>QODF01000093.1:246623-398506 GCA_024372805.1 Oostethus manadensis | reverse complement strand
CCATAACTCATGACCATAGGTGAGGGTGGGAACGTAGATCGATCGGTAAACAGAGAGCTTTGCCTTCCGGCTCAGCTCTCTCTTCACCACGACGGTCCGGTACAGCGACCGCATTACTGCAGATGCTGCACCGATCCGTCTGTCGATCTCACGCTCCAACCTTCCCTCGCTCGTGAACAAGACCCCGAGATACTCGAACTCCTCCACCTGAGACAAGACCTCACTCCCAACCCAGAGGGTACAGTCCACCCGTTTCCGACTGAGAACCGACTGAGAACCGAAAGTTGGTAATGTGAATAACATTAAAAACTGGATTTGAAGTAAAAAATCCGAATTGGGTATCCTACCCTGCAGTGTTAACGTGGCCTTAGACCTTCAAATGGTACAAGTATCATTCCTCTACTGCAAAAACATGTACTCTTATCCAGTAGCACAGACATGTACATTTTAACTATCACAGTCTCCAAACTAGAGGTCCAAAGTAGCAAAAATCAACGCAGCATTTTTTCATTGGTGCTAAAAATGTGTGTATTGTTTACGAAATGAAATTGACAAGAGGTGGCAAGGAATATAGAGTGCATTTTCATGGACCTGGCGGGTGTAACAATGAGAGAAAGGAGAATTGTCTCAGCATGAATTTGTGAGTATGAATAAATGAGAGAATTAAAACATTGTGTTAAATAACTACTGTGGGTGGCCAATATTTCACACCAGGACTCCTTCATCTTATTAAAAAACACAAATACACACAACCAGTTGAGCAGATTCCAAGCAGGTTGTTGTGCCATTATACCACCAGTAGCAGACTTCCCTGTGACTGACTTGAGATGGATTTAGCGGCATCTCCATCAGTTCCATTTGATGCAATTCATTTCTCACATCTCCATCTTCCTCCAGAAGACACAAACAAAGCGGATGCAGTCGTGCCGCATGGGGAAACACAGGAACCCAAACATAACGTTCTTCATCCAGTACGTGGGCATGTTTACGAACCTTCTGCTGTCCTACCTGAGCTTAGAAATGATTGAATTTTGTGCTGCAGTGCAGCCCACACAAGAGACAGAATAGAAAATAAGGAATGGTAGTCCACCTGTGGCTTTGCGAGCGCAATCAGCATACATATTCAAACACACCACGTGAGGCTCAGAGTGATGCACAGCTTGACACTTCACACTCAGGCTGGATGTTTTACATTACATGCACATTGGCATTCCATATAAACATATATAGTAGGAATGTTTGATTTCAAGACATATGGAATAATACCAATGCAAATTACTTTTAAAAATATATAATGTCATATATAGAGTGTTTTTTTTTACAGAGGAACTTGTTTATGTGCAAAGGCGATTGCTCTAAAACTGGGAAGCTCAGCTTCTCCTAATATGTACTGTTGTATATATACACTGCTCCCCCCAAAAAATTAGAGGAACAATTTGAAAACACATCCGATCTAAACGAGGGGGGGAAATGATCTTGAATATCTTTCCTGGCAATAAGTAGGTGATGTCTTAGTAACAAAATGGTGCACATAATTTGATAGAAATTAAAATAATCACCCTATGTAAGGGGGAAATCACAGACAACCCAAAAATGAAAGTGAAAAAATGATGCAGCAGACTGGTCTGCCAAAATGTCCTTGTAGCAACTCCAAATGATTGTCAGTAGTTTGTGTGGCCCCCACGTTCTTGTACGCAGGCCTGACAACGTCAGGGCATGCTCCTAATGAGACCACGAATCTCCTCCCAGATCTGGACCAGGGCATCACTGAGCTCCTGAACAGTCTAAGGAGCAACATGACGACGCCGGATGGACCTAAACATAATGACCCAGAGGTGTTCTATTAGGTTTAGATCAGGTGAACGTGGGGGCCAGTCAATGGTATCAATTCTTTCATCCTCCAGGAACTGTCTGCATACTTTAGCCACATGAGGTCGGGCATCGTCGTGGACCAGGAGGACCCCAGGTCCCACTGCACCAGTGTAGGTTCTGACAATGGGTCCAAGGATTTCATCCCGATACCTAATAGCAGTCATGTTGCCATTATCTAACCTGTAGTGGTCTGGCCAGTGGTTAACAGTGGCCAGTTAACCACAGTAAAAGCCATTACGCACACATTAACCAAAATGGCACTGGTGAACCTTCCCAGGAGTGGCACGGCAACCAAAATTACCCCAAGAGCGCAACGATGACTTATCCAAGAGGTCACAAAACCCCCCACAACAACATCCTAAGAACTGCAGGCCTCATTTGCCTCAGTTAATGACAGTGTTCATGACAACGGGCAAAAATGGTCTGGCAAAAATGGCAGAGGTCCAAAACAAAAACCACTGCTGAACAAAGAGAACATTCAGGCTTGTCTCCTTTTTGCAGAAAACATCCCGATGATCCTTTGGCAAAATACTCTGTGGTCTGGCGAGACAAAAATTGAACTTTTCGGAAGGTGTATGTCCCATTACATCTGGCTTAAAAGTAATGCTACATTTCAGAAAAAAAACATCTACCAGACATTTCTAGAATACACCGATTGAATCTGGTGCCTCCTGGTGACAAGAGAAACCGGTCTGAGACCTTCCCCTTAATCACCATTAGGGACCTGGACTTGGCTGGCTTGAAGTTCATTTGGGCCCAGCTAATGACATTCTCAAGGCCTTGAAGGATCCATCTACAGCCCAGTCCTTTACCTCCCCGCTCCTGGACCCCCTGCAGTTCGCCTACAGAGCCAACCGGTCTGTAGATGACGCCATCAACCTGGCCCTCCACTACATCCTGCAGCATCTGGACTCCCCAGGAACCTACGCCAGGATCCTGTTTGTGGACTTCAGCTCTGCATTCAACACCATCCTCCCAGCTCTGCTCCAGGACAAGCTCGCCCAGCTCAACGTGCCTGACTCCACCTGCAGGTGGATCACTGACTTCCTGACGGACCGGAAGCAGCGCGTGCGGCTGGGGAAGAATGTCTCGGACACTCGGACTATCAGCACGGGATCCCCACAGGGCTGTGTACTTTCCCCCCTGCTCTTCTCCCTGTACACCAACAGCTGCACCTCCGGCCACGACTCGGTGAAACTGATTAAGTTTGCGGATGACACCACCCTCATCGGGCTCATCTCAGACGGTGATGAGTCTGCTTACAGGAAGGAGGTGGACCGGTTGGTGTCGTGGTGCAGCTGCAACAACCTGGAGCTCAATGCTCAGAAGACAGTGGAGATGATCGTGGACTTCAGGAAAGTCAAAGCCCCCCTACCCCCCCTCGTCTTGACAGACTCTCCCATCACAACTGTGGACTCCTTCCGCTTCCTGGGCACTAACATCACCCACGACCTCAAGTGGGAGCAGACCATCAGCTCCATCATCAAGAAGGCTCAGCAGAGGATGTACTTCCTGAGGCAGCTGAGGAAAGCCAAGCTGCCTGTCCAGACGATGGTGCAATTCTACACGGCCATTATTGAGTCCATCCTCACCTCCTCCATCACAGTGTGGTTCGCTGGGGCCACTGCCAGGGACAAACAAAGACTGCAGCGCATCGTGCGCTCCGCCGAGAAAGTGATCGGCTGCAGCCTTCCATCTCTCCAGGACCTGTACGTCTCCAGAACTCGGGGGCGAGCAGGCCGGATACTTGCCGACCCTTCCCACCCTGGACATGGACTATTTGAGCCACTCCCCTCTGGCAGAAGGTTACGGTCCATTCGGACCAGAACCTCTCGCCACAAGAACAGTTTCTTTCCTGCTGCTGTTGAACTCATGAACACTTTATAACATTTGCACATTTGCACTATGCTCACTTTATAAACAGTATTATTGGCACCTTATACTACCTGCACTAAAAACACTCTCATGCCTTTACTTATCAGTGATTTCAACTTTTTACTCAGGTTCTATGTTTAGTTAGTTCTATGTTTATTTAATACTCTATGTTTACTTAGAATTCTACGTTGCACTGAGTCTCTTAAGAAAGTTCCTAGTTTGTGAATTGTTCACTTACAATGGCAATAAAGTTTTTCTGATTCTGATTCTGATGTTGGCTTTGATGTTGACTGATGTTGTAGTCACTGTCAGATCATCCATAATTGCTCTGATGGGGGGCTGCTGCATACCTGAGCTGGTGAGTGGGCCTCTGCATTCAACCTCTGCTGACTTCAACAGCATATTCATGGCCAAGAAAAAAAATATGACTGAGATGGAGCATCCAATGATTCTCAAGCCTTTGAAATGTGAATGTTTTTGTTCCAGAAGTAATACTCAAACTGAAGCAGCTGTGACGACTCCTGTATGGTCGATGCAACCTGGAACCTTTGGGACTACCCATTTCGACACAACAATATTGATATAACTGTTCCTCAGGAGGAACTTCATCATGCGCCAGGCAACAATATTAAAGAATAGTTTGCCTTCAACACCGAGGAGTGAGATGATCCAGAACTGCTTGATGGTACTTGAGCTCTCCTGCTTTAAGATTCAGACACTCTCTGCGTGTCTCCACTGCTGTGCCACCTTGCCCTTCTCCAGATGACTTTGTGGATCATCCATAGTAACTTCAAAAGACTGGGGCATCTTTTGTAGACAACATGTGGCACTCCGCTGGCCCTGGTGCTGAGCTGGATGCAGCTGCTTTGACAACCTCCTCAACCTCTTTCAAGGTTGGCTCTTTGGTGTTAAATGCTATGTTGGGTTGTGGTGGACTTATCAAGGTCCTGCATGACTCAAGATCTTCCTCTCTTGCGCTGTCACTGTAGGTAGCACTCCTCTTCCGTGCAGGCAAGTCGGCCTCTTCTTTTCTGCCAGAGGATGTTTTTGGTGAAGCCAAAGAGGTTCGTGATGAAGGTTGCCCGTTTCCTGGCTGTCCCCAACTACTCCTCCTTAGCTACTCGACAAAGGGTGATAAGTGTTTTCCACAGGATGTGTCGGAGCTCTGCTAGCATGGCCATCTACTCCTCCGTTACCTGATTAAGCTGCTGCCCAAGCAGCCTGAGCTCCTGCCAAAGATGGCTGATCTTCACCTCCCAACTGTTTAGCTCCCCTAGGCCTCTGGTAGGCTGATGTTCCTTTATGCCAAACCTTGCAGCACCACTACTGATGATCATTGCAGACATCGTTCGTAACTTCTAGTCTGCATGTCTCCTAACGGTTGGTTTGCGGACTTGGTCCAAATCAATGTCAAAGTGAAGCGTCTTTCTGTTGGCAACAGGCCAAATGAGCCGGCGATGAACATCATACCAGACAGAACATCATAACAGTAAAATGTGGTGGTGGTGGTGGTAGTGTGATGGTTTGGGACTGTTTTGCTGTTTCGGGATGTGGAAAATGTTGCCCCAGAAATGTTTATTGTCAGAACAAAATTCATAAAGCCTCTGTCTGATTCAAATTCAACGTTTTAGATGTACCTTACAGTGTGATTGACAGAAGCAAATCAATTTCAGGCGGCCGTCCTAAACGAGGAGTTCCATCCTCTTGGCTCTATTCCAAGTTGTCTCCCCCCTCTCTTCGCCTAGAATGGCCTTTAAACTATCTTTGCCCCCTCGGGTCGAGTGAAGGGGTCCTTTGATCTTCTCCTAGGGGCTTGTTTCCTGTAGACCATCCAAACTCAAATCAGTTTGGTCTGATTTTTGTGGGCACCTGTGTTGCGTCTGCACTTCATCCAAACTCTTCCTGCCCGGTCATGTTATCATGACCTAACCTTCAATTAGCACTCTTATGATATGAATGATCAAAGTGAGGGAGAATTGCACCTTAAGTATTTGGGCTTTGTGTCGATTCACATAAAAAGTGTCTAGAGCCGGGGTCACCAACCTTTGTGAGGCTGAGGGTTACTTCATGAGCGCCAATGAGCTGTTTGCTACAATTTTCCTAAATAACAAACCTGCATGGATCGCTTTTTAGTAGAAAGAAGAAGAAGAACAGCAGTAGTAGCAACTATGATGAAGTCATTTATCTTTTTGTCACAACAAGTTATGAAGTCCTTTGTGAACATTTTTACTTCAATAATGATCTGATTGCTCTTGTGCTTTGTCTGCTCATTTATGTTGGTGGGAGGCCCGGCACTGCATTCTGCTCAGCAGTGTGCTGTAATCTGGTGTTTTATTTGACACTGCAACTCTGAGCGAGTCGTGCAAATGTGCATCAGTCAAGCGTGTTCTGTGTCTGTTCTCCATGAAGTTCATGTTGGAAAAGGCTGATTCGCAGAGATACGCTCAACCATAAAAGCAGGCAATTTTTATAGCTACTGTGCAGTATTTTCTTTGTCCACAGGGCACCACAGGTTTGGCGCAGAGTTAGGATTTCTCGCTGTACCTGGCCAACGGTGAAGGTGAACAAAGCACCTAGCTGCCCAGCGGTGGATGTCATGTCCACTTGCACGACGGGATTTGTAACGAAGTCGATCAAAGTCACAAAACCTGTCGTCCAATTCCCGTCTTAATCTGTTTATGACTATTTTTGTACTGCTTTATCCAAAGCTGCAGAAGCATTGGCATTTAACACTGGCCACACAGAAGGAAAGTGCAGCATGTTTTTGCTCTGTAAATGCATCAAAAATGTTCACCTTTGCTTTGAATGCTTTTGCTGCACTTACCATCTGAGCAACAGTCTTACCTTTTCCCTGAAGCTCACAATTCAAATATGTCACGCCACGCAGGGTGCTCGGGATCCCAATTAAACTCAGAGGCAGGATGAAGTGCAATCAAAAAAAGCCTCTTTAAGGGCTGTTCCACCAAAACACCTAAGTGAATACACAAACATAACAATCATTCATTCATTCATTCATTTTCTGTACCGCTTATCCTCATTAGGGTCACGGGGATGCTGGAGCCTATCCCAGCTGGCTTTGGGCGAGAGGCGGGGTACACCCTGGACTGGTCGCCAGTCAATCACAGGGCAACATAACAATCAATTATTTGCTTTTCTGCCTTGTTTTTTTTGGGCTAAAGCACAAGTAGGCAAACTGCATCAAGCACAAATGAGCGACTTCAGAAGACGCCAGAGTTCATTATATTTTTTTATGATGTTATTTTAAAATCTGCATTAATGCAAGCAATGCAAAAAAACAATAATAAAAAAATAATTTATTGTGACCAGTGCTATTTTTAGAGCATCACGGGCACCCTAAGTGGTTTAGACTTTGTTATACTGTATGTGTCTTCCTTATCACCTTAAAAAAGCGGTTCCTGCTCAAAATCTCTCAAATGAGGCTGAATTACAACAGTTCTGCAAAGATGAGTGGGCCGAAATTCCTCCACCGTGCTGTAAGAGACTCAATGCAAGTTATCACAAACGTGTGACTGCAGTTGTTGTTGCTAAGGGCGACCCAACCAGTTATTAGGCTTAGGGGTCACTCAGGGTCATGTAGGTTTGGATTTTTTTGTCCCTTAATAATAACGTTTCATTTAAAAACTGCACTTTGTGTTCAGTTGTCATTGATTAATATTTAATCTCGAAACATTTGTGTGAAAAAACAAATAAAACAAATACATCAGGACGTGGGCAGACACTTTTTCACAGCAGAAATTGATTTACTGTATAATCATGCCAAAAGATTAGTCCTACCCTAAAAGCACATCCTTTTTTTCCAATTTTGTCTTTTATTGGATCAGGGACCTGACTCACAAAAGTTTGTTACAAAAGCCAAACAATATACGCAACGTAATACTCTAGTTGCATTATTTGTAATGCTTTGAAGAGGTATTTTCATAACTATATTCCACAAATTCATGTTAGCATCAAAATCTTATTAATATTTAAAAAAGAAAAAAAAATTTGGATTGGTACCGGATCAGATCAGATTGGATTGGCAAGACTATTAAAAAATCGAATCGGATCGGAGGCCAAAAAAATGTGGATCAGGACATTCCTACTACTTATGCACAAAAGTATTGCAAACCGCCTCTGCAATACTTTCTTCCTCTCTTTTTGTTTATGACTGCATTTTTCCCATGTATCAGATAGCCGGTAACTGGGGTGCACCAGGAATTCTGGGTCCCATGACAAAAATCACAAAAAACTCACCTATCGTTAATTACTAGTACTATTAATGTATGACATTTTCAATTGTTTCTAAATTAATTGTTAATATGTGCATAAATAATAAGCTATATATGTATATATAGCAGTATAAATTAAATCCATCCATACATTGTTTTCAAGTAAAACAAAACAAAAAAAACGTTTAACCCTGACTACACAACTAATCGTTTAGCAATACACTAATAAACAACAAAGGGATGGCTGATAATCGTACCCTAAAATGAAGTGTTATGGGATGTGGAGTGTTGCAATGTTCTTTGTTCTGGTGTGACTGGAGCGCCACTGTTTATTTCAACAATCGTTTTCCTGGAAAGAATCTGGAGCGGCAGGGCAGATGGGGAAAATATGAATATGTATTCATTAAATGTTGGATAAACCACTGTTATTATTATTATGTAATGTTATTATTATTATTGTATTATTCTAGTAGTTAGTATCATACAAAATAATGAATCATTTCACTGGTTAGTCACCAACATGCCAGCACCCAAACACAGCATATGCAGGTCTCGTGCTGGTATGCTGGTCCACACCAGCATGAGACCAGCATGCCACACCACACCGGCACAAAAACAAACAAAAAAACGTATGCTGGTCTTTTCTGTTTTTCCAGCAGGGTACTTCAGAAGCTTTGATTTTGTTTTGTAAACCAGTCTGGAATGATAAGTTACTGGTATACGTCAGCGGTTCCAACCATTTTTCCAGTTTCCATTTGGATTCTACTACAATCAGATGTTTTTGCTTTATATTTTTTGACAAGCATGAGGAACACGGACTTAGGGTTCCTGACTATAAGTTCATTCCCTTCACCCCAACCAGAATTTGGGGATATTTTCTTCCAGTTATGGTCTAATATTAACAAAGTGCTTATTGAACTTTTGAATGACATCATTAGTATCATAATGATTAGCATTTCCAACTGTGAAATAATGAGGGTAATCTGCTTTCTTTGTACCATTCCTGATACTACTGTTTAGAATGCCCCAAGTTGCTATACAATGTTTTTCTCCTTATTAGCATTTTGGAGACCTTTTGTCATCCATGGCTTCTTATGCTTATTGGACATTTCTCTCAAAGGACAATGCTTATCCTAGACCTTCTAGAAGTATTTAGAAAATGGTCATATGATTAATTCCCCTTGTTGTTAATTAGCAGACCACAAATTCAGTTGTTAAAAAAATCATTAGTGGATATACAATGCCTGGCCAAAAAAAAAAAAAAACTGGTTATTCCATCAGTGGATTTTCTGGAATCTGGAAGATCAGGATTCGAATCTCCGTTGGGCATCTCTGTGTGGAGTTTGCATGTTCTCCCCGTGCGTGTGTGGGTTTTCTCCTGGTACTCCGGTTTCCTCCCACATTCCAAAAACATGCATGTTAGCTTCATTGGCCACTCTAAATTGTCCATTAGAGTGTGATTGTTTGTTAGTCTATATGTGCCTGCGATTGGCTGGCGACCATTCCAGGGTGTACCCCGCCTCCCGCCTGAGGTCAGCTGGGATAGGCTCCAGCATCCCCCCGCGACCCTAATGAGGATAAGCGGTACAGAAACGGTTGGATGGACATAGGTTTTCTATATAAAAAACGTATTAAAACATTTTTGCTTTTTCTAAAATGTTAAAACAGCAAATGACATGTTCTTTACCATTCTGGAGTTGAGATGTTTGTCCACGCACACAGTCACTCCTCCTCTTTTGGTGTTGCTGTTCATTTCATAACCTTCCAGTTCAAGGTCCATGCCCTTTTCGGTACCAACACAAGCGTCTCAGCTTGGGATTACTTTGAAGGGCTTCTTTCAGTGATTCAAATATTGTCTGATGTTATAATTTGCGAACTTGCTTCTGCTGTTTGTGTGGATGATAGACGTATTGCTGACATTAAGGTTATTATTGTATTGTTCCTCTGTTATTACACAGCAGTCATTTCCGTTCTAAGAAAAAAGTTGGTGTCCGGGTCTATATCGTTTTCCAGTTCCAGTTGTTTGTGGTCTGTAAAGCAAAAAGTATCCAGTAGTAGATCTTTTTGTCCTGCAAGCTGTAGTATTAGGTTCTGAATGCCATTCAATGTAGATAAGTGGCTTCCTGAATCAAGTGCTTCTTGTTTATCAATTCCTTGTGGGATTCTGAAGACGTCAAATTATAATGAATGTGTTTTTTTTCCACTGCATCGTGTTTGGTTTTGAGTTTTTTTGACATTTCATTTTGTTGTGTTGATATGATCTTTAGCATTTTCCAGCTCCTTGATTTATTGACAACAAGCATTCTGGCCTCTGGTCCTCTATTTAACTTAATTAAAATTTTACAGGCTGGCAAATTTTACTTTGGATCTTTCCCTGCTTCCTCAAGTCACATGCTTTCTTGGCAATTTCAGCGTTGCGTTTTGTCAGATGCTCTTTCATGTAGACTTTTTTTCCTTTCCGCTTCATGTCCTGTTTCAGCAGTGCAGCTTTGAATTGCCTGTTGGTGAACTTGACGATGGTGGTGTTATTTCTGCCATACAGTCGGATGCGAGTATCAATGGTGTGGATGTCTACGTCCAATTCCTTTGACTGTGGAAAAGTAGAAACTTGTTGCTCCGTTGAAGCAAAGTCCCATTCATTGGGTTCTTTTTTATTCCCTACTGCTTCGGCATATGACCTGGATTTGATTCGAAGCCCCGTCACAATCACATTATTTGTGTTTTCTGGTACATCATGTGTTTTTCAGTTGCTCAATGATTTTGTGTTTTGCTTTAGTACCGTCTTTCAGAGTGGCACTCAAGGCAACATTACTATCCTGTTCACTATGCCTTGTTCTCCACCCTCTTTTTAACTTCATCTCTCAGGTGGTGACCCTCCCGTGTTGTGGTTCTGATGCATTGTTCCAGGTTATAATCTCTTTCCATTATTTGTTCTTTGGCATTGATGCTGTTGCTAAGCAACGCCACGTGGCCTATTAGCTTGCCTTACAACAGCCGTCAGTGTTTATTTCGGTGAGTACGTACCTCCCACCAGTCCGAGTTGAGGCCAGAGACATCAGCACTCTCTTCTGGTGTTGTACTCTGAAGATGCCAAAATATTTGATAACGGTTTTAAAACTCCAACATCATCTAATCATCTAGGTAAAATCGTTTTTAAACTCGTATTGGTACTTGTATGGTATATTTCGTAGCTACCTCTTGAGTGTTAAGTTGCTGTGTGATTACAAAAAAACCAATCTTTTTCTTTACACTGAGTAATGACATCCTGCCAATTTCAATGGCTTGACAGGCTTGTCATGAATTTGTTCATTTCTCATGATTGATTCCTGTCAAACAAAAAGCTACCTGGTCCTCATGGACGTTTCATGTGCAGCTTATTTAAGTACAAATCTTTTTCTTTCTAAATTTTCCGGTTGCCTCACCGGTGCGTTTTACAGATCGGAAATTACGGTAACTGAAAAACATTTGTGTTCTTACCTTGTGTCCGTTTATGAAGTATATTCACCTGATCTTTTTTTACATGGCAGTGACTTAAGAAAATGTTATGGAACATTTTGAATCATTTACATACATTTAGAAAACAGCTCAATGGACAAAAATGAATGTTAATATTTATTTTTGTTATCCTTTTTTTTAACAATGACACAAAGACAGAACTTTTAAGTAAAATACATCTAGTCACCAAATACTGTATGCCAATTTCTCCTCCTCAGTCAGCCATTGAGCTTGTCAGTTTTGCTGTAATAACTACAGGCAAATCTGTTTGGTAAAAAAAACCAAAAAACAGCTCCATTGTTAAATGTGTTTGTGTGACATGGGCCAGCACTACTGATTCTGAAGGCCCTGGTCAGATTAGAAGCATATAAAATGAAATATAACTGGACAAAAAAAATGTTACATGCAATTACACCACTGGAAGCAATGCAGCCAAGAAACAAGCTACTGAATGAAGATCATCAACTGAACTGAATAAATAATTTCATCGAAGAAATAGTAGATTTTAAGTTTTAAACGTAGGCCATCACTTCTGATGATGGTTAGGCCAGCAGAGAAGGCTTTGCTAGCCTTGACTGCACACCACTACATTTCATATCTTAAACGTGTTGAGTGATTTGAAGCGAGAATGTGAGGGTTCTGGAGCTGAATCTAATCTCATAATCACAAGTCACTTTTATTGCAAATGTTAAACCGAAATCATAGGAGAACAAGCTAGCAGCAGGGTCTGGAGTGGGAGGAGTGAGTTATGTCCATAAAAAGGTACATTTTTGTTACACATCAATTACTCTCCTAGTACTCCTACGGTGGTCTAGCCTAAGTGCCTTTAAGTACTTTGGAATCAGTACACCTACTGTGTTTGAGAAGCAGTGTCTTCAAACACATATGCACACACAGTTTTCCAGCATTATGTGTGACTGACTGCATGCAGACGATTCATTCGTTCCCATATCGCAGCTACGCTTTTGCCAAGTTGCAACACTCAACTTTCCTGCATATTTGAATGCATAAATAGCTCACAGGGAAAGCCAGGGGTCTGTTTGGCTTCCAAAATCCTTAACTGGTAATCGGGTCTTGGTGTCACCGTGACCAGATTGCACCTGACATACCCCGTCCTCCATTTTCCCTCTCTACATCTCTGCTTCATTTGATGACTCAGGAAAATGGCGTGGCATGTAAAATTAAGTGGATGTGAAGACGCAGATGAAATGGAAAGTAGGGTAGAAATGGAGAAAAAGATGTGATAAGTGAGGGTGTGAATCTGGGCATGGGAGCTTTGATACATGGAGGGGGTGACACGTGTTCTCTGATCATGGCTTGAGACGTGACAGGGAGAAAAAATGTTACGCCTGGAGGTAAACACACTCAGTGCTTTGATTTTGTCACACTCACTCAAACACATTTAAGAAAACACCTCTGGGTAACCAGCTCTGTCCTTTCATTGACTTCTTCCTCCTAAAATATATCAAGACGTGCACGATTGTAGACAACCAAAACGCATCCCACCGGACATCTTCCATTTATTGGAAGACTAGGCTTGAATGTACAATTTATGTACAGACAGGTTCCCAGCGTAAAATTACCAACAGTTTCAATGCCTTTGCATCTTTGCAAGTTTGCAAGTCCACGGGAGATGGATCTTTTTTTTTTTTAATTGAATTTATTTAATTCAAAATCAAAACAAGTCATTCCAAACAACTGCAATAAACTCAACACAATAAATGAATGAAAAGGAGCAGAAAGAAGAACAGTCTTAAAATATCTGCCCCTTTTAAATTAACAATCATTTAACAGTTCAGTTCTATATCATTTTTTATACATATAACATCCTCAATTTAATTACAGATAAATGCACATTTTTAACAATTTGATTTTTCCAGTCTTTCAGATTTCCCAATATAATATATCTTTCCATTTTGTGCTAGCTTTGGGCACTCAACCGTTGAAGCGTTTACATGGAGTATGACCAACTACGATGGCATTAGTAGAGTAAAGACTTCCTTCAATGATGATTGAACTTTTAAGGCTTTATTTGTCACATGTACAGCGTACAGTAAGTCCTTGTTAATCGGCCTTCGTTGGTTCCTGGCCTGACAGTGACAAATTAATTTCCGCAAAGAAAACATATTTATGACCTTCTACATAACTTTTAACATTATTAGAGCCCTTGAGAAATAAAATAACACCCCTATAGTCACCTTTACACTTGCATTACCCAATATAATAGACACAATAAGAACAAATAAGTACTTATGTGCTAAGTATTACGATCGTATTACGTTTAAATGATTTTTTGGCTGATCGCGCTTTTTTCCATTTTTTTTTCAGTGCATCCTTTCCTGGTTGTTTCGCATTACTTTGCTGCACAAACGCTGCGTGTACCTCAGGATGGTTCTTCCTGATGTGAGCGATTCAATTTGGGTTGAAGGACAAAGTATTGGTCCCCCTGGCTTGATAAGCGCCATCAGTCATTACAAATTGCAGTTTTGTTATCCATAGGTGAAAAAAATCCAGACCAGCGAGATTTTGTGTAGCAAGGAGAAGGAGGCTTGTTAGCCATGACAGTATTGTTGTTAATTTGCCTCCAGGTGCGGTTTGATGAGGTCACCAATCACACGCCGGTAAATGACTCAGAACCCCGCAAGCGATTTCGGTAGTAAATTTGGGGAAACCCATGCATTACATTGTCGGACTTTTATTATCGTAAAAAACACAATAACGATTTTTTCCTAATTACGCTAATATCGGCCCAATAATATCGGACATTTGAGCAAACACACAGCTTTGCTTGTAATCTAATGTCATGTCCCAATATTGGAACATTATTGACGCCTAGTGGCCAGAATACTACCTATAACTTAGTCATTCAATATTTTCTGACCAGTAATACTGCCCAGTCCCCCACAAAACATTGATCATTACTTAATTCATTTTTCCAAAACCTCCATAGAGACGGGGAGCAATAATTAAGCCACCAGATAGCGAGGGACAACTACGTACAGTTGTGAACTCGGCGTACCAAACTAACTATCTTCTTTGATAAATATAGACAAATATAAATTGACATTATTTTTAGCTTAATCAACATTTGGTGTTGATTTCCGACAGAAAAAAACAATGCATGTTGATAGATTCACACCTAAAAGTGCAAGCAATTTTATAACTGTTGCACCTTTTCTATTAACTGCATTTTCAGTCTTACAGCTTGTAGTACACGAAGCACAAGCATAGTTGAATAACGCTCGCACATAACCATGGAAAAGTTCTGCCAGTACAAGATAAACAGACACATTATCAGCCGTTAAAACCAACCAGAGCCAGTCTCTCTCTTAAGCGTTCACTTTCCAGGCACACAAACTTAAGTTTCACTTTCTAGAGAGGCACGGCGGCTGCAAAAATGGAGTCTCCGCACTTTCTTTCCACAATCTTCCTCATTCAATCTTCCTCTCCTCTCATTTTTTCATCTAACTGGAAAACCTTTTAAATGGTGTGATCGTGGACTATTTCCCAGGTAGCAACGCTGCCCAAAGAGCCACACAAAAAGTCAAAAAAGCACCAAAAGCCTTTATGTCAACGGGACTCAGACAGTCTGAGGGGAAGTCACTCAAACAATTTCCACTGCAATACGTTTGAACCAAACATGAGCAAGTGCAAAGGATGTTGACTCTTTATGTCACATTTGTGCATGACGATGTTGTGGCACGACCCGAGGGTACAGAGAGCAAGACCAAGTGCAGCCAAAATAATTATATTTAAAGATACAGAGAAGGCACAATGATCCAACACCACAGGGAGGCACCCAGGTCAACTAAATAAGCAAACAAATCCGGACTAGGTGGTTGGTACAAGAAAATAAAGGAGAAGGGAAACAGAACAGAACAGGCAGTGAAGCAACACCTGATACTTCACTAAACGGGTATGTCCGCTTCTACATTGAAGCTGAATTCATGCAGGGATTTAAAGAAATTGAAGACGATGCTTCTCTAATAGTGTGTCAAACGCATCCAAATGTTTTGCAAGTAAAGGAACGTCAAAGTCAAGTCAATACCCACATCCTAAATGTTCTTACAGAGTGTGCTTCTGTAGGATTAGAGTGCATAGATGAAACATAGTGTGCTAAAATATGTATAGTATTTTATATGAATAATGTCAAGTACAAGTTACCTCAAATACATAAAATCAATGAATTAAATACAATAGAGAATGACTTTAAAAAAAAAAGGAAAAATAATAATACACACACAAAGTGTCTTTAAGGTCTCTTTCCATTTTAAATATTATTGCAAAAGCAAATCTTTGCAAATTATGTGTTGCATTAGTTTTTTCCTAATCTAATATACATCTACCTGGGCATATATTAGTTGCACATAGAACTAATGCTTCATCACACTGCAGGGTATACGTTTTTGGTAGAAATAAGTCTAGTGTAAGCATTCAGTGACGTGCAGCCATGGGAGGCCGAGACTCACAATGAATAAAGACAAAATAATCTTAATTTGTCCATAAAACTGAATTATAGACGTATCTTCTATAGCGGTCCAATCAAAAACAGCACATTTCCTGATAACAGACGGGGGAAGACACCTAAGATGATGGATGATGTTGCCTCCCAGTTTCTGTTTGTCAGCATGTTGCCAGTAACATACTGTTGCAGAAACATGTAAACATCATGACTTTCTACAGCCTGTGTAATGTCTTTAATGTAAGCGTGGCATCATAATTGCTAATCGCACAATAAAATACAGTGAAATGGCAAAAAGTGAGGCACGTATCGTAGTTGCTTCATCCTGAAGGAGCTGGGGCATGTGTGAGCTGGAACGCGATTGTCTCTGCTGTCCTTCCATAGAGAGGAAAAGCCAGATTTTCTTTTCTTTTGACGGCTGGACAGCAGCAAGTCAAATGCAAAACATTTTTTTCTCTGCTGAATGAATAGGTTGGAAGAGGGTGCATCCATATGATGTACAAAAATGGATAAAAGGTAAAAACACAAATGTTTTTTTCAGTAAATAAAACTTTAGAAGGGAATTAATAAAATATTTGAAAACAATTTGTAGATATTTTATTAACTTGAGTGAATTATCCTCTTTTTTCTTGTTATCCTCTTACTGAGCAATCTGTAATAACATTTTTTTAAAAGACTCCATAGGAACCAGTGCCTCACCAGCCATGAATGTCACCACACGTCACTGGTCGATTACCAAAAAACTGAGACTTGTATGGCGTAAACGCAATGCGCCCAGGAAGTTACATGCATGCGCGCAACACACACACACACCACAGGCAGTGCATGTATGCTGAAGTAAACATGGCCCCAGTTTGTGTTCCTGGCGCTTTTGTGGCAATTTCAATTTTTCCATTTTGTGCAACCCGAGTCAACATTTTCTTAACCAAATTTTGCATAGGGGATTACGAAGAAAGACTGCAATAAGTTTGGATTGTTGAGCTTCATAAGCGAGCGCTCTCACAAGCACGCCATTGATGCTGAGGCTGGAAGTATGAAGCCACTCATTTTGAACTTCTTCAAAGATCCAGAGTGTCACACACCAAAAATGTCCGGTGGTACACTAAAAAAAAACGTGACTGATCTGATTGGGGGTGTAGGCAAAGACATTGATCCATCCCTTCCAGTCCACCCGCCTTTGTTAACAACTGAATTTATAAAACTCCTCTGATCAACACAAAAAACAGAGACTGTGTATATTTTGCTGGTGTATCTGAAAAGGAAAAGCGGCTGACTTGAGTATTCCTGCTCTAAAAATGGACATAGTCCAACTTTCTATCCAGGCTAACGAGCTGGCCACGTTTTTGATCTGAAGGCGCATGCAATGACCATTTGAAGACATGCTCCTCAACCCAATCCAAAAAAGGAGGTCACAAGGGAAGCAGGAGGACACTTCAAATTCAGCCCCGACTGCGTGGCGCAGTGGATAAGTTGTGTGAGATTGAAGGTAGGAGATGCTGCTCATCTTGAGTGCGTCTATATGGATGTAGGACATATAGTAGCAGGGCTGTAACCATACATACAGTGGTGTGAAAAACTATTTGCCTGACTTTTTATTCTTTTGCATGTTTGTCACACTTAAATGTTTCTGGTTAACTATTAGTCAAAGATAACATCATTGAACACAAAATGCAGTTTTTAAATGAAGGTTTACGTTACTAAGGAAGGAAAAAAACTCCAAATCTACATGGCCCTGTGTGATGTCCGGCCATCTGTTGGTCAAGTCAAGCTAAAGCCATCTTGGGTGCTGCAGCAGGACAATGACCCAAAACACACCAGCAAATCCACCTCTGAATGGCCGAAGAAAAACAAAATGAAGACTTTGGAGTGGCCTAGTCAAAGTCCTGACCTGAATCCCATTGAGATGCTGTGGCATGACCTTAAGAAGGCGCTTCATGCTAGAAAAGCCTCAAATAAAGCTGAATGACAACAATTCTGCAAAGATGAGTGGGCCAAAATTCCTCCAGAGCGTGTAAAAGACTTGTTGCAAGTTATGGCAAACGTTTGATTGCAGTTATCGCTGCTAAGGGCGGCCCAAGCAGTTATTAGGTGCAGGGGCAATTACTTTTTCCACACAGGGCTATGTGGGCTTGGATTTTTTTCTCCCTGAATAATAAAAACATTCATTTAAAAAATGCATTTTGTGTTTACTTGTGTTACCTTTGACTAATATTAAAATGTGTTTGATGATCAGAAACATTTTGTTTTACAAACATGCAAAAGATTAATAAGTCAGGATGGGGGAAAATAGTTTTCACACCCCTGTATACTATTATATTTGTTCTTTGAAACGTCTTTTAGAGAAGGAGAATACCTGCCAGCAGTTTGCAGCATTCTTTAGCTTTCATCTGAAAGGCCCCTCAAGCTGTTTACACGAAAGCTAAGCAGTTTTGTGTTACATTTTGTTTCCTTGCTGTACCGCAAATAAACCCGTAACCTAAGTAAGGAAAACTTTTTTTCATTATTTTCACCGATCGTTCACAATCCTTATGTGAGACAAGAACACAGGTCTTTCTCTTTTCTGTTGGTTTTAAAGTTATAAAATATATATTACATAAAAGTTTACCAGTGCACATAATCAAATACAGCTATGCCGTGTGCAAAGACTACTAAAGCACCTCCAAAAACCTCCGACAAGGTTTAATATACATGCTGTAACATGTAGTAGCAGCTACAGTCATGATGACATGTAATACTTAAAGTACTTTGCCGTATTTTGTCCCTTTTAAGCATTACCCGAACTTCCTTCTGAGCACATGGCTAGTCGCTAGCTAGCCGGCTAGCCGCTAGTCCACACATATAAAACATTTGGAAAAAAACTCCAAAAAACGCCAACAATGCTCCATTTCCAATACATATCATGTGACGTGCATAACAAACAAGCTATAGCGACATCGTTATTATTGTTTTTCTTTTTAATTACATTGTTACGCTGATAAAACTGTTATTTGCATATTGGCACCCTGCCATGCCACACCGGCTAGCGACTAGCCGGCTAACACTAGCTGGCTAGCGACTAGCCGGCTAACACTAGCTGGCTAGCGACTAGCCGGCTAACACTAACTGGCTAGCGACTAGCTATGTGCTCAGGAAGAAAGTTCGGGTAATGCTTAAAAGGACCTAAATATGGCAAAGTACTTTAAGTATTACATGTTATCATGAATGTAGCTGCTACAACATGTACTAGCCGGCTCGTCGCTAGCCGGCTAACACTAGCTGGCTAGCGACTAGCCGGCTGCAGTAGCTGGTTAGCGACTAGCTATGTGCTCAGGAAGAAAGTTCGGGTAATGCTTAAAAGGGACAAAATACGGCAAAGTACTTTAAATAATACATGTTATCATGAATGTAGCTGCTACTCCATGTAGTAGTCGGCTAGTCGCTAGCCGGCTAGCAACTAGCTGGCAAGCGACCAGCCGGCTGTAGTAGCGACTAGCTATGTGCTCAGGATAACAGTTCAGGTAATGCTTACCAGGATCAAAATACGGCAAAGTACTTTAAATATTACATGTTATCATTAATGTAGCTGCTACTACGACTACTAGTCGGCTAGTCGCTAGCCGGCTAGCAACTAGCTGGCAAGCGACTAGCCGGCTGTAGTAGCGACTAGCTATGTGCTCAGGATGAAAGTTCAGGTAATGCTTACCAGGATCAAAATACGGCAAAAGTACTTTAAATATTACATGTTATCATGAATGTAGCTGCTACCACATGTACTACCCGGCTCGTCGCTAGCTGGCGTGGCAAGATGTCAATACGCCAATAACATAGTTTTATCTGCGTAAAAATGTTAATAATAATAACAATGTCGCTGCAGCTTGGTTATTTTGCACGTCACATTACATGTACTGTAAATAAAGCGTTGTTGGCGGTTTTTCCCGAAGGTTTTATATTAAGTGTTTTCCATGATATGCATTGTCAACTGCGACTGTTTAGCTGTTTTCACATCTTTAGAAGTCACAGAAAGACATGCGAGTTCATGTCTCACAAAAGCTTTGCGGAGAACGGGCAACAAAAGTGCATCTTTAAAACCGAGGTATCGTGATTATCTTGTACCTTACACCCTACTATATAAGTAAGTTCAGGTGGTCCTCGGTTAAGGACGTTCCGCCGTGTTTGGTGGTTAATTATAAATGAATGAAAAACGTCATTTGAGTTCATAAACCGAGACTCGCTAGAGTGCCAGAAGAGGAGAGAATATGATGCAGAGCCACTCTGAGGAAGAATAACATTGCTTATCAGTTACCTTTTTACACTTCGTTATGTCTCCCAAGCAGCAACACACAGAAGAAAAGGAATGCCATCGCCGTAGACGTGAAAATAAACGGAAAAGCTCCGAGAGAGGAGACACATAAGAATACCAGTAAGAAGATGTTCTCTTTTTATTACATTCTTGCATTTCATTTACGGATAATTTCGGTCTAAGTTCTGATTTACACTAAAACTCAGTTTACAAAAACTCACTTAAACAATTTTTTATTTATTTTTAAAAACGGAACTCCTTCCTAACCCGAGGACCACCTGTACAAGGACAGATAACCTCAACAAGCCGTGCCGGTTTGACTTGAAGACCACTTGTCCACTTGTTCTGATGGATTGGAGTGTTCTTTTGTGATCTTCATGTCTCAGTATCTTCACCTAAAATATTCCTTTGAAAAATAAGCGTTGCTAAGCTTTGTTCAGGTTTGGTCCACACCGTGACGGTCAAGTGTTGGTCAGATTTTGTGAGTTGGTCCTGTCAGTTTTAGGGAGAAGTCAGTTAAAAGTTCTCCACGGTCCTTCAGACGGCAGCAGCAGTCAATAGGAACATTGACACAATGATGCTAGGCCTGTCAAATGCGTTCAGAGATCCGTGGTGATGACAGGCGTCACACCATGGATGAGCAAGGTGGGGCCCAGGTTTTGAGTCAGCAGCTCCAACTGATGCAAGTAGGCAGCGTAGCAACGGGTGTCAGCCGGTGGGCGGGGCAAGTAGAGGAAACGCACAGCAGGTGGCGGCCAGGCCTGGTCTAGGATCAGCTGATTGACAGCTGACAGGTAGTCATCTGATAGGCGTGTGGTGTTGCTCGGGAAGCTATTGGCGTAATTATCGTCGTCGTCTTCATCTTTTCCCCGCCTCTTTCCTTCCTTGGCGGTATTGGGGGATTGGGACGCTTGCTTCTTGTCCCATTCCCCTTGTCGCTGCCAATGTAGGCCTACCTGCTGGTCCCAAGGCACAGGGTAGATTTGAGCTTTAATTCTCAACTCTTTCAGCAGCTGTCCGAGCTTCTCCTCCAAGCCACTCACGCTGCGCCCTTCCTCTACACACAAGAACAGACGTAGTGTAGCTTTGCGCCAGGCTCGGACCATGTTGAGAATGCACGCCAGCTGCAGTAAGAACAGGGAACAGGTATCCACGTAGCTTGAGCTGTCTGGACGCAGGAGGTTGACCGGCCAGACGTCCACGTAGACAGAACTCTTACCAGGAGAGGGGGAGGCAGCTGAAAGAGCCTTTGCTCGGTCAAAGTTGTTAAAATAACGAGCCAAAACCACATTCTTCAGCATCTTCATAGCATCTGCGATGATTGCGACATACTCCTCGGCCCCCAAAACTTTTCCATCATGTAAGTTATCATTGTCGGTACTGCGGCTGGACCCTCGAAGGGAAGCAAAGTGGAAGGCAGGCGTGCGCTGCTCAAGATCCTGAAAGGGCCCTGATAGATCTGTGGATTGACTTGCGGAAAGCTTGTCTTCTGGCAAGCTGTCATCATAGAAACCCAAGACAAGGGTGTTGGGACGCATTCCACCTGGAATGTAGACAAAATAGATGAGGCAATGAGTCCCAGTCAATCACATTGTTGATTTCACAGAATTGTATCAAATGAAAACCTATCATACTTAAGTGGGAACTATAAGGTGAGAAAACAATGCACGTACAGTGGAACCTTGGTTAGCGTGCATTATGTGCACTTTTCTGATGTGTGCTGACAGCACCGGGTTTGTTTCACATTTACCATCTTTATTTGTTTTTGTCGGGGTTTCGGTCTTTTTCTTTGAGGTGGAAGAAGTCCCGACTGAGATTGGTTTGTTTGCCGGGATTGCAATTAAGCTCTGCCCCTGAAGCTCCGACCATGAAAATCCCTATTCAAAGACAGTTATACTTTACAATTAAACCATTACCACCATATGGTGTATAACCGGTATTTACAGTGTTTCTTATGTTGTCGGTTAGAGTACGGCCCGGTTACAGTTAATGATGCTAACCGAGGTTCCACTGTACAGTAGTGTCATCATATCATTCAAATAAACAGGTGCACCTTATTGGATGTCATCTTTAAAGCAGACTACACCCCGTAGACATACAGTACATTTAAGGAATTTAAGAGAAGTAACGACGGCGACACAGACCTAGTCCAGAGATGAACAGAAGGTGTTGGACTCCGTGACGTACTGAATCAGCCAATGTCAGATTGACAAAGGCTTTAATGTTGAGATAATCCACCAGGGTTAACCAGGAGGCATACTGAGATTGAAGAGGATCCGATGGTAAAGTGTCTGAGAATGAAGGTTGGGTTATAGAGAGGGAAGACAAATATGGTACATGTTTAAAAAACGCACAGTGACAGTGAAGTACACACATGGACAACCACATTGGGCACTCCTTATTGACTGACCCCAACGTTATGATAGCGTCCACAATCTTCTAACATCTACTACATTTCTGCCTTCATAAACATAGTATTGCTTATCTTTCAGAATCATTTAATTAATTATTCAAATACAAAGAGCGGACGGGAACCATGTCAAGACAAAATGCTATTTACATGTGCCCCCCATAATTCTTGGCACCCCTGGTTAAGATGAGTAAAAAGCCTTCAATAAACCTCAATTTTTATTATTGAATCATACTCTCACCCTGAAAACTGGAGAAAAATATAACCTTCAACTCCAGATTCCAAGAACATTTACAAAATCCCTGACTAAACAATTTCAACTTGTCCCACAATGATCGGCACCCCTACAATACTTAGGAAATAAATGCAAGTGAAGTATTTCTGTCAGTTCTACAGTAGTTTACCAAGTTGGGTTGATCAGAGGACCTTATCTAGTAATTCAACACTTCCTGTTTCCCTGGGGTATAAATAGGACATGACAGAGAAGCCATTTATTTTATCTACTCAACATGGTGTTGCATTGACCTTCACCAGTCAGGCGATGGCTACGAGAAAATAGCCACTCACCTGCATCTACTGTCAGAGGAATCATTACCAAGTTTCAAACGGGTGGAACAAGCCTGCTACACAAGCCATGGACGAGGATGCAAGTTATTTTGCCACCACAAACAATGAGGACCTCATGCCCACTGTGAAGTACGGGGTGATGCTGCGGGCCTGTTTCTCTTCCAGAGGCCCTGGGAACCTCGTTAGGGTGCATGGCATCATGAACACTTTGAAATAGCAGGACATTTTAAAGCAAAATCTGGTGACTTCTGCCCAAAAGCTGAAAATGGGCCGTCCCTGGGAATTTCAGCAAGATAATTATCCTAAACATGTGGCGAAATCTACACAGAAATGCTTCACCAGGTGGAGAAACAAGCTCCTCCAATGGCCATCTCAGTCCCCAGACCTCAACCCCACTGAAAACCTTTGGAGTGAGCTGAAGAGGAGAATGCAGAAGAGAAGACCCAAGTCGCTGGATGATATAGAGAGATTGCGCAAAGAGGAATGGTTCTCCCATCTCGTGAAACTTTATAGGAGAAGATTAGGTTGTGTTTTGTGGGCAAAGGGGGGTTGTACAAAGTGCAAACATCAGGGGTGCTAATTACTGTGGCTCACATGATTTGATATTTCAAAAATGATACGGTGATTTTTTTCCCACTGAATAAATGCACTTGAATTAAAGGTTGGACTTTCCTCTTTTTCCTCATTGTGGTCCTATATAGAGTATATACACTGCTCAAAAAAATTAGAGGAACACTTTGAAAACACATCAGATCTAATTGGGGGGAACATGATCTTGAATATCTTTTCTGATAATAAGTAGGTGATGTATTAATAAAAAAATGATGCCACATAATTTGATAGAAATGAAAATTAGAGGGGGGAAATCAAAGACACCCCAATAATGAAAGTGAAAAAATGATGCAGCAGACTGGTCCATTTTGCCAAAATGTCCTTGTAGCAACTCCAAATGATTGTCAGTCGTTTGTGTGGCCCCCACGTTCTTGTACGCATGCCTGACAACGTCGGGGCATGCTCCTAATGAGACCACGGATGGTGTCCTGGGGGATCTCCTCCCAGATCTGGACCAGGGCATCACTGAGCTCCTGGACAGTCTGAGGAGCAACCTGGCGGCGCCGGATGGACCTAAACATAGTGTCCCAGATGTGTTCTATTGGGTTTAGGTCAGGGGAACGTGGGGGCCAGTCAATGGTATCAATTCCTTCATCCTCCAGGAACTGCCTGCATACTCTAGCCACATGAGGTCGGGCTTTGTCGTGGACCAGGAGTAACCCAGGTCCCACTGTACCAGCGTAGGTTCTGACAATGGGTCAGAGGATTTCATCCCGATACCTAATAGCAGTCAGGGTGTCATTACCTAACCTGTAGAGGTCTGTGCGTCCTTCCAGGGATACGCCTCCCCAGACCATCACTGACCCACCACCAAACCGGTCATGCTGAATGATGTTGCAGGCAGCATAACGTTCTCCACGGCATCTCCAGACCCTTTCAGGTCTGTCACATGTGCTCAGGTTGAACTTGCTCTTATCGGTGAAGAGCACAGGGCGCCAGTGGCGTAGCTGCCAATTCTGGTGGTCTATGGCAAATGCCAATCGAGCTCTACAGTTCTGGGCAGTGAGCACAGGGCCCACTACAGGACGTCGGGTCCTCAGGCCACCCTTATGGAGCCTGTTTCTGATTGTTTGGTCAGAAACATTCACACCAGTGGCCTGCTGGAGGTCATTTTGTAGGGCTCTGG
Organism: Oostethus manadensis; assembly: GCA_024372805.1. NCBI lineage: Eukaryota > Metazoa > Chordata > Actinopteri > Syngnathiformes > Syngnathidae > Oostethus > Oostethus manadensis. The sequence goes on along the minus strand of QODF01000093.1, from coordinate 373,579 downwards.
CAGTGCTCATCCTGTTCCTCCTTGCACAAAGGAGCAGATACCGATCCTGCTCAGGGTTTAAGGACCTTATACGGCTTTGTCCAGCTCTCTTGGAGTCTCTACCTGTCTCCTGGAATCTCCTCCATGCTCTTGAGACTGTGCTGGGAGACACAGCAAACCTTCTTGCAATGGTACGTATCGATGTGCTATCCTGGAGGAGTTGGACTACTTGTGCAACCTTTGTAGCGTCCAGGTACCGCACCATGTTGAGATGTTGAGCCAAGCCAAATGAAAAACTAGAGCAGTAAAACATCAGTCAGTAAAAAATCAGCCAAAAGAGATGAGGAGTCATTGCCTGAACCTGGAAAACCATTCCTGTTTTGGGGTCTGTCTCATTGTTGCCCCTCTATAGGGTTTTCATTTCTATCGAATTATGTGGCATCATTTTGTTACTAATACATCACCTACTTATCAGGAAAGATATCAAGATCATTTTTCCCCCCGTGTACTTTTGATGTGTTTTCAAAGTGTTCCTCTAATTTTATTCATCCATTCATTCATTTTCTATACCGCTTATCCTCATTAGGGTTGCGGGGATGCTGGACCCCAGCTGACTTTGGGAGGGAGGCGGGGTACACCCTGGACTGGTCGCCAGCCAATCGCAGGGCACATATAGACAAACATTCACACTCACATTCATACCTATGGACAATTTAAAGTAGCCAATGAAGCTACCATGCATGTTTTTGGAATATGGGAGGAAACCGGAGTACCCGGAAAAAACCCACGCACGCACGGGGAGAACATGCAAACTCCACACAGAGATGCCCAACGGAGATTCGAACCCTGAACCTCCTGACTGTGAGGCAAATGTGCTACCCCACTCATTCACCGTGCGGCACACAGTACATATAGAAAAAAATGATTAAAAGCTAAAGATCACATCCTAACCAGGGGTGCCAGTAATTATGGAGGGCACTGGTTTGTTTAATAAAATGAGAAGGTACACAACCGGTTTACAGGAAACGCGTACTTAATTGACTTGTGTTGTGATCTGACACTATGTAGAAAATATGATTTAATACAATTAGACATTTAATTAAACCAACAATAAGGTAGGGAAAACACTGAAAACATAAATTTAGGATGTTTACTGATGAGTGAAATATGAGACAACCATGATGAGGAACCTTATTTGATTAAGGGTAAGAGAATGTTACCGGACTAAAAAGTAGTACAGTATTAAACAATAAAACGTACACAGGAAATACCAAGTCCACAATGGACTTTAAAAAAAGGAACGAAAAGGACATACAACACAATTAGATCTATTTGAAGCTCGAACTAGAGTAGGGAGAAGTAGAACTGTCAATCTCTAAACCAGAACATCAGGAGCTCACGTTCTCTTGCTGTGAATCTTACAGGCCTTCCTGTATGAACTTCTGTGGTTTCAATGAAATCACAGTTGAGTGCCCAGTCTCTCCAGTTGGCACCCTCTTAACTAAGCTGTACTTGCTTTAGGCCTATCGCCTTGTACGCGTCAGAAAAGGGGGGGTTGGGACATCACTAATACTTGGCGATGCCTTTTGGTCTAACCAATGCCTTAACCTGCCATTTTCCAAAACCTGTTCAATGACATTCTCCAATAATTCTAATATTGTATATAATATAATAGAATAAAATATTACAGGAACAGGTGAGTGAAGTTAAAACAAACAAGTGATTTTGTCATGTGGTCTAAGGTTTTCACATTAAAATGGTCCAAAGACAGTGGATAGGTTCGATCACCCGTGCCCATGCTTTCACAAAAGTATATTTTCATAAACATTTATAGCTGTCAAACAGGGGTACACGTTGGCTGTGGAGGACTTCATTATGGAATTCAGTAATATTCTGGAGGGCCAGATGGAGAGCTTGCCCTCAGGCTGCCAGTTCAGTCACTGATTAGAGAATATTTTGGCGTTATCTAACAAGCTCCAAAGGCTTACATTTTATGGAGGCATAACAGAAGTGTATCTGTTAAAGAGGGCTTCTTACTGAGATCTCCAAGTTGAACGTGTCCCAGTACGTAGAGTCCACTCTTCTTAATATCATTGATGAAGGTGATGAGGCCTACACTGCTACGAGGGTTGGAAACCATCAGCAGAACCTGAGGCCTCCAAAACTTGACGTGGTCCTTCCTCACATCCAGCATCAGCAAATACTTGCGCACCTAGATTGACAAAAAAATAAAAATAAAATATAGAAATATTTTAGATTGTCTGATTGTTGTGAGTGTAAACATATTGTTTCACAAATGGCAATTTTTTTACACTTCCCGTTGAAGGGAAAGAGGGCGTCATTTTGGTGCTTTGCTGGTCATCACTAGCAAACCAGGCTAAAAACAAAAACTGTTCAAATGGAATGGAATGGAATAGAGTGGAGATAATGTTACTCTCCCAAAGCTAACGTGTTTGTGTCTTATTTTATATCATGTCTACTATATTACATGAGTGTAAAGGTGATTATAGGGGTGTTATTTCATGTCTAGAGGGCTCTAATATTGTTTAAAAATGTATTTTGAAAGTTGTAGACAGGTTTTCTATGCTCTAACTACAAACATATTGTATTTATAAATAAGGAATCCTAAAGAACTTTGCTCATCTCGACCGGTTCTGGAATCAGGTAACCGAGACTACTGCAGCTGCATTACTATATAGTAGAATAGAATAGAATCCCTTTATTGTCATTGTACACTTTGAAATTTTGAAGGACCACCCCCAGTGCAAAAAAATCAAATCAATATTACACTAAAGCCATAAAAATGTAAAGTGCTAAATCAGAAAGAGTATGTTAGACTCCAAAATCAGAATGTGCCGTGGAGGTAGCTGTTCAGGAGGCTTATTGCTCAGGGATAAATAGTGTCTCTGAGTCGGTTTGTTCTGCCCTTCAAGACCTCGAAGGGGGCAGATGGTTGAAGAGGCTCCTGCCAGGGTGGGATGGACCAGACAGGATCCTCCTTGCCCTGCTTACCCCCCTGGAGCCCGCAATGTCATCCAGGGAGGGCTGTGGGCAGGGCTTTTCTGTCCTTGTCCGTGCAGCCGGCACGCCACGCTATGATGCCCTACGCCAGCATGCTTTCCACTGTGGAGCGGTAGAATGTCTGTAGCAGATTGACCTCCAGATGGCATTTGTTCAGCAGTCCCAAGAAGTGCAGCCTCTGCTGCGCCTTGCTGAGCCATTTGAGCTCATCCTCTACATGCACAACAAGGAATATAGAGATTACCATAGCTGTAGTAACACTACAATAAAAAGGACTGCTGAACAAGAAGATACACTTAACATAAACCGCAGTATACGGAGAATGACGGACCTGGACAATCATTTTGTTTCCAACAGACAGTAAATAACAAATGCTTATGCTACACCGATGAGCAACACAATAGAACAATTAAAGAATACAAAATCAATCATTCTTTTTCAACTACAGAAGCATGTGTGCCAATTTCAGCCACATCAAACACTATTTGAGCTAATTTAGCGAACCATTCAAAATAATCACAGTCATGGAAACCTGGATTGATGCAGAAAAAGGAATGGATTTGGAGCTAGAAGAATACAAAATGAACTGCAACAAGAGAAAGAACATTCTTTGATGAGGATGTCTAACAAATTAAATATGTAAAGAAAAAGAAAAAGGTTTGTTCCGGTTCCAGAACATGAGCACCTAAGACAGGTATTGAACAGGTAGAGAACTGGATTATTGCTTCCCTCGAGGAAATTAATCAAAAGATCATTTTCATTGGTAGGGACCTGAACACGGAACCTCTGAACCCCAACAAAGACAACATGACAGTAAACAACTTACAAATGCAATGTACAGAATGAGTTCATATCAGAAATGCCCGATCTGAGTAACAGATCATTGTGCCACATTATTAATATTGTATACTCACTAATTTCAATTTCATGAAACCACATGCACCAACTGCCAGTTGTAACAATTTATAATGGGAACTACAGAAATAGACAATAGCACGATCCCTCCATCTACAAATCAAGTCATCAATCCGAGTTTCTGATTCCCCAATTCTTTTTAAATGGTTCGGTAGCGTTGGCTCAAGTCTTGCTTGATAATGAAGGATTATTGATCAATTGTTGTCAGTTTTACAGTCAATCAGTGTAGTAGTATTCCGATCATCCAAGCGCCAGATCGGCCGATATCGAGCGCATTGTTTAAGTGTACAATTTTGCATGTATCTTGTGCTATTGGCCAGGGGCGCCCTTTTGGGGCAAACGGTTCCAATGGCCCCTGACAGCCACCTTCCTCCCCTTCAAATAAAAAGGGGGAGGGGCACCAAAGTGTTTTTTTTTTTTTTTTCCCCAAAGGATGAGACACCTTCTTCAAGGAGACTTTCAGTGTGAGAGTATGTTGTTGTTAATGGCAGGACTTCAAGGTAGCCCGTAGCAAGATGTTGGAGCAGGTCACTGCACTGCACACGAGGGTCTCTACAGGCTGCACTACTAAAAGCCACAGGTGATGGGAGCTCCATAACCAAGCCCTCGGGCTTCCGGGGTGAGGGTGTTTGCACGTCGTTTTACTCAGAGTTCATGCACCATTTCCAGGCTGCTAAAAGCCCCATACATCGGCATACTTCCCTGCCCTCCCGGGAGCATCACCGGACTTTGCTGGATTTAGTTTTCTTGCAAGTAGGCAGGCTTTGCAATCTTGCCAATATATTTATGGTGTTTATTGAATAACTGGGCATTTATACAGCTTGGTCATTTAAATGAGGCGGTATGAGGAAATTACAAGTCTATAATTCCACATTTTCATAAGTATTTTTGAGTTCCATTTTCCATTGTAAATTTGCTTGCTTTTTTCTATTTTTATCATTTTCTGTGTTGAATTTTATTTCTACAATGTACCGCGGACCAATACAAATTGAGCCATGAACCACAAATTGCCCCTGGGCTGCCCTTTGGACACCGCTGATTTATAGCTTGTGGTCGGGGTTGAGTACGTTGACATAATGTCAACTCTGCGAGAAACCGCAACTCTCGTCGACTATTTCACTGTTTTGCTTTCTTCGTCACTAGCGAACAATGGTAACCGAAGAGAGAATGCGAGTGTTATTGCAGATGGGAACAATCAATGCGGTAAAACATTATTTTTTTAATTGCAAATGTTGATCCAAAACTGGGGGAGAAGGCTGTCCTCTGAACGAGTCGTATACACGGGAAATGATGTTCTACAAGCCGGCCAATCACTTTTTATACTTGCAACCAATGAAATAATAAACAAAGAACTGTCTCAGGGGTGGAGATCAACTGTCTCTACTCATCTTATCATCAGTCTTCTTTATCTTCCCATTTTCCTCTGTCCTCTCATCCATCAGGCTATCATCATTCCACTGTCGCTTCAGTCTCATCCATCACTTAGTTTGCTCGATCAGTCACCCGCTCCCCATGCTTATATTCCGTCTCCATCTATTTCTTTACTTGATACCATCAGCATCAATTCGCCTTTTTCTTCCCCGTGTCTTTCCTTAACACTGTTGTCAGCCGCTTTGTTATCTGCTAGTGTGTTTTGGTTGTGAGCGCTTCTGTCTCCCGTACTTTCTGCAATGTCACCTAACTGGCAGTGCAGTCACAGTGGCTGATGTGGGGATCTTATTAAATGTGCACAGGGCCCTGTTTAAAAAGCATGTTTTATTGTTGATATCCTCAAGCAAGGAAGAAAAAAAATGAGTCAACCACTTGAGGGGGTGGTAGACAATAGGAGGGGAGGGATTTGGGAAGAAGGAAAAGTACATTAAGGTAAGTGGCTGTAATAATGTTCTGCCTCTTGACAACCACCATCATCTGTCTTGGCAACCGGCCTTGTTGGGGAAAGTGCTGTCACCTTGAGAGCAACAGGCTTGACAACAGAGGACAGAACAAACTGTGTGACGTAAGGTTGTGCGCTTATGCAAGCACAGCACTTCACTGAGGGCAAAGTATGCAGTCTGTGTCAGTTAGGATTGGTATAAAAGTGATAGATGGTTGTTGTGGAAATTACAACAATGAATGTGCATGAATTTAGAGAGCGCATTTGATGTGTGCTGTCATCCGCTGCACAGACTTGGCCTACGGAGGCAAGTCTCTACATTTGTATCGCCATAAACATTTTAAAGAGATTGCTTGGCAGGAGCACCATTTTTTTTTAAGTTGAGAAGGTGAGATTTTAGTTGCTGTAATAATGACAAGGCAGTATTCTGTGTGTGTGTGTGTGTGTGTGTGTGTGTGTGTGTGTATCAGACCTGATGGAAAATAAGAGCCTGGCTGATGTAGCCCCAGCTGGAGGTTGGACTGAGGTAGTGAATCAGCAGAAGCAGCAGCAGCATGAAAGCAATGCTGGCGGAGGCGTAGATGGCGTTGATGAGAAACATCATGACAGCGCAGCCCACAATGCCCAACACACACGTATGCCAGGTGAAGTAACGAAATGTGGGCCTGGGAAGAGAAAAAAAGGAAAATCCCTTTTTATGGAATCAAAATTACAGGATTTTTTTGTTTCTTCTTCTTCATTGGATGGCCAAGCAGTCCAAGCAGAAGTTGTAGTAATTCTACTCTTGATCAAACTTACTGTAGATTAATTCAGATCAAAACACCATCGCTGCATAAGATTTTCAACATCGTGCCCTCCTCTATCGCAGTTTTTCACAAAGTAATTGATTCATAAATGAACACCATCCCAGGGTTGAAAATGGCTTATTACTAGTTTTTAAAAAAAATTATTTTTAAGCAAGTCTGAACCTCCGATATGACTTTAGGAGCAGCATAAATATGAAACCAGAAATCCTATAAACACACAAACCTCATTTTAAACGTATATACAAACGTCTGTTGCAAATGTAGGTTTTGAGTCTTTTGAATGACAATGACGTTCAATTTACATTGACGTTCAAGATACTAACATGTTGATTCTTGGGGAGCTGCAGTGGACTGCAGCATTTCTGAGAACCCTAGCTATGGAACGGCTCGATTATAAAAATGTTAAACATGTAAGTGCCGTTGCATCATTAGACGCTACTGTATAAATTGCATCTCTCTTCTTCGTTTTCTCCAGTAGTTCTGGGTACTGTCGCTGTTGAGACCATTCATGATAGAAGATGCTATCAGATTACTAAATATTCAAATTTTATCTCCCACGGAGTGCAAACGCCTCGTGTAGTCTAATGGGATTAGACCGACGGAGGGGTTATATTAAATATATAAAGACACAAAAAAAGAAAAGCATCTTCTGTCATCAAAGACAAACTTGTGTAAACAATGACCACTCTCAATCAGATGTCTTCACTTTATTCCCTACTATAAGTAAGTTTGCCTTTGCAGTGATGAATTCTTACAGTGAGACATCAATCATTTCTAACATATCATGAATTATCAGTAATCATTCACTTTAGGGGAGATCCTGAACCGACACTTCCTCACTCAATCAAACGTGAGTGTGGACCACAGTGGTGGCCTATCATCGTTCCTTCTTCATCCTCTTGGAGAGGGGGTGTAATTACAATAAAAGCTCACTTCGGCCTCGCCCTCAACCCATGTTGTAGGTCTTTCTCTTCCACCATTAGACAGAATAGTACCTCCATACAAAAGCCTCTCTCACGCTATGGCTTGGTTCTCCAGAAGCTGATGTCAATTTGCTGACAAAGCCATAGGTAGCCACAGAGAAAGAATCAACGACCAGACATTTGCCAAGAATCATGATGGTACAGAAACACACACACACAGAAAAAAAGGATGATTCTGAGCTGTTACGTCAGACACAATGAATGACCCACAGCTACAGTAGTGTTAAAAATGTAATGGCAATGCAATGTGTCTAACCGGAATAATCACTGTTATTAGTATATTTTTATTGCCACATGGCAAAAAAGTTACCAGTAGGTGCAGTAGATTCTCAGAAAACAAACAGCATGCATGATATGCACGCTCTTACGGCTGTGGAATTAGGCATTTAGTTGAAAGGGGGTGTTCAAAAAATAGCAGTGTGGCATCCAATCAGTGATGAATTTTGTGAAAAAAAAGGTGTGAATAAGGTGACGCCCTAATAATTAATAATTTAACGGGCCTAAAGAGAACTCTAACAACATTTAGTGACCTGAAAAGAGTAAAACTTTTTTTTAGGTCCAAGGGCCACAGTCAGTTTGTGAGACGACCCCCAAACTCTGAATTCAAGCCACAGTACACAATGAAGACAGTGAAGCCTCATGATTTGGACGTGTTTCTTCTACTGTGGTGTGGGGTCTATTTATTGCATAGCAGGCCTCATGGATCAGTTTGCATATGTCAGAATACTTGAAGAGGTCATGTTGCCTTATGCTGAAGAGGGCATGCCCTTAAAATTGGTGTTTCAACAAGACAATGATCCCAAACACACTAGTAAACCAGCAGAATCTTGGTTCTAAACCAACAAAATCCATGTTATGGAGTGGCCAGCCCAATTCCCGGACCTTAATCCAATTGAGAACTTGTGGGGTGACATCAAAAATGTGTTTTTTGTTTTTTTGAAGAGGCATGGTTTTTCTGAAGCAAAACCAACAAATGTTAATGAATTTTTGTATTTTTAATTATTTTTGGAGTGGAATAACAGCTAAACGGTGCCACAAGTGACTCCATGCCACACATGCCACATGTGAAGCAGTGGTCATACAACTAAATAGTTTAGTGATTCACAGGATTGCCAAATCCTAGAAACAAAAAGGTTTGTACAAAATAGTTTTGTTTGCAAAGTCACCGGCAGACACTGCTATTAATTGCCCAATTGCACAGCCTTAAGAGCGTGCATATCATGAATTAAGAGCGTGCATATCATGAATGCGGGGACTTGTTTTCTGAGAATCTACTGCACCTACTGGTAATTTGTTTGCTGTGTAGCAATACAAATATACAGTGATTAATTTGGTTAGTCGCATTGCACCGCTATTATTTTGAACACTACTGTACATGATAACTCAGAAGGGACATAAAGCCAGGTACTATGGTACTATGACTGTTAATTGTATCAAAATACTCTCTTTTACTCGTAGGATTAGTAGTCAGACAATTGCAGTACACCCTGGTTAGCATGTTTTCAGTTAATGTGGAATATTTACACCAATATTTTTCGTCAGTTTGCTCTCTCCAGTCCCTGAACGATACAGGTCAGGTCCTGTTGTGTTACTAATAAAAATGCACGAGTCCAACTGTGTTCTTAATGTATTTTTATCACAAAATGTCCTTGTTAGCAGCCTATTCCCACCTGATGCATGCAATAAGGAAGCACTACTGCAGTTAGCAGACCAGATCACCAACGTAGAGTAGAAACACCCACACTCCCCGATTTATCGGGGAGATAAGGTATTGGAGGGACCTTAATTGGAGGACCACCCCCTACATGGGATGTACCATCAAAACATCAGTGAAGTGGCAAAAATCAAGAAGTCCTACCGTTGGCTTGAAAGTGCTGGATTGAAGGACAGCACAGAGGCACTGAAAATACCAGCACAAGAGCAGGCCTTGAGCACCAGAGCAATAGAGGATCAGATCTACCACACCAGACAAGGCCCAAGGTGTAGGTTGTGTAAAGAGGCCCCAGAGACAATCCAGCACATGACTGCAGCATGTAAGGTGTTGGCAAGAAATGCATACATGGAATGCCATAACCAAGCGGCTGACATAGTGTACAGGAACATCTGTGCAGAGTATGGACTGGAGACCCCAAGGTCAAAGTGGAAAACACCTCCAACAGTGGTAAAGAATGACCGAGCCAAGATCCTGTGGGACCTGTTGTGGTTGACATAGCAATACCAAATGATTGCTACATATGGAAAAAGGAACATAAGAAACTGGAGAAATACCAAGGGCTCAGAGAGGAACTGGAGAGGTCATGGAGGGTAAAGGAGACAATGGTCAGGGGGTCACTGGAGCGCTAGGGGCAGTAACCCCCAAACTGGAAGAGTGGTTACAGCAAAACCCAGGAAAAACATAATATTGTTCCAGGAAACTGCAGTTCTAGAAACATAAAAGATACTGTGTAGAACCCTCAAGCTCCAAAGCTTGTGGTAGAGGATCCGCGCTTGGTGGGATTAAAAAGAAACCGCCCGCAGTGGGTGAGTAATTTTTTAAAATATAAATATACACACATGGACAAAATTGTTGGTACCCTTTGGTTAATGAAAGAAAAACTTACAATGGTCACAGAAATAACTTGAATCTGACAAAAATAATAAATAAAAACTGTATGAAATTTAACCAATGAAAGTCAGACATTGCTTTTCAACCATGCTTCAACAGAATTATTAAAAAAATAAACTGCTGCCCCCGCGACCCGGACCCGGATAAGCGGAGGAAAATGGAATGGAATGGAATAAACTAATGAAACAGGCCTGGTCAAAAATGATGGTACCCCTAGAAAATAACGAGACCAATGGGACATGTTAATCCAGATGTGTCCACTAATTAGCATCATAGGGGTCTACAATATCTTAATCAGTCAGTAGGCCTATATCTAGGGCTACATGTAGTCACTGTGCTGTTTGGTGACATGGTGTGTACGACACTCAACATGGACCCGAGGAAGCAAAGGAAAGAGTTGTCTCAACAGATTAGGTTATAGGCAAGCATCTTAAAGGTAAAGGCTGTAAGACCATCTCCAAGCAGCTTGATGTTCCTGTGACTACTGTTGCACACATTGTTCAGAAATGTAAGATCCATGGGACTTAGCCAAATCCCCTGGACGTGGCCGCAGGCAGAAAATTGATGACAAATCAAAGAGACGGATAATACAAATGGTAAAAAAAGAGCCCAGAAAAACTTCTAAAGACATTGAAGGTGAACTTCAAGCTCAAGGAACATCAAGGTTAGATCGCACCATCTGTCGTTGTTTGAGCCAAAGTGGACTTCATTGGAGATGACCAAGGAAGACACCATAGTTGAAAACAAATCATAAAAAAGCCAGATTGGAATTTGCCAAACTACATCTTGACAAGCCACAGAGCTTCTGAGAGAATGTCCTATGGACAGATGAGACAAAAATTTAACTTTTTGCCAAGGCACATCAGCTCTATTTTCACAGACGGAAAAATTAAGCGTATCAAGAAAAGTACACCATCTCTACTGTGAAACATGGAGGAGGCTCTGTTATTGTCTGGGGTTGCTTTGCTGCATCTTCCACACAGTGTCTTGAATGTCCAGGGTGCAATGAAATCTCAAGACTAAGAGAAAAATGTGCTTGCCATTGTCAGAAAGCTTGGTCTCTCTCACAGGTCATGGGTCTTGCAACAGGACAATGACCCAAAACACACAGCTAAAAGCACCCAAGAATGACTAAGAGGAAAACATTGGACTATTCTAAAGTGGCATTCTACGAACCCTGACCTAAACCCTATTGAGCATCTTTAGAAGGAGCTGATGCATACGGTCTGGAAAAGCCACCCTTCAAACTTGAGACAACTGGAGCAGTTTGCTCATGAGGAGTGGGTCAAAATACCTGCTGACCATTGCAGAAGTCTCATTGCCAGATACAGGAATTGTTTGATTGCAGTGATTGCCTCAAAAGGTTTTGCAACAAAATATTAAGTTAAGGGTACCATAATTTTTGTCCGGGCCTGTTTCATGATTTTCTTTTAAATAATTCTGTTGAAGCATGGTTGAAAAGCAATGTCTGACTTACATTGGTTAAATTTCATACAATTTTTATTATTACTTTAAAATAAACTATAAATGATGAATGAAAAGGATACATGAACATTGAAGATGACTTTTTCTTGTGTATTGAAGACATGAAGACATTTAAGGTTACAAGAGTAACCTTAAATGTTCATGTATCCCTTTTATTCATCATTCATATTTAATTATATTTAAAATTAACTGTAAGAATCTAAAAATGTGTTTTGTGTCACCATTTTTATGTTTCTGGAACGGATTATTTGAATTAATTTCTTTAATCATTTATTGTGGAAAAAATGTATTCAATTTGAGTTCTTTTCGGTTTTAGTCGGACCTTCTGGAATGGACGAATGGCGATGACCAAGGTTCCACTGTACAGCATTTTCTGTTGTATGTCTGCACAGTAATTTATATTATATTACTACTCAATGTGACAAATCTATGATTGCTAAAAACCATCACAAGCGGATATCATCCCAAAATGTCATCCAATTAAGAGTATGAATGTTTGGTGTTTAAAATAGTGTGTTAAGTGATATTACTGTAAATGTTTATTGCCCATAAAATAATCAGTTGCTAGCAATAATTGAACAACATAAATTAGTGGTTCTGAATTGGTGGGCCACAAGCATTAGGCAGGTGCAGAGCTGTTTTCAGCGGGTTGTGTCTTTTTCCTGGGTAAATAAATGTACTACAGTGCTCTGCAGTTGTATTTGAAACCTGCTGTCATAGAAGAAAACTTGTGATGGTGGGTCCCACAGCCAAACCAGTTGAGAACCACATATACAGTTCCTGATAAATCTTAAAACCAGTTGAAAAATTGCTAGAATTTACCTTCTGCATATATGGATTTTAATGAGGTTTTAAGTAGAGCTACAATATACAAAAGCAAGAAGGGGGAGTGTGACAAAAAGCACTTTGAAAAAGTAATTTATTAAAAACAATATTTAAACTGAAATAGTGTGTTTATCAGCTGATCAAAAGTTTAAGAACATTGCTCAAAAAATGACAAAAAACTCTCCAAGCTAGTGGGAATATTCCAAGTGCTGAAGATGGCTTCACGAAGGGCTGTAACTGTCTGGAACTGATGGCCATTTTTATAAACATCCCTTGCCATCCATCCCCAAATGTTCTCTATTGGATTTAAATCAGCGGAACATGCAGGATGGTCCAAAAGAGTGATGTTATTCTCCCTGAAGAAGTCCTTTGTCAAGCGAGCATTACAAACTGCAGTGTTGTCCTGTTGAAAAACCCAGCTGTTACCACACAGACGAGGGCCCTCAGTCATGAGGGATGCCCGCTGCAACATCTGCACGTAACCAGCTGATAAACAGCCTATTTCAGTTTAACTTTCAATAAATTTCTTTTTCAAAGTGTTTTTGTCACACTTCCCCTTCTTGCTTTTGCATATTGCAGCTCTACTTAAAACCTCACTGAGTACCAAATGTGCAAAAGGTAAATTCTAGCAATTTTTCTTAAGATTTTGATCAGGTCTGTATAAATAATACACTAGGGATAACATGGACAACAGGCACGGACTGCTAAGCTTAGCTTTTACATACTGTATTACGTATATGTCAGGAAGACAGGGAAAGTGTGCCAATTCAGTATAACAATGTTTTAGGGTGTTATTAAATTATTTTGCTCTGAATATGCTGCTTGCTTTAACCAGAATGCCATAATTTACAGACGTCACTGAAATCCAATATTTGGTCATCCAAACGCGTTCTATGGCCCTGTAGTGTGTTTAATGATGTGGCTGAATACAATGATTTTACTGGTTGGTTCAGATGTTCAGTCCACACATTGTTACTTTTGTTTTGTTGACATAATCAAATCGGTTCCAGAAAATCAGGGTGTAATTTGAATAGCAGAGGACGCGTATCTACTAAGAAAAAGAAAAACAGACCATAACCTGTTGCATAGTATCCCTTCACAATTATATGACTTGCAACAGTTTGTCTGGAATCTTGACCAATAAAAATGTCATTCTGCATGATTGTGTTGCATCATGTGATTATGTGTACTTATCTGTGAGAGGCAGGGGAGCCTATACTATAACTACAGTATCCATCCATCCATTTTCTTCCACTTATCTGAGGTCGGGTCGCGGGGGCAGCAACCTAAGCAGGGAAGCCCAGAGGTCCCTCTCCCCGGTCACCTCGTCCAACTCTTCTCGGCGGATGCCGAGACATTCCCAGGCCAGCCGAGAGACATAGTCTCTCCAACGTGTCCTGGGTCTTTCCCGAGGTCTTCTACCGGTTGGACGTGCCCTGAACACCTTCCCAGGAAGGCGTTCGGGAAGCATCCTAACCAGATGCCCGAGCCACCTCATCTGTCTTCTCTCAATGCGGAGTAGCAGCGGTTCTACTCCGAGTCTCTCCCGGATGACAGTGCTTCCCAGCCTATCTCTAAGGGAGAGCCCAGCCACCCTGTGGAGAAAACTCATTTCGGCCGCTTGTACCCGCGATCTTGTCCTTTCGGTCACTACCCAAAGCTCATGACCATTGGTGAGGGTAGGAACGTAGATCGACCGGTAAATTGCGAGCTTTGCCCTCCAGCTCAGCTCTCTCTTCACCACAACAGACCGGTGCAGAGTCCGCATCACTGCAGACGCCGCACCAATCCGCCTGTCCATCTCACGTTCCATCCTTCCCTCACTCGTGAACAAGACCCTGAGGTACTTATACTCCTCCACTTGAGGCAGGACCTCATCCCCGACCTGGAGATGGCACTCCACCCTTTGTCAAGTGAGAACCATGGACTCGGACTTGGAGGTGCTGATTCTCATCCAAGCCGCTTCACACTCAACTGCAAAAAGCAGAGACCAAATCCTGTGGCCACCAAACCGAAACCCCTTAACGCCATGGCTGCGCCTAGAAATCAAGTTCATGAAAGTAATGAACAGAACCGGTGACAAAGGGCAGCCCTGGCGGAGTCCAACCCTCACTGGAAACGCGTCCGACTTATTGCCGGCAATGCGAACCAAACTCTGACACCGGTCATACAGGGAACGAACTGCCTGGATTAGGTGGTCCGATACCCCATATTCCATAACTACAGTATACTGTACTGTACATTTCTTGAAGGTCAACCTGTCTGTTAGTGTTTTGTTCATGCTTGAACGATGCTGCTGCCATCAAGTCATACCGTGGTTTGAACAGATATATATAAATAAATACTGCAGGTTCCCAAGATCTCTAAACAGTATGTCAAATGGCAGGCAAGGGTGTGTGGGTGAAGGGGGGCTTTCTGTCCCCTAGGGAGGGCTTGACAGAAAATAATTTAGAACAATTGCCCCAAAGACACTGGTAGTACCACTGATTGGGGCAGCAGTAGATCAGGCCATAAGGACTTGGTCTTTGGGACTGGAGGGTTTCTGTTAGAGTCACTGTCACTCTCCTTGCATGTGTGTGGTCGGCATGCAATGTATTACACAGTATACAGAGTGTAAATCCCTGGAGGGATTTGTATTTTTAATGATATGTTTTAAATAAAATTAGTTGTAGCCACACAGAGGATTCATGACACTCAAAGATAGCACTAAAAACAAACAAATAAGATACAATTACAGGCAAGAGAATATGCAATACGAGAGTCAGGGAGATGCATTCACACATCAATAGCCCCGGGAAAAAAAAAAAAAAAAAACCTGCAGCATGACAGACAAAGACAGTCTCTGAATAGTCAGCCTTTACCCGCTGTATTCTGCCTGTGCAGACACACATTTGCAGTCAGACACACAGAACCAGTGGACATCTTTTCCGCTACATCACCATTTCAAACCCACCTACACAATGCCAGATTTAGGGGAAAGGGAAATATTTCTGCTAAATTAGTTATGCTAATTACAGAGCAGCTCCCCAGGGAGAGACGGCGCTAAATGGCTTTTCATTCTTTTTGCCTGGAAAGAGCCATGGGAGAGAGAGTGCCAAACAGGGCACAATGAGAGCAGCACACCAAATGTAAAAAGAGGGAAAAAAAACAAGAGACCCGTGGGGATGACAAGTGCCACTGCCAACTGCTAGAGATCAACAGTAGAACTGTTTTTGTCTCGCCTGTCTTTATTTGAAAGCAGATTTTTTTAATCTATGTAAAGACCTTGAACTGCTCTTGTTGGACTCTAAAAGTTACACTTTGACACATCAATCATCGGAGTGGGCTTTCTCCCTACGCAACAGTATACGTGAGCGACTAATAGTGCAGCCCTGGAAAAAGAATTCTACTGTTCCTTTCCATAATCCTTACATGAGACTAGAACACAGACGTCTGTGCTGTCTGGCTCAGCACCTCATGGTGGCAGGTTTTCACTAATAATGCACATTAGGGGATTCACTTCACTTGGATTAAAAATAATCCAAAAAACATTAACAACGCCCCAATTACATGCCGTGACCTGCACATTACACCGGACCCGACCTGCCGTACTTGCAAATGTGTGCTGTCAAACGTGGGCAAACTTGCGATCCGTACGTTTTTTGGAAGCACGCTGTAGCACTTTAAATGCAGGTGGTATTTCTGCTGCGTTTAGGCCACGTCGGGCTACGGATGACACACGTGCCCTCTACAGGAAGAGGAGAGGAGGAGCAATGAAGAATCAAATGGTGAAGCCATAGAGTGAGGGGACCGTGAGGAGGGGGCGGCTGGATGTGCGCGGTCACTTGAAGCTGCTCTAGCAGCATCAGAACCCGGAGTCTCAGTGAGTCTGTGGTGGAATGGGCGGCATCTTGAGGCAGCAGCAGGATGGACTTCTGGAGAACCTTGGAAGGTTGTCATACATACCCTCTCCAACCACCACCCTTCACCCCGACATCAGGCGTAAAAACTCATGTTCATTGCACTTATACACACTTAGACCACGTTCCCAGCTGCCAGCTGTGGACTCCCCAAAAAACTGTATGGGCTAACAACACACACTGTGTTACTTAGTAGCCGAGCTACAGCGAGACTGTTGTTGTAGGAGCCTACACCGAGGAATTACTCATGCTCTGCTCTCCGGTCAGGTATTTATTCTTCTACTTCCTATGCCCATTCAATTTATTGATAATTGATATTCCATTTAATTTATTGATAATGCCGCGTCATCGATGACAGAGTATCACATTACATTAATACTTCGCCTGATTTAGTTGTTGACAATTATGGCTGCTTTGTACAGTTTTCAATCCCGTAGTTCCACGACTACCTAGTTCTGTGTGGACGTTAGCCCATTGAAACCTGTTGCGCAACATTTGTTTATATTGAATATGTCTTATCGATACATTTTAGCCTTGTGCCAAGCGCCATGTTGTGTTTTACACCATAAATATTAGTCCTACTGCATCTGTTGAGAGGATCTTCAGTGTTGCAGGCAAGATATTTAGACCAGAAAGATGCTGCCTCAATGAAAAAATATTGGAGAAGCTGACCATTAGATGCAACAACTTTACTGTAAAGTACTTAAATAAATGATCACTGCATTTACCAAAACATCGTTTCATTTGCTCACGTTGAAATGAAGATGAATTGCTAAACTTTCCAACATTATCCCTACTGTCATTTGGAACAAAATGTACAGTATGTTAAAAGTATTTGATTTAATTCCGACTGATATTTGATTAATTCATTTCTCTGAATTGCGTTGATTTCAATTCATCCATTTTCTATGCCGCTTATCCTTATTAGGGTCACGGGGGTATGCTGGAGCCTATCCTATCTGACTTCAGGCGAGAGGCGGGGTACACACTGGACTGGTCGCCATTCAACAACAGGGCAGACAGACCAACCACTCACACTTACATTCATATCTATGGACAATTTAGAGTAGCCAATTCACCTAACATGCATTTTTTTGGGATGTGGGAGGAAACCGGAGCACCGTAGCACGCATGGAGAGAACATGCAAACTCCACACACGCGGAGATTTGAACCCAGGTTTTCCACAACTCCTGACTGTGTGGCCAATATGCAAACCACTCAGCCACCGTGCGGCCTAAGTCAATTCAACGTGCTGCAAATTAAAATTAAATTCAACATAATAAGGGGTCAAATGCATCTGTTGAATTGAAATTAAGTCTGAAACTCTGAATTTTGCATAGGTCTGCCACAAATGTACTCTCACATCATCTCCTTAAGGAAGGCTTCTCATTCTCCATCCCTAAGTTTTACAGTACAAGTAATATACTGTACGTTCTCTTCAAAAAGTACAGTGTTTTTTAAATTAAAGTGATTCTATTAATCATTTTTTCACACCATATAGCCAGTAGCAGGGGTGCAGCCAGGAATTCTGGTTCCCATAAAAAAAAATAGATGTTGCCCTCTGCTGGGCCCCTTGGCAGTAAAGGCACCTTGGAATTTTCCTGACTTTTCCTTTTTGTGTGGCATTCCTGTCGGTGTTGGTATCAGCCAATGTCATTCCTGGACAATCTGTATCAGAATCGGCAGGATAAAACCATGATCAAAGCATCATTCTATTTTTCATTCATGAATTCAAATTTCATTTATTGTGTTGTTTCCAGACCCGACCGTGAAAAGTGAATTTCCACAGTAGGAAAGTAGGAATCCTCCTTTCAAATAAAATATTTTCATAGTTAGAGCATAAAAAATCCATTTACAACCTTTGAAATACAGGTTTTAACATTATTAGTGCCCTTTAGACATTAAATAACAACCCTAAAGTCAATTTTACTCTTATACTACTCAATGTAGAAGACATAATGAGAAAAAATAAGACATGGTATATGGCATACATAAGGCATAATACAGACTCACATTATAGCATTAGGAGAGCTATTTGTTTTTGTTCCTTTTTTACTTCCGATTTCTAGACAGTACTTCCTGCAGTGGCTACTGTCTCATTACTGACACCTAATGACAGCTGTGGAATACTACATATCATAACAGTCTTTGAATGTGTCTTCTGAATTCCTTACATTTCAAATTTATCATAGGTCTTTAGCCATTTGTATGCTTGAAAATGCTTAACAGGCTGAATTCAACCACAAAACAGCGACATTTTATTAATTGATATGTTTTTTTTACAAACTGACAAGAGTGAAGCTGCAAATTTCAAAGTGCAAAATGGCGAGGGTTAGTGTGGATTATTCTTTATGGGAAAATTTCATACAATTTGGTTTTGGAACGGATAAATAACAAAAATCATGGCACCACTGTATGTGCTTGGGAGGTTACTACAGGGGGAATCCATAATACCAAATGCTATGTTGGGGGTGATATGTCATAACAAGGCAGTGATGCACTATGCCTAAACAGCTTCTCTCCAGTGTGACAAATTAAAAGCAGAGACACTTATCACGTTTGGAATGTACTGTATCTCTGAGCCCAAAGGAAGGTTTTAATCCCAGAAGGTCTTACTTCAGGAAAGCAGTCTGAGTTACTGCGTTTTGGAGATCTACATCTGTCATGACAGATAGCAGCAGTTGCAACCAGACATATTAAATTATTCATGAAAAGTCATTCAAATGCCAAAAGTGCCACAATGTAATCATTGAGCTAAAGACACACTGGCATCTTCCCCATGCTGCTGCGGTGTGAAAATGGCTTCAGCAAGTGTTTATAAATCAGGGTCATTGCAAGTGTCCTAGGAATGCAAGCCACACACCAAAACATAAACATTGTAAATTTAAATCTCTTAGCATCTCCAATCCCAGGTACTTGAAGATCCAATTCACATTGCACCACCTCCAACACATTTTTACTGCTGGTCCCTTTCCAATATTGGGTCATAAGCAGGGGCCAGGTTTATGTCTTTTAATTAGTACACCGTTGCCATAGTAGCATCCAGCTGGAATATAATAACCCCTTTCTCACATAAACAATGGCACCCATAAAGAAGAGAAAACGAGAAGAAGCGTGATTAGAGAAGAAACGAGAAAATGTGCAACAACATATTAGATCCTAGAGAGTTGTATTTATTACCTTTATTATCAACATGTGGCCTGTTTTAGGGTATGATAAACAAGACATACAACTGCATATTGGAAGGTGGTTGGCCATAACACTCTTGGTGTGTACTGTGTATGTTTGGATAGTCGTCTTACCTGAAATTTGGTGCAGAGGCCCATTCCAGACCAAGGCAGGCCAAGTCAACAGCAGCATAAACCAGCAAAAAGAAAATGGTCACAATACTGGCAATGGTGTTGAGCTTCCCAGAAAACAGCACGAGCTACAGCAGATAAACAAAAGACAGAGGGAAATAAATCAAAGAGAAGAGACAACACCCTGAGAAAACACGGCAATGAAAAGACCATTAAGAAAACAGAAGTTTGGGAGAAGCTGACCTACGTAGACTGTATCTCACCAAAGTAAGTAACCATATTATTACGCTTTCTCATCGGACAATAGTATGTGTACATACTGGATCTTCAAGTAGTCACTGTACATATTGGAAACTAGTATAGTTGTACTGTCCTCTGAAAATAATAAACTCTTAGCCAAAAATATTTCATAAATGGAGCCATATTTGGGGTTGTCATCATGTTGGAAAACAGCCACGTGGCCCAGTTTCCAACAGGAACACCTTGTTAACAGATATTATTATTATAGACAAGTTACTTTGTCTTCAGTACAATTTTGTGGATTGTATATCTAAATTTGAAATGATCATACAAGTATATCCACATTTCATTTATAAATTGGTGTATTTCTGTTCCGCAGATTTTTCACAAAAGGCCCAATTCTCTCCTATACAGTATTTTTCACAAATCTGTGTAAATCCGTGTTAGCATTTCTCCTTCCATGTCCGTAAATTCCGTCATCTCTTATCCTTGGGGGGGAAGTAAGAAACTCCAGACTATGCGCTTTCCGGCCACCTTTTCCAGATCCATTGGGACACCAAGGTGTTCCTAGGTCAAGCTCCTCACTCTATTTCTTAGGGTGAGCCCAGCCCCCTACAGAGCAAATTCATTTCAGCCACTTGTATCTGTGATCAAGGCCATTAGTGAGGATGTTAAACATAGATTGGCTGGTAACTTGGGAGCTTTGCCTTCTGGCTCAGCTCTCACTTCACCATGACTGTCGGGTACAGCGCTTGCGTTACTGCAGATGCTATGCCGATCCGCCTGTCGACATCACGCTCCAACCTTCCTTCACTTGTGAATAAGACCCCAAGATACTCAAACTCTTCCACCTGGGCCAAGCCCACACTCCTAACCCGGAGGGTGCAATCCACCCTTTTTTGACTAACCATGGCCTCAGATTTGGAGGTGCTGAGTCCCAACCAGAAGCTTCACACTCAGTGGCGAAACACCCCAATGAACGCTGATCAGGACCATATTGTCTGCGAACAGCAGGGATGCGATCCTAACACCCACAAACTGGACTCCCTTGCACCTATAAATTCTGTCCATGAAAACTATGAACAGAATTGGTGACATAGAGTGTTCTTGGCGGGGGGGCCAGTGTTCACTGAAAACAAGCTTGACTTACTGCTGGCAACACGAACCAGGCTAATGCATCGAATGGCACGTAGTAGCGTGCCACCTTGAGCAGGCTGATGGTGCCTCTCTCTCTGTGGGTGGGCTTTGTTTTTATCTTCGGTGCTGCTTCTGCTCTATTTCCTTTCTCTCTGTCTGTCTTCCATCTCACAGGTGTAGCTACTCGGCTCATTACCTGCGGGGGGTCGTGGCCCGTGTGGTGAAAAGCTCAGCTTTTCAGTTCCTCGCTCACGCCGCTCTCACCGTTTCACTTTAGTTTACATGACACAGATAATGCATTTAGGTTCCACTTCACTATTATACGCAAATAAATGGCAATTTTACATTGGCATCACTCCTGCCTTGTTGATTTTGTTGAGTCCTGCGAACCGGGCTTGACACCACCAGAACTTACATTTCCGGAGCAAACTCCGCAGGACATCGCAAGGGACACGGTCGAATGCCTCTTCCAAGTCTAAAAAGCACATGTAGACCGGTTGGGCAAACTCCTATGAACCATCCTGTACTCTCGCAAGACTGGGACAAAAACCATATTTCAGCTTCTGTAGCCTCCTATAGTTGGAACATACAGGTACAGTTCCCGACTTCCACGCATTGTTAAAGAGACATGCCAAGACAGCCCCTCAATATCCAGAGCCTTGAGGAACTCTGGAAAAAATGTCTCCAAACCCAAATACCCCAGATACCTCAGCCACGATAATTGAACTGTCAGCGTTCGTGTCCTCAAACTCTGCTTCCTCTATGCAGGGTATGCCAGTGGAATTGAGGAGGACCTCAAAGTATTCCTTCCACCGGCTGACAACATCCTCAAAATGTGGTCTGCTGGGGGAGCGGCATCACAGCAGTTGACAGGAAGAAGCTGGACAAACTGATAAAGAAAGCCAGCTCTGTCCTAGGATGTCCTTTTCAACAGGTGGAGGAGGTGGGCAAGAAGAGGTTGACAAGCCAGCTCTCCTCCATGATGAACGACTCCCACGGCCTCCAACACATACTCACTGCACTAAGGAGCTACATTAGTGACAGGAATACCCATTCAAAGCGCGTGAAGGAGAAGTATCGCAGGTCTTTCCTTCCTGCAGCTGACTCTATAACAAAAACTGCTCCAAAACCCTGAACAATAACCACGTTATAAACTGTGCATTAACCGTGTTAATAACTATGTAATAAACTGAGCAATGACTGTGCAATAAACCTGTGGCTTGATCAACATGTACACAGCTGTAAATACTTTATGCAACTTGTATATAATTACTGTTAACTTGTTGTACACCTACTGCTCTTTTGTATTTTCTTACTCTGCCCTTTTGTGCTTTTGTACTTTTGCTGCTGTAAACCTGGAATTTCCCTTTATGGGACTAATAAAGGCACATCTTATCTTAGTTAGCAGGCTTCCGTCCCCACTGTAAACAGAGTGGACCGGTCACTTCTTCCCCTTTCTGATGCATCGGAGGGTTTGCCAGACTGTCAGGAGCCCCACAAGCCATTCATGCTCAATGGGACTCCTTCAGCTTGACGGTCTGACCTTTGGCTTCCACCATCGAGCTCGGGTCGTGCCGCCACAACTGACATACACCACCTTGCGACCGCAACTTCCATGTCCCGAACATGTGATTACAAAGTCGATCATAGACCTGGGGCCTAGGGTGACCCGGTACCAAGTGCATGGTGTTTGATATGGACCAACTGTGGTTGGCACACAAGTAACATCATGCCGCACAGGTTGAAATGAGGGAGGACATTTCTCCCAATCACACTCCCCCAGATCACACTGTCATTGAAGTATCCCTGTAGAAATACGGAGTCACCAGCTAGGGTGATCTCCAGCACTCCTCTGATAGACTCCAAGAAGGCTGGCTACTCTGAACTGCCGTTTAGCGCGTTTCCCTAACCCGTAGGCATAAGGAAGCGACGGTCTAGTTCAGCGGGCGATGACTCCAACATTTGCCACAGAGCCGGGAGCTATGAATAAGCCCACAGCACCTCGCCACCTCTCCCCTGCAGCATCTCTGCAGTAGAACAATGTCCAGCCCCTCTCCAGGAGTTTGGTTCCACAACCCAAATTGTGGGTCGAGGTGAGTCCAACAAGCTCGTGCTCAAGTGACATTCCAAGTCCCAAAAAACAGATTTGGTTGGCGAAAACCAGGTCCCAGGGGCATTGTTTTCTGCAAGAAACAAAGTATAAATATTTTCCAGAAAATGTACTTTTGGATAATATTTTGGGTGTCAGAAAAGATTAATTGGATTTAAAGTGGGAAAAGTTGCTTTGAGTTTTCGTCTTACCTTTTGGAATTAACTAATAACAAAAATCAAGGTACCACTGTATGTAGTAGTTGGCAATAATTAGTGGATACAAACTACAAGATACAAGATTCATTTATGCTCATGTGCAAGAGCAAGTAATCCCCAAATTGGCTAGACTTTTAGTGTGGGTGTTATAATTTTATATTTTCTACTTCTAGTTTGTGTTCAAAATGTATACCATTCATACTTCAACCAGTCTGTTTACTCTGTTATGGCTTTCACTGTCTGGTCTGTGTTGTACATGAAAGAAAAAATAAAACCTGCGCTGAGCTCTATCGAGTAACGTGTGAGTCTTTGAGGCAAGATTACAATCAAGACTTTTGTCATCAGTGAATCATTTGAATGGCGGTGGAACAGGCTGAGAGCAAGAAGATGAGAATCAGTGGTCTCCGAGGAGCTAACGATTTCCGTCTAATTGCTCCCCCTCTACTCTCAGGCAGTTGAAATGGGTGAAAAGGACAAGGGTGGAAGCGAGGAAAGAAGAAAAACTGAGAGCACAAATAATGATAAACCATTCAGCCTCTTCCACTCTCATAGGATAATGATGGTGTTGTCAGGCCTCTTTGCTCCAAAGATCTTCCCACTGGGTCTGTCTCCTCTCTGCCAATATTGTAGTCTTCAGGCTAAACGAACTTCTGTAAACCACTTAAAAGACACGCCGGCTTATTTGAGAAGGAAAAAAATTATATTCTGGTCGGTGTGATTACCATTTACGAATTACAGTCACTTTGCTACTTTTAGGTGAAGACACTTTTACTAAAAATGCTTCTGTTTTCTTTCTTCAGCAAACTCTTGGTATCTAAAATACAATAAAGTACCATCATTTCAGGTGTATAAACTGCTACTTTTTTACGAGTGCGGCCAATTTATTATTTATTTGTTCCCCGGGGAATCAAGAGGCATAAGAAGAATAACAATACTTCATCTGGTTAGTCACATTGAACTGGTATTATTTTGAACACCACATGTATCCTACCTGTACTCGGAGTGGGTAGGGCATAAAGCTAAAGTGGACGTGCTTTAACCAGAAATGAGTGTGGCTTAAATTTGTATATTATTTAGTAAGAGTTGCTATATTTACAGTTTATTTGACAACTATTTAGAGAACAGCCTTAATTGAGATTCTAACTATATTAATTAATAATTTCTTAATGATCAGTGTGGGGGCCGCACGGTGGCTGAGTGTTTAGCACATTGGCCACACAGTCAGGAAATCTGGAAGACCTGGGTTCAAATCTCCGTTGGGCATCTCTGTGTGGAGTTTGCATGTTCTCCCCGTGCGTGTGTGAGTTTTCTCCGGGTACTCCGGTTTCCTCCCACATTCCAAAAACATGCATGTTAGCTTAATTGGTGACTCTAAATTGTCCAAAGGTATGAATGTGAGGGTGAATGTTTGTCTATATGTGCCCTGCGATTGACTGGCGACCAGTCCAGGGTGTACCCCGCTTCTCGCCCAAAGTCTGCTGGGATAGGCTCCAGCATCCCCGTGATCATAATGAGGATAAGCGGTATAGAAAATGAATGAATGAATGATCAGTGTGAAGTTGGCGACTCATGTAAATAATGTGTTAGCCTTGTTCACTGTATTATTCTGAAGGGCCACGTTCAGCACTATGAGCAAAGTCTTCCAACTGACTTCATATCACAAGCCAAATGAGAAGTTGACCAAGTGACTTGAGGTAGGAGCTGAACTGAGGAAAGCCTAAAAAAAAGACCCGTCTGGAATGGAGGCAGTGAGCAATACGTCATGAGCCGTTTTCACCTCTGTCTTCTCAAAGGCACCGCACACGATACTATCAAAATAAGTTTAACAACTAACTTTAAGTAGCTCATTATTGCTGCTATGTGATGGGAACGAATGAATGAGTCTGAATTGCATTGAATTCAATTGCACTTCCCAAGAATAAATTCTACATCCTGTGGAGTGGAGTCCTTATCAAATTCAAATTCATCCATTAAATTTAATTCCGAAAGTTGCACAAGCCTGCCGCAAGTCCCTGCTTGTCTGTTGATCACAGCTGCAAAATAAAACCAAATGGAGCCAAAGAAAGTTGCAAGAGCCAGCATTTGACAAAGACAGTGGGAAACACTAGTCAATTCTAGAAATAACGCATTGCAAAACATGGACGTGGTGTCCGTGTTGATTTTGCTGCCACATGGTGTCTTTGTGAATACATCATCACATCTTCAATGACGGTAAAAGTTACCTTAAATGTTCATTTATCCCTTTCCATCTTCATTTATATCAATTTGGAATCGGTTTATCCATGTGAACCTGTACATGTAAAACTGCTGAAAAAAAGGTTTTGAGACTCACAGCACAACTGTGTTAGATAGCAAAGAACTACAGAGTCAACCGCCGATGACATCATAGACAGGCGACGGTGTTTCCTGACCTCCGGTTCCGGTTTATGTGGTGGCAAGCTGATAACAAAGATGTTATTCATTCATTCATTTTCTGTACCGCTTATCCTCATTAGGGTCACGGGGATGCTGGAGCCTATCCCAGCTGGCTTTGGGCGAGAGGTGGGGTACACCCTGGACTGGTCGCCAGTCAATCGCAGGGCACATATAGACAAACAAACATTCACACCGATGGACAATTTTAGAATCGCCAATTAACCTAACATGCATGTTTTTGGAATGTGGGAGGAAACCGGAGTACCCGGAGAAAACCCACACACGCACGGGGAGAACATGCAAACTCCACACAGAGATGCCCAACGGAGATTTGAACCCTGGTCTTTCAGATCTCCTGACTGTGTGGCCAATGTGCTAACCACTCAGCCACCGTGTGGCCACAAAGACGTTATGAGAAAAAAAAAAAAAAGCTAACCGGAGAGTACGATAATCAAAGTTCCACTGTAAATAAACTCATGCAAATGTTAATAAATACATTAAAGGACGATACTCCAATTAGTTATTGTCACTCACTTGTACAAGAAACCAGGAAAGAAGCACAGAGACCCAAGGATTGCCGCTGTTGGATGTCTTCTTAGCAGGAGACAACACTTTACCTAAAAGAAAGAAAACAAGACATCAAGATCATCATCAAGAGTTTTCCCATTGGGTCAACCAAAAATGGGACAACAGACAGTTGTTAAATAATTAATTGCTGCACCTTACAGTTACCCTATATTAAATGGGAATTAAAACATGCCAGGCACTAGGACCAAGCAGAAAATGGAAAAAAAAAGTTGAAGCAAAGAAAGAGTTGAATCCTGGTTTTCTTTAAAACTGGCAAGCTAAAAAAATGCAGAAACAAAATGATTGCAAAAATAAAAATAACAGCAGTATATTGGTATTGTTTATTTTGTGTATGCTATCTTTTTACTCAGTAATTAGTGGCTTACACAGTAATATGCAGTATTATTCAGATACCTGTATGTATTATATTAAAATAACAATAATAGGGCACTTTTCCAAATCAATATTATAAAGTGCTTTGCAACGAAACAAACCATTTTTAATGAATATTTCAAAGGGTCAAGAAATATGATACGAACATTATCTGTCGTGACTTATGACCTGACTTGGACTTTACCATCTTTACTTGAGACTTGAATTGAGACTTGGGAGTCAAAATTTGAGACTTACTTGAGACACTCTCCCACCTTTGCTATGCAGAATCACGTGAATTCATCTTCTTCGTGCTTTTTTTGGTATATTAGTTCATTTAGTCATTGTTATGGTTTTAAATGCTTAATTTAAGCAAGAAATATCTGAACCATGTTTGAATATGCTCATTTCTTGATTAATAATAGGCTGTATTCAACCACAAAACATGATTTTTAATTACTATTTTTTTGCAAAACCATGACAAAAAAAAGACAATGGAAAAAGCAAGGGTGTGACTGGCCACTGTTATTACAATAATGCAATGTACAATAATGTCATGATAATTCGGTCTATGCAGGACATGGGCAGAACTAAGCACTAGAAAAAGAAGTAGTAGTTAAATACCAAACAAGTCATCTCTAGCCAAGGCATAGAGGATGCGTGATGCTCCAATGAGGTTGCTCATGGCTGCTGAAAGTGTGGAGGAATAGACTCCGATGGTAACAAAAGGGTTCCAGATGTTGATGTCTCTGAGGAAACTGTAATCCTTCTGAAGTAACATTCTAAAAGGAAAACAAAGAGAAATCAATTGTGTGTAACAGTGATTGGATAGCTACTCAAACACTGTAAAAGACGAAGGAGCATCCAATCAACAAATATTATTCAGGGCAGATTTATTTGTAAAGCATCTGTGGTAAAATAATACTCCCATGTATTTGAATCTCTAAAAACCCATTTCACCTCGCTATGGGTTAATTTACCCCCCAAAAAACAATGTCCCACACATTTTGGTTCAAGATGCAGTTTAAGATGCAACTTAATGATCTGCCTCACACATGCAAGGGTGTGCATGCAAAGGGTGAAATATTTCTTTAATCCTCTGCTGATTTAGATTTAGATTTTGCTGTAAGTTTCAATTGTATTTCTATACCACCAATTTACAAGCTTTTCCAATGCACTTTACACATTCACCAGGTCTTGTACCACGCTCTTCACATATTAGAGAAAACCAGATGGACCCCACAAGAGCAAGCACTTGCCTCCGTCGGCAAGTGCTCTCTGGAAAAAATCTCAGACAGAAACCAGACTTTGTGGGGGGACCATCTGTCTCCATTAGTTGGGTGGAGATAAAGAGACCAAGTGGAGGGACAGAGACTAGGAAAGAAGAGTCCAAAGCTCTCCCTCAGCAATAAAGTAAAGGAAGAGGAGGTAAAGTGAGAAGAAGACACGAAAGAGGGGTTGAAAGATTGAGAAAAGGATGAGAGAATAAGTTCATGTATAGCAGAGGTGTCCAATGTGAAGTTATAGCAATATTATAACAAAATAAGGCCAGAAATTATACAAAACAAAGTGTATACTAAAGACGAGTTATCATTCGTGCCACCGTATTTCGTATTTGCATGACCTGGTTGACAATCAAGCCAATGATACATGTTTCACCTTTCCAGAAGTCATATTTTCAAAGATTAGTGAGTAAAAAGTCACAATAGTAGATGCAGTTTGTCTAAATGCTGTATGAATCAATTTGCGCTGCTTGCAGTATACCAGGTTGCCTAACGCGTGCCCGTCACATGTTGTCCTCGAGCCAGCGCTGTAAAAAAAAAAAAAAAACACATACTGTAGTAAAAGCACTATCGGTCTCTCTCAATTGACAGCTATCCCGCCTGTGTTTTTGTGGCAGTGCTACAATACAGCATGTTACTATGCCATATATGTGCTATTTTTTGGGAAATCAGTCAGTCGTGCTCTGTTAAATTTGTTTGCTTTTAAGGTGGACACTTCACTTACCTTGTTGTACTCCACACATGATTTTGCTTGATCGTGGTCATTGCTTCAAGACCCTTATAAAGGTTATTTTGGAAGGCTAAATAGTGGCATTTATATAAATAGTATATAACAACTGGGATGTCAGTGTTGATTTATGAAGTTTCCCTCCGTGAATCACCACCTTATCTTGATGGAGGGGTTTGAGTGCCAGAGTGATCCTAGGAGCTATGTTGTCGGGGGCTTTATGCCCCTAGTAGGGTCTCCCAAGGCAAACAGGTTCTAGGTGACGAGCCAGACTAAGAGTGATTCAGAAGACCAAAATGAAGAAGAGCAAGAGGAGTGACCGCACCTCGCCCGGACGTGGGATACCGGGGCCTCACTCTGGAGCCAGGCCTGGGGGAGGTGCTCGCAGGCGAGTGCCTGGTGGGAAGGTCTTCACGCGTGGGGCCTGGCCGGGCCTAGCCCGAAAAAGCCCAACGGGTACTCCCCCCTCCGCAGACCCACCACCTGCAGGGGCAAGCATAAGGGTCCGGTGCAATGTGATTTGGGCAGTGGTCGAGGGCGGGTGTCCTGGCGACCTGGTCTTCGGCGGCCAAATCTGGTTCTTGGGACGTGGAATGTCACTTCTCTGGTGGGGAAGGAGCCCGAGCTTGTGGAAGAGGCGGAGAGATTCTGACTGGATATAGTCTGACTCACCTCAACCCACAGTTTGGGCTCTGGAACCAAATTCCTTGAGAGGGGCTGGACCTTGTGCTTCTTTGTCGTTGCTGCAGGGGAGAGGCGGCGAGCTGGTGTGGGCTTATTGTTAGCCCCCCGGCTGGGTGCCTCTGTGTTGGAGTTATTGCCAGTGAACGAGAGATTTAGTTCCCTACGCCTTAGGGCTGGGGAAAGGGTCCTGACGGTGGTTTGTGCGTATGCACCGAACGGCAGTTCAAAGTACCCAGCCTTCTTAGAGTCTATCAGAGGGGTTCTGGAGAGCACCCCAGCTGGTGACTCCATAGTTCTGCTGGGAGACTTCAACGCCCATGTGGGCAACGACAGTGTGACTTGGACGAGCGTGGTTGGGAGGAACGGCCTCCCTGACCTGAACCCGTGCGGTGGGTTGTTGCTGGACTTCTGTGCTTATCACAGTTTGTCCAAAACAAACACCATGTTCGAACATAAGGATGTCCATAGGTGCACTTGGCACCAGGACACCCTAGGTCGCAGATCTATGATCAACTTTGTGGTCATATCATCAGGCCTGCGTCCGCATGTTCTGGACACGCAAGTGAATAGAGGGGCTGAGCTGTCAACTGACCACCACCAGGTGATGAGTTGGATTAGATGGCGGGGAAGGATGCCGGACAGACCTGGCAGACCCAAACGCGTAGTGAGGGTGTGCTGGGAACGTCTGGCAGAATCTCCCGTTCGTCGAGTCTTCAACTCTCATCTCCGGCAGAGCTTCGCCTGCATTTCGAGGGAGGACCGGGATATTGAGTCCGAATGGGCCGTATTCCGTGCCTCTATTGCTGAGGCAGCCAGTTGTGGTTGCGGCCGCAAGGTGGTCGGTGCCAGTCGTGGTGGCAAGCCCCGAACCCGATGGTGGACACCGGGGGTTAGGGCTGCCGTCAAGCTGAAAAAGGAGTCCTATCGAGCATGGATGGCTTGCGGGACTCCCGAAGCAGCTGACAGGTACCGGCAGGCCAAGCGGCACGCGGCTTCGGCGGTGGTCGAGGCAAAAACTCGGGTGTGGGAGGAGTTCGGTGAGGCTATGGAGCACGACTTTCGGTCGGCCTCGAAGAGGTTCTGGCAAACCGTCCGACACCTCAGAAAGGGGAAGCAGCCCCCAGTTCACACTGTTTACAGTGCGGACGGGGGCTTGCTGACCACGACTGTGGATATAGTTGGTCGGTGGAAGGAATACTTCGAGGCCCTTCTCAATCCCACTGACATGCCTTCCATAGAGGAAGCAGAGTCTGAGGATACGTACGTGGACAGTTCTATCACCGTGGCTGAGGTAATTGGGGTAGTCAAATCACTCCCCAGTGGCAAGGCTCCGGGGGTAGACGAGTTCCGCTCAGAATTTCTCAAGGCTCTGGATGTTGGAGGACTGTGTTGGTTGACACGCCTCTACAACATTGCATGGAAGTCAGGAACAGTACCTCTGGACTGGCAGACCGGGGTGGTGGTCCCCATTTTTAAAAAGGGTGACCGGAGGGTGTGTTCCAACTATAGGGGGATCACACTCCTCAGCCTTCCTGGGAAAGTCTACTCCAGGGTGCTGGAGAGAAGGGTACGACCGTTAGTCGAACCTCGGTTAGAGGAGCTGCAATGTGGTTTTCGTCCCGGTCGCGGAACACTGGACCAGCTCTACACCCTTGCAAGGGTACTCGAGGGTATGTGGGAGTTTGCCCAACCAGTCTACATGTGCTTTGTAGACCTGGAAAAGGCATTCGACCGTGTCCCTCGTGGTGTCCTGTGGGGGGTGCTCCGGGAGTACGGGATTGATGGTCCGCTTCTACGTGCCATTCGGTCCTTGTACAATCGAAGCAGGAGCCTGGTTCGCATTGCCAGCAGTAAGTCGAGCTTGTTTCCGGTGAACGTTGGCCTCCGCCAAGGCTGCCCTTTGTCACCGATTCTGTTCATAATCTTCATGGACAGAATTTCTAGGCGCAGTCAAGGTGTTGAGGGAGTCCAGCTTGGTGACCTTAGGATCTCGTCTCTGCTATTTGCAGACGATGTGGTCCTTATGGCCTCATCAGGCTGTGACCTTCAGCGTTTACTGGAGCGGTTTGCAGCTGAGTGTGAAGCTTCTGGGATGAGACTCAGCACCTCCAAATCCGAGGCCATGGTTCTCAGTCGGAAACGGGTGGACTGTACCCTCCGGGTTGGGAGTGAGGTCTTGCCTCAGGTGGAGGAGTTCAAGTATCTCGGGTTCTTGTTCACGAGTGAGGGAAGGTTGGAGCGTGAGATCGACAGACGGATCGGTGCAGCATCTGCAGTAATGCGGTCGCTGTACCGGACCGTCGTGGTGAAGAGAGAGCTGAGCCGGAAGGCAAAGCTCTCTGTTTATCGATCGATCTACGTTCCCACCCTCACCTATGGTCATGAGTTATGGATCATGACCGAAAGAATGAGATCGCGGATACAAGCGGCGGAAATGAGTTTCCTTCGTAGGGTGGCTGGACTCACCCTGGTGAGGAGCTCGGCCATCCGAGAGGAGCTCAGAGCCGCAGCGGCTTTACTCTGGATGCCCGAGCCATTTCAACTAGCTCCTCTCAATGTGAAGGAGCAGCTCCTTCACATTGAGAGGAGCTAGTTGAGATGGCTCGGGCATCTAGTCGGGATGCCTCCCGGGCGCCTTCCTGGTGAGGTGTTTCGGGCATGCCAAGTCGGGAGAAAGCCCCCGGGAAGACCTAGGACACGCTGGTGGGACTATGTCTTACAGCTGGCTTGGGAACACCTTGGTGTCCTCCCGGTGGAGCTGGAAGAGGTCGCTGGGGACCGGGAAGTCTGGACTTTCCTACTGAAGTTGCTGCCCCCGTGACCCGGACCCGGATAAGCACCTGTAAGGGCCTTCAAATGGTCTCTCGATTTAGTCTTATAGGATACACAATCACGGGGACGACTGCTGACTTGACAGTAACCCAAAACACAATCATTGACACCTTGCACAAGGAGTGCGAGACACAAAAGGTCATTGCTAAATAACCGGGCTGTTCACAGAGATGTATCCCAGCAAGTTAACGGAAAGTCGCAAAGAAAATAAAAATATGTGGAAAAAAAAAAGTGTACAAGCAATATGGATAACCGCACCCTGGAGAGGATTGTGAAACAAAACCCATTGAAAAATGTGGCAGAGACTCGAAAACAGTAGACTGCAACTGGAGTCAGCCACCATTCACAGGTGTATGGAAGGCATGTGCTTCAGCTGTCGTATTCCTTGCGTCAAGCCAATCTTGATCAAAAAACAGCGTCAGAATCATCTCGCCTGGGCTAAGCACAAGAAGGACCGGACTGTTGATTAGTTCAAAACTATGTTCTCTGAAGAAAGTCAATTGTGTATTTCCTTTGCAAATCATGATCCCACAGTCTGGAGGAAGAGAGGAAAGGCACAGAATCCACGGTGCTTGAGGTCTAGTGTAAAGTTTCCACTGTCAGTGAGGGTTTGGGATGCCATGCCATGTCAGTGTCAGTCCTCTGTGTTTTCTGAGGTCCAAGGTCAGTGTAGCTGTACACTGTACTTACTTATTAAGTACTGTACTGTACTTAATGCTTCCTGCTGCTGACCAAATTTATGGAAATGCATATTTAATTTTTCAACAGGACTTGGCACCTGCACACAGTGCCAAAACTACTAGTACCTTGTTTAAGGACCATTGTATCCCTGCCCTTAATTGGCCAACAAACAAGCGTGATCTCAACCCCATTAAAAAATCTAGGGGTATTGTTAAGAGGAAAACGTGATACACCAGACTCAACAAAGCAAAAGAGCTGAAGGCCACTATTAGAGCAACTTGGGCTCTCATAACATCTGAGCCACAGACTGATCTGACTCCATGTCATGCAGTATTGCTGCAGTAAGTCAGGCAAAAGGAGCCCCAACCAAGTGTAGAGTGCAGCATATGTTCATACTTTTCAGTTGGCCAATACTTCCATAATTATTTTTCTATTGTTCATACATGATAGTTATAACTTTCTGGGATACTGGATTTGGGATTTTCATTCATTTTCACTTTCGGTCATGTATATAACCCTAACCCTCTCCCTCTGTCAGTGGCGTCCGACACGCAGAGGCATCCGTGCAGAAACGCACAATGAACTTCCTTTCCGCGCGGAGCACTTTGCTCACTCTAGTGACAAATTTAATCAGGAAAATAGCATAAAATTTAACTGAAACGATACACAAGTGGACCGAACCAAACATGCAAAACCGAAATGGTTCAATAGATCCATGTGACCCTTTACACCCCTTGTAACAACTAGTTTGATGAGTCTGGTTGCCAAAAAGCATCCTCTACATCAGTGTTTTTCAGCCTTTTTTGAGCCGCGGCACACTTTCTTCAATATTCTTTTTATTTTTATTATTTCTTTTATTCTTTTTTATTTCTATTTTCAAAAATCCCAAGACACACCACCAGCAGAAAATGTAAACAATAATCTCTGTAGCCTATAGAAACAATATAAAGCCAATATAAAGTGTTGCCACCTGCTGCTATTTAGCTTATTACACGATTATTCTGCCGATCATTGGACAGCACCGACACCCAGCAATGGCATATTATTGGCGAATTCATTTTCTAAAAATATTTAAACACCAATTAGGTGAAAGTGGATGATTCCCCACGGCGCACCAGACACTACGCCACGGCACAGTAGTTGAAAAACACTGTTCTATATGACGTCATAGCCAAGATCGCGGTTGTTCAGGAAATTCACTGGCGGGCGTTTGATAATCACAACTTCATTTCACTCATATTTTATTGTTGTTTAATGGCAAATGACACAAGATGAGACAAAAACATTTTATTAAACAAACACTTTTAGTGTTTTGATTGATTTCAAACTTTTCTTGGCGGCATGAGAACTCGGCATGAGACTGAAAAACTGATGTATTGGGAGTTGTGTACTTATTAAAGTATAAAATGTATAAATAGTGAATACTAACGAATTATAATGTAAGATGATCCATGAACAGACGGAATCGGAGTCACAGTATAGCTTTTAGCCTGGTCGCCAGGCTCGCACAGGAAGCAAGCAGACTAGAGAAGGCGTTTCTCCAAGTCCTAATCCAACATAATCCACACTGCTTGCTTGTTGTACTTCCAGTAATGGTTCACCATCATATATTGACTTAAATTCACCTTGCTGCAAATGTTGAGGTCTGACTCTCCAAGTTAGTACCTCCAGAACAAATTTTTGTATCACACATATCGGTGACGCATGAAGACAAACATATGAAATGATGGGCTTTTTAAACAGTGGTACATGTATGTTGCACATTTTACCTGTATTATA
Source organism: Oostethus manadensis (assembly GCA_024372805.1). Classification (NCBI taxonomy): domain Eukaryota; kingdom Metazoa; phylum Chordata; class Actinopteri; order Syngnathiformes; family Syngnathidae; genus Oostethus; species Oostethus manadensis. Next base: position 338,864 of record QODF01000093.1, on the reverse strand, counting down.
CTGTATTTATAAATGATCCCCGATGCTTAATCACTGAAAGAGTGAGTATTTTTTGAAAGCAATACTCTTTCATTACATTTTCTTTTTTTATTTTAATTGTGCGGCTGTGAGTGCTGAATTGCAAATGTGCGGGTATTAACGTGGATGGTATGATATTACACATTAATACTGTATATTTAGTTGAAGGGCAAAAACAGTGGGCGACAGTAGCAAGAGGACTGAAGAAGAAGATGAAAATGATAAAAATCAATCTCTCCTCTCTTCAAGTAGCTCACATTGCATGTCGTGAACACAGACGGTGTCCATCTTTTTTCAGCCTTAAACAGACATTATGAATGCATTACCTTGACATAAGGAGATCGAATTCAAGTGGCCCAAAAGGTGGTGTGTCATTTATTGTAGGGGCAAAACACTTTTCAATGAAAATGCCAGGAGCAAAGTGATGATTGCTCTGCCAAGGTGCCTAATGATGAGTTCCTGGAAAGGACTCACTCCAGAGAGCGCCGTGTGTGTGTGTGTGTGTGTGTGTGTGTGTGTATTGGGATGTGCACAAGATGCAGCAGTCAACATGGAGAAAGCGAGATCAGAGATGAAAAACCACAGCAGGGTGTGCATGATTACCGCTGGCTCCCCACCTCCTTTCAATACAGCGCAGGCAGGGTGCAGAATTACAGTGTCTCACTCTCTCCTGATTGCTCTCAAGTCCTTGTGGTGTTCCAAGACACATGCGCATACACACACATTTAATTCACACTTACATTCATTTTGAAAAGACTAACTGCTCCCTTTTCCTGACATTCACTGGGAAATTTTGTTTATTTTCATGACAGGACACGTGTTAAAATATAACAGCATGACAAAAAAAATCTATGTCACCACAGCATGAGTTACACCTGGCACACCATTGAGTCATTTCCCTCGAACAATATGGGGAAATAAAACAAACATCATATATAATGCTGCTTACGGAGAACACAATAACCTTCTATTCGTTCCATCTCAAATATACATATTGCAACATTTTACTGTACAGTTAGTGAACACCGCTGTTAGTTTTCTGGTTCTCATCAAAAATGCACGCCCAAAATTTTGCTTTGATTTGTATACATTTCCCTGTTAGCGTACGATAGGATTTTCGAGGCGGGCTGCCTCTGCGTTTTTCAACAATTGTTGACTTATTTATTTCACAACCTATTTTTTTTTTAAGTAGTCAAGAGCTAGCAGAACATGAACCGGAAACATTGCAGAACTGTTAATTTAATGGCAAACTTGCTGAGAGCATGTGAAGTCAGACTCTAAAATGTCCAGCCTCCTTTTGTTACTTGACCTATTTAGTCCGTTACCTATTTAGTACTATGAGACTAGTACAAAAAGACAACATTTGTACTTTTTCATTTAATTTAATCTGATCCAATCTAAGTTGGAGGGGCAATTTCTATAACGCTTATCCTCATTAGGGCCGCGGGTATGCTGGAGCCAATCCCAGCTGACTTTGGGCGAGAGGCGGGGTACACCCTGGACTGGTCGCCAGTCAATCACAGGGGGAACAAACAACCATTCACACTCACATTCATACCTATGGACAATTTAGAGTCACCAATTTCCTTTAATAATAAAAAAGTTAATTTAAAAACTGCATTTTGTTTTCAGTGGTGTTGTCATCGACTAATATTTGAATTTGTTTGATGATCTGAAACATTTAAAGGTGACAAACATGCAAGTGGAAGCTTAACGATAATAAGCAATGTTCCACTGCATTATTGTATTTTATATATAGTATATCACATTTCTGTATTTATTCCTTTCATTTGGTAAACACAGAAAGTGAACAAAAGGTTGATGTTTAATGTAACTTTCTTAAGCAGGTTACAGTAGGAAAATCCGGTTTACCGTTGTTTTCATCCCTGGGGCTGGGCTTTTTCCACAGTGGCGGTGCCCATCCTCATTGTTCTTGTTCTTTCTCGCCGGATTTCTGCTGTAATTAAGAAGCTCATCACGTCGTCTTTCAGGTCCACTGAATACTTCACATTATGCTTCGATTAGGTAGTGTTAACTCCACTCAAAGGTCTGAGTACACACACACACACACACACACACACACACAGAGAGAGAAACAGTGCATTGCATGGTTTTATGTCTTTAGAAGACCATTATGCTTGAGCCACCACTGTGATTGAAACAGTAGAAAAACTAAGATAGATAGTATACTTACAGAAATTGTGTTTCTCATAGAAAATGTTACATGGTCGAACTGTCAGCATCACAATATTGACAGCATTCCAAAATGTAATCTGACATGCACTCAGAAGAATATGAGGACAGCAGGTATGCATGAAACAGGGCTACACCACTTTTTACACCAAGGTACTGTATAAAAAACAACCATGTGGCAGAGTGTGCATACCTGCATGCACACTCTAGAACTGGCTTTTGCTATCAATCCTATATTATTGATCTGCTGTGTCACAAAATACCACAATATGTGTGCTCTTTCACTGTGCACTTACAGTATATACTGTACCAAACCCTTTCAATTTTAAAACCAGATTAGTCCATCCAATCAATCAAATTATTGTAGCAAGCCATCGAGGAAATACAACATTACACCTCTTAAAGAAGTCGTCTCATTCCGATAGCAATGCAACTTCTGGTGAAGCTCAAGTGTGAATTTTACGTAGACCGACAACATATACCATAAACATAAAATGATCGATACTACCGGTCGACCGATATTGGCATAAAAATGAGATAACGACGCATACTGTTGTTTATCTGTCAATAATGATATTGGCCTGTGAGTGAGGGCAACATGCTCTACACAGCAAAAAGCTTTCTAGCTCAGTATGTCCGCAATCTGGAATTCTTTCCAGGTTTCGCCTTCAGATTGTAAATATACAATTTGCAATGGCAGTAAAACACGGTGAGAGGGGAGAAAAGCATCTAAAATGACACCTCAGGAAGACCTTTATGCAAGCAACTTGGGATCAGAACAGTGTGAACCAGTCAACCATAATCAATCAATCAGTGGTGGGCAGCAGTTGCTCAGGAGGTAGAGCGTCGTCCAGAAACCGGAAGGTTGGTGGTTTGCTCCCTCCACCCAATCAGTTGTCTTGACTCCAATGCTACCCACACTGGTGTCTGAATAACTGTTTGGTGGCCGCCAAGTTTCCGTCAGACTACGCCATGGCGGCTGTGGCTACAGATGTAGTTTGCCACCACCAGTGTGTGACTGAGGAGTGAATAAATGATGTTGTTGATGGTTGATTGACACACGCGGCGGGAAACACTGACGGCGTCTGTCTATGAGTTGTTCTCCGACCTTGTAAATTCCATAACCAATAGAATATTTCTTGTGAGTGTGCTTGTGGGCCTGGAGAGTAATTATTGATCGGCTCATTCAGCCGAAATGATGGGAAATCAAGGTGCGAGGGGGAGTGACAGCTTGCTTAGAGTAGAGAAGATTTAAAGCTGGCCAACTCAAAAGGCAACCACTGAGATGGTCTGTTTGTTCTCATTCCATCCTCTAGCTCTTTTATTTACCACTTCTATCGATTGTTTCAGTCATGTATTTTTTCCCTCATCCATGATTAATCTGTTTGCGATAATTTGGGTGACAACGCCACTGTGTGCTTAAGTACATTAGAATATAAAGCAGGCTCGTTCTGCTGCAATTCCTGTGGTCTCTGTGCATACGTGTGCAGCGGCCCATCACAAAAACTAACATCTGAATCATCTAGTTTCATGATTCTCCAAAATAAAAGCTATAATAAATCCTGAAATGGGTTTAAATCATGTTACTCAGAGATGGCTCTCGCTTGTGGCTACCCTAAGTGAAATGATCATGTGACCTTTTGTCTCTCTACAATATGAATGTTATGTGAATCAAATTCTCAGGGTGATTTCACATCTAGAGTTTTGCTTTCTCTAAAATCCGGTCCTAAAAAACACCAGCAAAAATTGCAGTTTAAAAAAATCACAATCATAACCCAAAAAAATATATGTATCCTTGGAGTCTTTGGTTATGTTCACACTCCAGGTCAATTCCGATTTTTTTGCTCATATGCGGAATTTTTCATGTCAGTGTGAACAGCACAATTCCCATTTTTTCAAATGCGACTCAGGTCTCATTTATCGATTTATTTATTTATTCGTCACCCGCCGGTGTGTTTCTTTCCCCCAAAAATGACCTCTAAGAGAAGAAACACCGCTCTGACATTTCTATACAGCAGCGGCAGAAGAGAGCACACGTGATCACAGCAAGCATGTGTTAACAAAGTACCAAGGAGTAGGAGTGATGTTGCCAGCAATGTTGCCAACTTGGCAATTGTGTCAATAGATCAAGCAACATTCCAATCCCCCTTGGCGACATAATTTCTCAAAAGCGCCTAGCGGCAAACCCAGCGACTTTTTCCTGGCGTTGTTGGGGAGTTTTCTGGTATTTGGGGCCTGGTGATGTTGAAAGGTCCACTCTGCCAAAACGCAGGCACAAGTGGTCAGCAGTGTACAGTCAGACTTTTCCCCACACAGAGCACAAACTCCTCTACGTACTGAAAATGCAAATGAATCACGCATGTGTGAGCCGTGTTTTATTCATTCATTCATTAATTTATTTTCTATACCGCTTATCCCCATTAGGGTCGTGGGGATGCTGGAGCCTATCCCAGCTGGCTTTGGGCGAGAGGCGGGGTAACCCTGGACTGGTCGCCAGTCAATCACAGGGCACATATAGACAAACAAACATTCACACTCTAATGGACAATTTAGAGTGGCCAAGGAAGCTAACATGCATGTTTTTGGAATGTGGGAGGAAACTGGAGTACCCAAAGAAAACCTACGCACGCACGGGGAGAACATGCAAACTCCACACAGAGATGCCCAACGGAGATTTGAACCCAGGTCTTCCAGATCTCCTGACTGTGTGTCCAATGTGCTAACCACTCATCCACTGTGCAGCAGCCAAAATTTATTGTGTTTATATTTTATTGTCACTTACTACCTCCCGTGTCTACATAAAAGCACTGAGGAACACACTAAGGTATTATACCTTCGTGAGCATCAGTTGAACTGAATTGTTCTGGAGAAAGTAATTTGGAATATAGGCGGAAGCCGAAGTACCCAGAGAAATCCTCACACACGCATGGGTAAAATGCACACTCTACACAGAGATGCCCAATGAAGATTCAAACGCAAATCTTCCAGATCTCCTGACTATGCGCCCAACATGCAAACCTCCAGGCCACCATGCAGCATATTATGATTAGTGAATAATAAAATTGTGTCACTGTCCGTCAGATATTTAAAATTAAATCATGGTTACGGTTACCGTTAGTGATGTGTTACAACAGTCACATTAATTGTAAATGTTGATACGAAATCAAAGATGGCTTTCACAAATTTAGGGCTGGCATCCACAGGCTGTGAGCCAGCGACGATTGCTTGACTGCAAAGGAAGCTGAACTTCCTCTTTACATTTAATTAAATAATTGGCCATATATGCATATGCAGACTTAACCGTTTAGGTGCCAGAGTTTTTTTTTAAGAAAATATTCAGTTTAGACATTACTATTCACTAAACAAATTTTCATATTGTGACATCGCCTGGCTCGGAATTTGTCAGATCCCCGTCTCCACGATACCAGCTCATCACTAGGCTCATCAAAGTATCTGATCCACTTGTGATACTCTCCGCCATCTTTCAAGCAAACTCAGCTATTATCATCGTCATTTACACCACTGCTGCCTCAACTGCTATTATTTCCATTATTATGACATAGATGGATATAAATTATCTATTTGTATGTTAGGCCTGTGAATATTCTCATTCATCTAGGTCATTATATTCTCAAGTCATATCTATTAGCAGTGAATTTTCTGCAGAGGAGTCTCCAACAAATACTGAACTACAGCATCTTTTTCAACATTTTATTTTATTTTTTACATTCCCGCTACCTCCTTCACCATTAGCGGTGTTTTGACAACTTAGCACATTCCTGCCACCCCGAACACAGTCCGGCAAAGCATCGGTTCAAATATGTGCTGCGTGTGGACTGTTGAGTGAACTCGCTTCTGCACGCACACTGGGGCTCAAAGTCTATAAACGCCTGAACTTTGGATAGGAACACGCCCACAGATTGAAGGTACTCCCCACAGTCAAGCACATTCCGTGGTCAGAACAGATGTGAAGTCTCTTCCGGATACAGTTCTACAGCAGTGTCCTCACTTTGTACATGCTAAGTAAATGAGTCTTCTTTTTTCATTGGTTCATTACTGATTTGGCCGTTATGAAAGAGCTGCTAGTTAGCACAGCCACAATGGCAGCAGATAGTGTTGCTAAATTCACATTAGATGTAAGTCTAATGAGTATCCCTGTTGAAATAATGTTCTACCACCTGACTAATAACAGCCTCTGCAATCCAAACCAAATCCAAACTTCCAAGAGTATAGTCCAAAATGTGTACCTGAAGATCAACAAAGAGTACAAACATATTCAGAGGTCAAAATGTGTGCTGTGTACAAAATATGCATACGGTACATCTTTTCAGGTCTGCAAAAAGAAAATGTACAGCAATCACATGCATGCTAAACCCTGAAACCTGCCCAGTAAATCAAATGCATAACAAACGTATGGTCATAAAAGGGACATGTTTACGGGTTAAAAAAAAAAAAGGAGTATATGGACAAAGCAAGACTGTGCTGACAGTGTGACAGTATGATATGGCTAATTGCATTCAGCTCTATGTGTTCTAAATGTGATCTGGAAATATTTCAAAGTTTGGCTTTTGGATTGTAAATATTTAATTTGCCATGACTGTGTGATGAAATGTGGTTTTGTTCTTTGTGTGCAATGCATCTCCACCTAAATAGTCCTGCTGACTACTAATCAGAAACAGGTACATCTGCGTGAGTTCCAGGGACCAAACAGGATACAGAAAAGCAAACCAACAGCACAGGAAACAATGTAAAAATGTAGAAAAAACACTGTAAAGACGTGTCATGTAGATCAAGTCATAAAGCACTGGTTATACGAGGGGGGAGTAAGGCATCAATAACTCTAATCTAATATCACACCAAGAATGAGTTGGAATCACACACAGCATTTTGGTACTTTCACTAAAACTTACTGCAAATTTGTCCTCTTTTGCAGTCAAAAATGACTACGTTTACATGCAGTCAATATCCGGGTTATGGTCAATATTCCCCTTTTTGAAGCTCTCGGAATACCCCGTTTACATGCATGAGCAAACAGGGGTATTCCTGTAAACGTAGTAATTGTAATCAACCAAGATATCCCGAAAACAGCGGCGCACGGAGAGCGTCATGACACAATTTGCGTCATTTCCTCTTCGTCTTTCCATATGCAAATACAACAACAGTTCTCAGTTTTTCGTGTCGCCGTGTTTACACCTAGTTATTCCTTTCCAATGGAGCATCACTGAACACTGGGGGTATCCCAATTGGTGTACACATACCCCAATATCCAGGATAGAAAAGTCTAGGGTAATATTCAGGTTTTAAAAAGCGTACTATGAGCATATTCAGGTTTTTTTTTTAAATGGGTTATTGGTCGAGTTATTGCTAATATTCCGGTAGTGATAGGGTTATTTGACTGCATGTAAACCTAGCCAGTGTTTATTTGTCAAGGAAAAGATAAAGACGCATAATGTCTTCATTCCGCATTATTTGTTAGAGGTAAGAGGTGCTGCAGATATCCATATCAGTAATGACGTGCTGGTCAACAAACACCAAGCTTCAGATTAATCGACTACCGACTAAGAAAATAATTGTTAGCCCTATGCAGCGCTGTACTGCAGTATAAGGCATCTTACACATTTCGAGCAATGTGATGAAGTGCTTGATATTGGCTGTCTTATCGATACCCGATTAATCTGAAGCTGGTCGTTTGTTTTAATCAGGTAATTGGTTAGGTCCTAAAATGAAACACACACAAACAGTTAGTCATTTGGTGTATCAGGTACGGAAAAAAGCTTAGTGTCTCTATCATTGTTCCCCAAAGTCAAAGCAAATGTGTATGAATTGGAGGTGTAACGGTTCACATGGATGTATTAAACCGTTTCGGTTTGGCATGTTCGGTTCGGTCCACTTCCGTATCGTTTCGGTTATATTTCATGCTATGTTTCTGCTATTTATTACTGAAGTGGCCGAGTTTCCGCATGGACGCCTCTAAGTGTCGGACACTACAGACTGATGGGGGGGAACGTTAGTAGCTCAATCATAGCAACCGCCAGCCAGAAGGCTGAGCTGGAAGACCCTCCCATCTCACTGCGGACTCCTGTTTGGGAACACTTTGGCTTTCCTGGTAAGATTACAAGTGGACCAAGGCAAGCGGATAAATCAAAAGTTGCGTGTTGATATTGTTCCACAGAGATGGGGTTTGGGGCAGGAAACACATCTAACGTGTTGGCGCACTTAAAACGGTATCACGTGGCAGAGAATGTTACATGTAGAAGAAGGAAAAGCAGCTTAGTGCAAACACCGATAGCTTCAGCTCACTACCTCTGCTGCTAGTGAGCGGCTTTTCTCCACTGCAACCGCTCTACACTGTGCTCTCTGCACAAAATGTGGATATGTTTTGGGGCTTTTTAGCCAAAAACTGAGTTACATTCGTCATATTCAGGCTGTTGCTGCTGAGTGTTCAAAGTTTACAGTTATAACTATTTTCATTTTAATGAAACAGTTGGATTTAAGAGTCTGGGTTTTTTGAAATATCACCAAAATGGGTCGCTTTAATTTATTTTAAAATATATATTGTTTGCATTTTTTTTTTAATAAAAGTATTTGAAGTCATTTTCTTCTGCCGTTTTTGCACTGAAAATTAACCAAACCAAGCACTTCAAGAAACCGAACCAAACCGAAATTACATTTCAGTGTACTGTTACACCCTTAGTGTGAATGTCTTGTTTTATCAAAAATACAAAGATAATTATAGGTTTGCTTTCATGGATAATTAAGGAAATGAATTTGAAAAATATTCATGAGAGCCTGAAATCAAAGGAAAATTACATTTTAAAATAAAAAAACCATTAACCGAATAGCAGAAATGTTGATTAATTGGATGATGGATTAATAATTGATTAAATGTACAAGCTGTACCACATTAGTATCTGGCATGGTGTCTTCTATGATATCAGGCCTTCAAAAGACCACTAAATCATTTGCAGAGTAACAAAGGCACTAGTACAGACCTACATCCTTCACTGCTGGGATTTAGTGTTCATCTTTAACCCCACTTTACCATGACCTTGCAGGTACTTAAAAAGTGGAGCCGAGGTACTCCGGGAGCACGAAAGAGATACAGACAGATAAAGTAGAGGCAGAAAGTAAAAGACAGGCAAGAGGGAATTGTAAGAGCCAGAGAGACAGACAAAAGCGAAAGATAAGTGCTCACAAGGGGAATGACTGTGGTTAAGGATTATTAAATGCAATCAATAACTAACAAGGCTTCTGCTTGTGTGTATATAGAAATATGTATACACATGTATACTATGTATAATCAGGGGTGTCAAACTCATGCCATAGAGGGTCGAGACCCTGCAGGTTTTCTTTAAGCCAGTCACTAAAGCAGGTGATTTTAATGAACAACACCTCCTTCAATTTGAGGGAAGGAGCTCATCATTTAAGCACCTGCTGGAGAAACTGGGTGGTGAGAAACCCTACAGTGTCTCGGCCGTCCATGGGACAAGTTTGACACATATGATGCATATAGAGCCACTGCACACAGACTGATATATTGGTATAAGTGTTTTATTTATTTTTATGTTGACTATTATAACTGACATTTAATGGAAACCCCAAATTCTATGTCTCAGAAAATGTGTATATTGTGAAAACACCTAGTGTCCATTCTAATTAGCTAAATAACACAAAACACCTACATCGCCTTTTAAATTGTCACTCATTCGAGCCTTATAGGCTACACAATCATGGGGAAGACTGCTGACTTGACAGTTTCCGTAAAGACGATCATCGACACCGTGCATAAAGAGAGCAAGACACAAAACGTCACTGGTAAAGAAACTGGCTGTTCACAGAGCTGTGTCCATACAGACAGTTGCGTGGAAGGTAGATGTGTATGTATGTATGTGTGTGTGTGTGTGTGTGTATGTATATATATATATATATATATATAGTGATATAGTGATATATAGTGATATAAATGATATAGTGTACAAGCAATAGAGATGACCGCACCCTGGAGAAGATTGTGAAACAAAACCCACTGAAAAATGTTGGGGAGATTCACAAACGGTTTGTTGCAGCTGAACCCAGTGCTCCAAGAGCCACCATACACAGGCATATGCAAGACAGGAGTTTCAACTGTCATATTCCTTATCTGAAACCACTCTTGAACAAAAGACAGCATCAGAACTGTCTCACCTGGGCTAAGAACAGGATTGTTGCTGAGTCAGTCGGCCAACATTTCTAAAAGCCTTTTTTTATTGGTCATGAGTAATATGCTAATTTTCATTAGTTTTCAGCTATAATCATGAAAACAAAAATAAATAAAATACATTTGAAATATATCAGTGTGTGTGTTATGAATGTATATAATATTATAATACAATAATAATAAGTTTCCCTTTTGAATTAAATAAATAAACTTTTTGGTTTTATAACTTTTGAGGAAAAAATGATTCCTTTCCTATTTTCTGCATGTTTGTCCAAATTAAATGTTTAATGAAACTAATTTAAATATTGGTAATGACAACACAACTGAACACCAGATTAATTGAGATCTATCAGTTTGTAAAAGGTTACAAAGCAATTTCTAAAGCTTTGGGACCAGCGAACCACAGTGAGGGACATTATTCCCAAATGCCAAAAACATGGAACGGTGGTGAACCTTCCAGGAGTGGCCGGCCAACCAAAACGCCCCAAGACCACAGCAACAACTCATCCAAGAGGTCACAAAAGACCCCACAACAACAAAGTGAGTAGATAAATAGAATTATCAATTGAATTATTAATCTCCAAGTGAAATTTACATACAACACTTGTATGCCAACATACCACTGCGTAAATAACAATTTAAAAAATACAGGGAGTGCTTCAGTACCTTGCCAAGTCAACATACTCTGTGACAATTCCAATCATAGCGACAGTAGATCAATAGATCCTCAATAGTCGATCAATAAATTTACCAATCAAAAGAACCCTTTTTGTCGTCCATTTCTGATTAAAGTTTGTTCCCATTTGGGGCTCCACCATCACAGCTCACGCTACGTTAATCACACATAAAAAAAATAGTTAAGGGAAACTTCAATTAACTACATACACACATACAAACATATAGACACGCACACACGCTCATCAAAAGACTAACGAGTATTAATAGTATGGTAGATTACTTCAACAATTGAAAAATGAAAGCTGTAAAACAGTCTTCGATAAAATGAAACGTTGAATGTCACTTCATACTGTTTAATAATTATGTATTTTGAAATATAGAGGAACCACGTTTTGAGAAAAAATACTGACCGGTATCTGTAAATGAAAGGTCATGGAATTTTTCCTCCCCAACACATAGATAGATTTGAGATTATAAATCACATTTAGTGCTTGCCATAGATGGATTATGATGTATTCATCAGTCATCATGAACATAAATCATGTAAACTGCCGTGTGCCTATCACAGAAAACACATGATCAATGGGCTGGCCAACCATTTTTAAAGGCCAGCATCTCAAACCATCAGCCAAAATCTTTTTTCTTCTCTCTGTCCACTCCCCATTATCACGCCATCCTTTTCTCCAACTTTTTATTCAGACAAGACCTTGATGAAGGCTGGGCCTGTGCTTGCACCCGGTAGTACCCACTTTTCAAGAGAACTTAATAGCTCCTTTTGTACCAACATTCCCACAAACTTTTATTCTCATAATCTGATTTACATAGAAAAAGAAACCGTATATAACCTGAAGCCCGCCTGTAATGGTTACATTTTCCTTTGAGAGCACGGAACTCGGTTGATGATGATCACATGGTGACCACCTTTGACCACAAGGTCAGAAGCTAAGCAGGGCAGGGCCTGGTCAGTACTCAGATGGGAAACCTTAGAGGAACACCAGGTGCCACGGTGGGAGGAAATAAGCTTTCCTTGTGACCTTAGGCAAGGCACTTCACCCACATTGCCTAGTATGAAAGTGGTGTGTGTGTGTGTGTGTGTGTGTGAGTGTCGGTGGTGGTCGGAGGGGCCGATGGCGCACACCGGCAGCCACTCTTCCGTCAGCAGCCCCAGGGCAGCTGTGGCTACAAAAGTGGCTTACCATCACCAAGTGTGGTGTGAATGAATAATGACCTCAGTGTAAGCGCTTTGAGAGTCTTTGTAACGCACATAATAAGTGTAAGGCATTATTATTATTATCAAACTGAATTTGGTGGAATGAATCACATTGTCTTGATTCATCACACATTTTCTGTTTGGCATCTCTTTTAATGTTAAATAACACACTGACTTGCTATGAGTATTTGCTCAGGGCTAGAGGCCGCTTTTCTCCAAAACAAGCCCCCCATATGTTTATCACCTGTTTCAAATAGGCTTGGGCATCTGGGCATGTTAGTTTGCCCTATATAACTAGCATTTCCTATATTAACTAACATTTAGCATGAATAGCCGGACATTCTCTCTAGAAGCCATCTTATTAAGTTGTACTGATTTGTCTCCATGCATGTAAGATGCTGGACTTATGAATTTGTACCTCATTACTCTCAAAAAACTGGTTTTCTATATTTTGTCCATTTTGGACCTGCCATCAGATTTACCCGTGACAACATTTTTGCAATAAGCAATAGGGTTGTGAACCATAAACCGATGCGACCGGATGTCCGGTTTGACAAGCGAGCGGTATAGATGCACCGGTAGAATCCTCCTGGATTGATAAAGATCAGCCATAAATTCTTAGGTTCATCGATTGTGAAGACATGCCCCGAGCATAGCAAGACTAACAACTTGAAAGCCTGGGAAAAAGGATGGTTGCACATTCACCGTGGCAAAAATGGATGTAAATATTAAGAATGTGCACATTATAGTGATTTCATTTATCATATACCATGTACTGTGTCAAACGGAGACGAGAACAACGTCAAATTTAATGCTCTCAATGAATAGAGAGCCACCAGCAGTACTAACCTGGAGTTTGTTTTGCAGAGAGAATACTTAATATTTGGATTTTGCACAACTTTAACATCAGCACTCAATAACATCATCACATTTGACCTTTATGCATTTCCCACATAGTGTCAGCATTTGGGACCAAGTATGAAGTGAAAGAAAAAGGAGGAAAATACAGTATAGGGGTCTCTCTGTGCACCGTGAGAAAAAGATACAAAGTGCGTTCAAGGACCGTCAAACCAAGTGGGAAATATCAACACGCAACAAACAACATATGCAAAACTGTGGAATTTCTAGCCCTTTGTAGTATTATTTTTGGAATAATAATACAATAAATAAAATAAAAACAATAATAATAATAAAAACGAGGTTCAAATCTCCGATTGGCATCTCTGTGTGGAGTTTGCATGTTCTCCCCGTGCGTGTGTGGGTTTTCTCCGGGTACTCCGGTTTCCTCCCACATTCCAAAAACATGCATCTTAGGTTAATTGGCGACTCTAAATTGTCCATTAGAGTGTGAATGTGAGTGTGAATATTTGTTTGCCCTGCGGTTGACTGGCGACCAGTCCAGGGTGTACCCCCGCCTCCTGCCCAAACGTCAGCTGGAATAGGCTCCAGCATACCCGCAACCCTAATGAGGATAAGCAGCATAGAAAACTGATGGAAAATTAAATTTGATATACATTTACACCAATTCTATTTTTCACTGCTTTTTAATCATATCTCCTGAAAGTTTGGGCCAATGGGGACCACTGCCTTGCAGCATGCTTGGAGATATGATGTGCTCTTTTGAAAATACTTACAATTCCCTCTTGCCTGTCTTTTTTTTATAGAGAGATTTACATCCGTGATAAGAAACACGACACACAGTGACAATTTGTGGATGTATGCAAACCTGAAATTGGAGGAAGACACATCATACATTTACAAAAAGAAACTAGAATGAATACAATAAGACAGCAAGTGAGTTAAGAAATTAGAGAATGAAGATAGTGGATGTTTTTCACAGAATGACAGAAAAGCAACACCAACAAAAATGAATTTCTTACAGAATAAACAATCATGTCTGTGTTATTTGCAGATGAGAGACTCTTTAAGCGACATAGGGATTGAACACACACCCACAATGTTGCCTGTCAGAAAAAGCGCAACAAAAGAAAGCGCAGCAGATTCAAGCTAATATACTTATCAAGTCAGTTCTTATAAAAGATTCTGGAGCACAGGTTGGATTAATCCACAGGTCACAGATGCACAACATTTTGTTGTTTGTGTGCTTTGCACGAACCCATTAATACCATGCCAAAGGGGTGCGAGCCACAAACTTCCACCCCACAAATATTCCAAGCGTAAAATAAATATTCAACAATCACAATGAATTGAACAAAAAAAGACATACTGTAAATAGGATGCTTTGACTCAAACACACACAAGCCCAAGCGTTTCATAGAATGTCGACAGGGCAATCTGTCCTGCCTGGCTAGATAGCCACATGAGGTTAATAGATATTCCATAGCTCATATGGTCTTTTCATCGCCACTATCACTGTCCTTTTGACCATTTTAGCTCATGCAATGATCTGAAAATGACTGAATGTATTCATATATTTCAATAAGTGACCTAGAAACCAGTAAATTAATTCCTTATTTATCACGGTTAATTGGTTGCAGACCAAGTTGGCGTTCCTATTTATAAATATTTTTGTACTTATAAGCATACAAATTATGTTTACAGCCTTATTACAGCCCGCTAGACATGAAATAACATCTTTACACTCGTATTACCCAATAAAATCCATACATAAGTCGCTTATCCTCATCAGGGTCATGGGGGTATGCTGGAGCCTATCCCAGCCGACATCGGACGAGAGTCGGGGTACACCCTGGACTGGTCGCCAGTCAATCGCAGGGCAGACAAACAACCATTCACACTCACATTCATACCTATGGACACAAAAAAGATAATAAGCGAAAATACGCTATTTAAAACATAGATAAGATTTGTGATCATGTGTGTTGCTGTAAATGTGTTCTGTGACAAGGAAAGCTGAAACGTGTGTGGGTGGGGGGAGACAGGAGGTGACGTTGGAGGTTCAGAGCTGAGTTTTAGTTTGGAGTGGGTTACACCTGCAACAGTAGCCTGCGTTAGGGATTATTGTGCTTAGTTCTTCTGACGATCAAGTCTGATACAAATGGTAAAGTTACTGACAACTTGTGACCTTTGGGGGGAATGATCTTGATATCTTTCCTGATAATAAGTAGGTGATGTATTAGTAACAAAATGATGCCACATAATTTGATAGAAATGAAAATGATCACTTTACAAAGAGACAACAATAAGACAGACCCAAAAACAGGAATGCTTTTCCAGGTTGAGGCCACTGACTCTTCATCCCTTTCGGCTGATTTTTTACTGACTGACTTTCTACTGCTGTAGTTTTTCATTTGGCTTGGATCAACATCTCTGTTGATTTAATGGTGCGGTACCTGGACGCTACAGAAGTTGCCCAAGTAGTCCAACTCCTCCAGGATGGCACATCAATACATACCATTTTAAGAAGGTTTGCTGTGTCTCCCAGCACAGTCTCAGGAGAATGGAAGAGATTCCAGGAGACAGGTAGTTACTTCAGGAGAGCTGGACAGGGCCATAGAAGGTCCTTAACCCCCAGCAGGATTGGTATCTGCTCCTCTGTGCAAGGGGGAACAGGATGAGCACTGCCAGAGCCCTACAAAATGACCTCCAGCAGTCCACTGGTGTAAATGTTTCTGACCAAACAATCAGTAACAGGCTCCATGAGGGTTGCCTGAGGGCCCGCCGTCCTGTAGTGGGCCCTGTGCTCACTGTCCACCATCGTAGAGCTCGATTGGCATTTGCCATAGACCACCAGAATTGGCAGCTACGCCTCTGGCGCCCTGTGCTCTTCACCGATGAGAGCAGTTTCAACCTGAGCACATGTGACAGACGTGAAAGGGTCTGGAGATGCCGTGGAGAACGTTATGCTGCCTACAACACCATTCAGCATCACCAGTTTGGTGGAGGGTCAGTGATGGTCTGGGGAGGCGTATCCCTGGAAGGACGCACAGACCTCTGCTGGTTAGATAACGGCGCCCTGACTGCTATTAGGTATCGGGATGAAATCCTTTGACCCATTATCAGAACCTACATTGGTGCAGTGAGACCTGGGTTCCTCCTGGTCCACAACAATGCCCAACCCCATGTGGCTAGAGTATGCAGGCAGTTCCTGGAGGATGAAGGAATTGATTGCCATTGACTGGCTCCCACATTCACCTGACCCAAACCCAATAGAACACCTCTGGGACATTATGTTTAGGTCCATCCGGCGCCGCCAGGTTGCTCCTTAGACTGTCCAGGAGCTCAGTGATGCCCTGGTCCACATCTGGGAGGAGATCCCCCAGGACACCATCCGTGGTCTCATTAGGAGCATCCCCTGACGTTGTCAGGCATACGTACAAGCACGTGGGGGCCACACAAACTACTGACAATCATTTGGAGTTGCTACAAGGACATTTTGGCAAAATGGACCAGTCTGCTGCATCAATTTTTCACTTTCATTTTTGGGGTGTTTTTGATTTCCCCCCTCTGTAGGGTGATCATTTTAATTTCAATCAAATTGTGTGGCATAATTTTGTTACTAATACATCACCTACTTATTATCATCCATCCATCTTAAGGTGAAACCTATCCCAGCGTACTTTGGGCAACAGGCAGGGTCCATGAAACAGCATGATTGATTACTTACTATATTTTTGAAAGACCATCATAGACTGAGGCTGTGAAATTCAAAGTGGCAGGGGATTACTGTACAGCTAGAGGTAGCAGAGATGAAGATGCTGAGGTTCTTGTATGGGTATGACCAGGATGGACAGGATCAGGAATGAGCACATCAGAGGGACAGCACGTGTTAGAGGTTTTGGAGAAAAAGTCAGAGAGGCCAGACTGAAATGGTTGGGACATGTCCAGAGGAGAGATAGGGAATATATTGGTAGAAGGATGCTGAGTTTTGAATTGCCAGGCAGGAGGCCTGGAGGAAGACCAAAGAGGAGGTTTATGGATGTAGTGGAAGAGAACATGAAGGTATTTTCTCGAGAGAAGAGGATACAGAAGACAGGGTCAGATGGAGGCAATTGATTTGCTGTGGCGACCCCTGAAGGGATAAGCCCAAAGGAAAAGAAGACTGTGAATGCGCTTTCAGGAGGTTACTTCCAGCATAGTTGATATAAGAGTTATACTGTATATTAGCCATATAGGACAGTTAAAATGTTAATTTGATAGAGCAAATGATTTATCAATAAGGACAAAATGCAGCGTGCTGCCTAAAAAGTCTGCCTACGTTGGTAGTCATGAATGCTAGTAATATTACACTGTTTGATGGGAAATGACAAAACTCTTTATTGTACATCATAAATTATCAACACAATATGACAAACCTCAGATTGCAAATTAGTGTGTAAATACATTGTGTTTGGAGTGTGTGTCGCTGTGTTCAAGTCTCAACATGCTCTTATTTGTTAAAAAAAACATGTGTAGTTTATAACAATTGTTTTTGTTACCAGTGGCTAATGTACATTCATCTTTAATTCTTTTCCTTTGTTACAAATTGAAAAGGTACTTTATGTTATGAGAATTGCTGAGTTCTTATTCTCCGGGACTCTCCAAGGTCAGTTTGCAGTGAGAGTGCATGGAACAAAGAAGAAATTGTTAAAAACTTTTATTACACACATTTTAGAGTAGTTTTTATTGTTACTTTTGTTTTGTTTTGTGGTTCTTTTGGGATTGTTTTTAGAGCTGTCAGTTTTAATCAGATTCTTCAGTTTTCAAATTACTTCATGAATTAACCACCATTTGCAACTATGCCTGAGTTATGCAATTTTTTACTTTTTTTTTTTATTTCCAGAAATGTGAGTGAGCTTTATTAACAGGTCCAAATGACAACAAGCTAAGGCAGCACACGTCTGGAAATCTATTAGCCTAACAGTAGCACGACATTTGAATCGCTCTTGTGGGTATTTTCTGAGATTTCCAAGCACACTAAAATGCTCGTGCTTGAAATTCGGTTTCATTAGACCAAACATGCACACACCCTGACACACGTGTAATAAAGATGTTGTGATGTTTGGAGGTG
Organism: Oostethus manadensis; assembly: GCA_024372805.1. Taxonomy (NCBI): domain Eukaryota; kingdom Metazoa; phylum Chordata; class Actinopteri; order Syngnathiformes; family Syngnathidae; genus Oostethus; species Oostethus manadensis. The sequence goes on along the minus strand of QODF01000093.1, from coordinate 320,597 downwards.
GGGTTTGCCAGTTGGAGATATATATACAGGAGTCAGGCAGAAATTCAGGGCCGTATGAAACGGCACTCTGTGGGCAGCTGTTCACATCCATCCATTTTCTATACCGCTTATCCTCAATAGGGTCGCGGGGGTTGCTGGAGCCTATCCCAGCTGACTTTGGGCGAGAGGCGGGATACACCCTGGACTGGTCGCCAGCCGCTGTTCACGCCATATCTATATTTTTTGAGGTTGTAATTTTAATTTAACTATCCCTCATGTGATGTCACTGTTACAGTGAGAACTGCTAATAATGATCTCAGCTGCTTCTATCGGCGTTCCCCACCAGTATGACTGGGAAATTATTTATTCGTGTCTAAATGGGCCGTTGTTATGCACAATAATCATCTTCAATAGTTATAATCAAACCGCCGTGACCTTCACTTAAGCATTCTTGACTGTTTTGCCTCTAAAAGCGTTGACGCAGAACAACAATTTGTGGAGTGAGAGCGATTTAAATGAGACTTAAGATTGTTTGTCACTTTACATCTTCCCCTTCAGTGAAGCAGAGCAGGTTTGCAAAAAAGCATGACTGCCACCTTTTGGACAACTTGTGCAATTGTAGAGGACATTGGCAACTTAAAACCGAATCTATGAGGGCCTGTAATTATCTGTACTTTTTTTTATTGAAATAGTAATTTCTACAGAACACTGTTGTACATTCATTCTTTATTTTTCAGATCACTGAACCATGATAAATATACTCTATGCTGGTTTTGTAGGTTTATCCCCTTACAGAGACATAAACTGTCCATATTTTTGGTAGGTTTATTTTAGCTATCCAACACAAAAATATTAACCAAACAATAAACTAAAAATATGAAATTAAGGGTGATAAAATAGTTACTACAATCAAACAATAAATACATTTATCTAATATTGTGTGTACAAAATTGTGTTAAAAATGTTGATTTGATAAATGTCAAAAAGTCTGCAAGTAATCTTTGTATTAAACTCAAAAATATAAATGCAACCCTTTTGTTTTTGCTGCCATTTTTCATGGGCTCTTCTCAAAGATTCAAATTTTCTTTGTACATAAAAAATCACACCCAAATATTGTTCACAATTCTCTCTAAATCTGTGTTAGTGATAGAACTGCAACAATTAATCAATGAATCAATCATTAATCAGTTATCCAAGTAATAAAGAACTCTTGAAAGCAATCTGAGAGGCCGCACGGTGGCCGAGTGGTTAGCATTTTGGCCACACAGTCAAGAGATCTGGTAGATCTGGGTTTGTGCATACGTGGATTTTCTCTGGGTACTCCGGTTACACCCACAATCCAAAAACCTGCATGTTAATTCGGGACTCTTAATTGCCCATTGGTGGGTATGAATGTGAGTGTGAATGGTTGTATGTCTGCCCTGCGATTGACTGGCGACCAGTCCAGTCCCGCCTGTGGCCCGGAGTCAGGTGGGATAGGCTCCATCATACCCCCACGACCCTAATGAGGATAAGCAGCATAGAAAATGGATGCATGGATGGAGCACTCGGAGAGCGCAGACCTCAGCCAAGTGACATATTGTGAGTCACACCAAAATAATAAACATATTTTGTATTAAGTCTTTGATATTTTGTAGAGCCTGTTGAAAACTTGTCCTGTATTTTTTTCCCAAGTGCTCTGACAATTTTGTGTGGAGTTATGCACAAATGCCAAAAATAGTCCTGTCTCGTAATAATAATAAAAAAAATCCTTAAAAATTCCTGGATGCAGACGGTAAACCGGATTACCCCCAAACTTTACTCAGTTCTTCTACATCCCATTTCCGACAATTCCTGAAAATTAAATCCAAATCCATTCGGTACTTTTTAAGTTATTTTGAACACATACAGGCAAACACACTAACTAAATAATAAATGCCGGCAAAAACATAACTTCCTTGGCGAAGGTAAAACTGTAAATAGCCTATGACTTTAGCGTCTCATGTGAATATTTTTTACGTACTTTGTCATCCATGAAAGCAAACCCATTATCAAAACAGGGTATTCACATGCATCAGCTTTGACTTTGGGTTAAAAAAAATCTACATTTTTGTCTCTTTTCTGAAATGCTGCGGACCAAACCACTGTTTGTGTTTGGCTCATATTGATTTGGTCAATATAGGGCCTAAAAGATTACTTGGTTCATCAAAACAAGATGAATCAACAAAGAAACACATGCCAGAACATTCCAGTTTTTGCGTGGCCAGCATACTCACTGGATACACATCTGGTCACATGTTTGCGGGGCTCTGGATTAAAGGCAAATGGGAGTCACACCAGATCCCGACAATAGAAAACTGGATATACCCCTACTGGGTATGAATAACAGTGGACAGGAAACATGAAAATAGAGAACATTTACGGTCTTTCTTACACCTCGTCCATGTTGACAAATGTTATTGCTGTTATTGCTAAATACAAAGAGGTGAGGTGTGAAAATGCTGTTAGCGCTGTGTTGAGTGCTAGTGTGCAATTTGTTTGCTGCATACTCTTGTTATTGTTGTTGTCTTATGTTATTTATGTTATTTGAGCTATTGTGTCCATTTAGCGCAGAAATAAGTGTTTAGTTAATTTCCTCTTTGATTTCTGTACTTTATATGCATTTTCTTTCAAATTTATTTATAAGTATGTTTAGGCGTAAAGTTAGTTGCATTCTTTATTAATATTTGTATGCCATTATGTTGCAGACCAAGGCAAATGAGCGTAAAGGTCATAGTTCACCGTAGCTTACCACAGTTTGTCCTCACTTATAAATAATGTGTTTGAAAACCGCTACTACAGGCATACAAGCCTGGCACATGTCCTGGTGTATGTGTGTACATTCAGGAAGAGACGATTAAGGAGGACATGCTTTTCTGTGAAGATTTCCTTTTAAAGTAAAAGCAATCATACTGTATAATCATATAATCATGCAAATGATTGATTAAACATGTAAAACTCAGATGCCCCGCAACCCTAATAAGGACAAGCAACATAGAAAATGAATGAATGAATAAACTAACGAAACTACGGTGTTTTTTGTGTGTGTGTGTGTTTGCATGGGTAGGTGAGTAGGAGGTACCTAGGAGGTTTGTGACTTCAGATCATATGTCTGAAGGAGCACGGGACCACGGGCAATGGCAAGTATGAGAGATCCTCCTTTACGAAGCGCTGCAGAGATGTGTGCATAAGAACATTCCCGTGCAAAGTATGGGATGTATCCACTTGTACTTGTGTGTAGGAAAATGGGTACATTTATGCACAACTCTTACCATGCGTACACACAAAAGCTAATGGTAGAACAGTGAAACTACAAATACCGTGCCTGTCCTGCACAGGTCATATCATCTTGCTACGTGCTTCACAACTTGACCATCAAACAAAGCACCCCAGAGCAGACTAGCCGATGCCAAACACAAAACCTGCCCCTAAGGTATTTTGTTGTTGTTATTTCTTGTTTATTTTTTGGTGATGCACATTTAGCAGTCTTTGCCAGCGACTTATTGATTTGCAGTAGAGTGTAATGATTTTCAGTTGATTGTTTATACATCTGTACTTCAATTTTCGTGTTGGAGAAATTCCTCTTCCTCGTCTTCTTTGCTATGATTTTGGGTAGCGAAAAAGGACATTCATGCATTTTTCAAAGGGATTGCTGTTAAGAGGCGGAAATTAAAAATGTGGGTTTTTTTTAAATAATCCGATTCATTAAAATCTGAAAAATAATCAACAGATTAATCCGTTTTTAAAATAATTGTTAGTTGCAGCCCTGTAAAAGTCATTGTCACCATTGGCCCACCATTCCCTTGATAGACTCATTGAGAGCATTCTTCAGAGTTTAAATGCCAAAGATTGTCTCATGACTTTTTCATCACAGTGCACAACAGGCCATTGTGGGTAAAGGAGTGCAATTCAATTGCACACATGAACTTACAGTTCATAAATCCTGAACAGGATTTTAACACCAGGAATCATGATCAAAGAAAGATGATGGAATCTGCCCAGCAAAGTCAAAACTTATGTGTAAGACATCATATTTCTTATCTTTTCAAACCAGCATTGTCTGAAATTGTAACATCATAAGACATATCGCACATTTGGGTACAGCATGTCAAGCACAGAAGGAAAGTTCCTCTCACTACAAGTGCTTCCGTGAAACTGGTGAATCGTGCAAACATCCAGTGATGGCAAACAGGGAAATCATCTGTCAGCCTTGTTCACTGTCTTATTCCTCAAATGCACCGCATTTAGTACTACGAACAAAGTTTTCCAACTCACTTTATATTACCAGTCAAATTAGTAGCAAGCAGACAGAAAAACACAAGCAGTGACAGACGCAACATGAGCACCACGTACGTTGCGAAACAAACAAGTTTACCAACTAAATTTAAATACCATACAAACTAAAACAGAAAATGTGAGCCGGAGTCAAGCCAAGAGTGTCACTGTCTGTATTGTGTCTGTGTGAGAAAGAGTGAGTTGCATGGCTCCTCGGACTGTAGCGAGTTTATCCAGTGAGGGGCTGTCGCTGTGACTGGCCAATCGCAGAGCGTGAAGAGTGAATACATAAGTATCCAATGAGGATTTTCCTTGATTACGGATAATGACAGGCTGTGCTCGTTTCATGGTCCTACTCTGCAAAAATGCATGATCCATAACAGACACTCGTCTAGAACGAGTATCCAGATCAACCCTCATTATTACCATACAATATCTCTGAATGAGTTATGGGTCATGACCGAACGAACGAGATCGCGGAAAGAAGCGGCGGAAATGAGTTTCCTCCGCAGGGTGGCTGGACTCACCCTAAGAGATAGGGTGAGGAGCTCGGCCATCCGGGAGGAGCTCAGAGTAGAGCCGCTGCTCCTTCACATCGAGAGGAGCCAGTTGAGGCGGCTCGGGCATCTCAACTGGATGCCTCCCGGGCGCCTCCCTGTTGAGGTGTTTCGGGCATACCCAGCCGGGAGAAGGCCCCCGGGAAGACTGACGGTTTAGCGCACTTTGTTAGGAGTACAGGTGCATCATTCACGCAGTTCAAATAATTAGCCATTTTGTTTTCTCTGTAATTGTGTACGTTGATGCCTGTCAAGTATAGTGTAAGTTTTAATTTGAGTCATCATAAATCCATGTACAACATTTTCCAGCTATGTATTTTATGTGCAGTGCAACTACTAAAAAAAGCACAGACAGGTTCTGACACACTTGCTCAGGTCATGTGACAGAGCTAGTGTGGCTTGATGTGGTGTCATGAGACCGTAACCAAGATATACTGCGGGCCTGTTCACAATATGCACAATTCAGAGGATATACTGTTCAACAGAAAATACACTGGTTGCTTCGGGTAGTCATTTAAAACAAAGCGAAAATTGTTTTAATATACTCAGAGAGTAGAAAAGGCCTGTTTAGAACCCTGGTCTCCTTTCAATGAGTGTGTGTATAACAGGCAGAAAGTACCACAGAGTCAATGGTGGCAACATTGATCTCCAGTGCTGTTTAATAGCCCTGTCATGTCAGTTTAGCACCTCAGCAACGCTCACTAATGAATACCAAAGTACCATAGGAGAGAGATAAAGGATGTATCAAGAGAGAAGTGCACGCTACTAAAAATTTAGCAGTAGTATTACTTTCTTCTTTTCCTTTCGGCTTATCCCTTTAGGGGTCGCCACAGCGAATCAATTGCCTCCATCTAACCCTGTCTTCCATATCCTCCTCTCTTGCGCCAACTACCTTCCTGTCCTCTTTCACTACATCCATAAGCCTCCTCTTTGGTCTTCCTCCAGGCCTCCTGCCTGGCAATTCAAAACTCAGCATTCTTCTAACAATATATTCACTCTCTCTCCTCTGGACAAGTCCAAACCATCTCACTCTGGCCTCTCTGACTTTATCTCCAAAACCTCTAACATGTGCTCTCTGCATTTGCCCTCTGATGTGCTCATTCCCGATCCTGTCCATCCTGGTCACACCCAAAGAGAACCTCCGCATCTTCATCTCTGCAACTTGTCATCTGGAAGGAATTCCTGGGCTTTTTCAACTCCTTCCTAAAAGTCATGCAACACTCTTCCTTTTTCAGCTTCCACCATTTCATCCTCTGCTCTGCCTTTAACCTCTTCATCTTCCTCACCACTAGAGTCATCCTACACACCACCATCTTAAGCTGTCTGGCTACACTCTCACCTACTACTGCTTTGCAGTCACTCCTTCTACCTTCTACACAAGATGTTCTACTTCCATATGACACACCAAGTACTCTTCTACCTGCCTCCCTGATCACAGTAGCTGTAGTTGTCCAGTCATCTGGAAGGACTTCCTGGCCACCATACGCCATTTTCAACTCCTTCCCAAAAGTCACGCAACACTCTTCCTTTTTCAGCTTCCCCCATTTCGTCCTCTGCCTTTAACCTCTTCATCTTCCTCACCACTAGAGTCATCCTACACACCACCCTCCTATGCTGTCTGGCTACACTCTCACTTACCGCCGCTTTGCAGTCACTGATCTCCTTCAGGTTACATCTTCTACACAAGATGTAGTCTACCTTTGTGCTCCTACCTCCACTCTTATAGGTCACCCTATGTTCCTGTATCTTCTGTAAGAAAGTATTCACTTCAGCTATTTCCATCCTTTTTGCAAAGTCGACCACAATCTGTCTTTTGGCGATCCTCTCCTGGATACCAAACTTGCCCATCACCTCCTCATCATCATCTGTTTCCTGCACCAACATGTCCATTAAGGTCCGCACCAATGACAACTCTCTCACTTCTGGGGATGTTCTGCATCATTTCATCCAGGTCTGACCAGAATTTCTCTTTCTTCTTCATCTCACATCCTACCTGTGGAGCATACCCACTAACAACATCACACCTTCAATTTCTAGCTTCAGGCTCATCACTCTGACAATCTTTTTACCTCCAGGACATTGCTAGCAAACTCTTCCTTCTAAATCAGCCCTACTCCATTTCTCTTCATATCTATCCCATGATAGAACAGCTTGAACCCTGCTCCTAAGCTTCAAACCTTTACCTTTCCACCTGGTCTCCTGGACGCACAATATGTCTACCTTCCTCCTCTGAGTCATGTCAACTAATTCTCTACCTTTTCCTGTCACAGTTCCAACATTCAAAGTCCCAACTCTTAGTTCTAGACTCTTAGCATTTCTCTTCTCTCTCTCTTACGGACACACCTTCCTCCTCTCCTTCTTCGGCCAACAGTAATCCAGTTTCAATTGGCACCCTGTCGGTGAACCGCACCAGTGGGGGGCGTTGTTAACCCGGGCCACCTCCGATCCGGTATGGAAGTAAATTTGTTTGAGTCGCACGTTCTGGTTTGGCAAAGTTTTACGTCGAATGCCCTTCCTGACACAACTCTCTGTATTTATCCAGGCTTGGGACTGGCACAATAAGACACTGGCTTGTTCCCTGTTGCGGCTACATTTAGCTACATTTATAGCGATAGTATTAACCTTTCCATTTTCCTCCGCTTATCCGGGTCCAGGTCGCGGGGACAGCAGCTTCAGTAGGGAAGTCCAGACCTACCGGTCCCCGGCGACCTCTTCCAGCTCCACCGGGAGGACACCAAGGCGTTCCCAGGCCAGCTGTGAGACATAGTCCCTCCAGCGTGTCCAAAGTCTTCCCCCGACTGGGCATGCCCGAAACACCTCAACAGGAAGGCGCCAAACACTGAGCCAAACACTTTATCACAGAGGTCTCAAACTAAACGTGCCTTGGGGCCGCTGGAAGAAAAGTTTGGCTGAGGTTGGGCTGCAGCCTCTGCCCGCGTGTCGCACTCGCAATTAAAATTAAAAATAAAATAAAAAAACTAATCTTGTCAAACATCTTCTCTATTTTTTGAACACAAAATAAGATAAACAAGGACACTGGTGTAAAGAACTTTTGTGCAAAACTACTACTAATATTCTCAAATGCACAGTTTTTCTCTCATTGAAAAATGTTTCTCTGTTTGCATCAAGCCCGGTCGATGTCACGCCCCTCAGTGCCATGTACCCCACCGTGATTGGTAGGTTCGTCAGCTCCGCAAACAACACTGTAAAATGTGCCATTCATATAAAACTCAAGGGCCGCACTAACATTAAACTTTCATATTAAGGTGGTGTCACAAAAAATCGTTCACAAGTTTGAGACCCCTGCTTTATCATGTTTGTACCTCATCTCAGAGAAGAAACTGACAATTTGGAGGCTACGTTCACACTGCAGGGTCTGAGTCTCAATTCAGATTTTTTGTTAAAAATCAGATTATTAATGCACTCGTTCACATTACCAAACAAATGAGACTTGTTATGTGAACGCAAAGCACACACATGGAACTGCTAGTGCATGAATGTGTTTACAGAAGTAAAAACTGCTGCGGTGTGTGCTCCAATGACGTGTCCATCCATTTTCTATGCCGCTTATCCTCATTAGGGTCGCGGGTATGCTGGAGCCTATCCCATCTGACTTTGGGCGGGAGGCGAGGTAACCTTGGACTGGTCGCCAGTCAATCGCAGGGCAGACAGACAAGTATTCACACTCACATTCACACTCTAATAGGCAATTTAGAGTCGCCAATAACCTAACATGCATGTTTTTGGAATGTGGAAGGAAACCAGAGTACTCGGAGAAAACCCACACACGCACGAGGAGAACATTCCCCATGGAGTGGGGAAAGCTGCTTCAAGTCTTTATCCGCGTCTTTATCCACTTCATCCAAGTCTTGCATGCTAAACCACTCCTTTCCAAGACTGCCTACATTGGTGAGTACCTTTATAGCAGGGGTCACCAACAGGGTGCCTCTCCCGCCTTCCTCACCGGGAACCATCCCAGGACGGGAGTTCGGGGTACAGCGACGGCTGCTGGCGGTCCGGAAGAACGGTTTATTTCTCACCCGGGCAGCCACGGCGGCGTTCAATAAATTATTTCTACAGGCTCAGATGTGTTACTGCTTTTTTACAGACACTGTTTGGAAACAGGGTATGTAAATAAACAATTACAAACTTTTATATCCGTTTACATCCGCGGCATATGGTCGCGTGGGGGTGGGCCGAGTGGGGGTGGGGTGGGAGCGTGGGGGGCCTACAAATAATTTTATCTCTAAAAGGGGGGCGCGGCAAAAAAAGTTTGGGAACCACGGCACTAATGTATCCTTATTTAGTGAAAACATTGTGCTCATGTGAAAGAATGCTTAAAAAAGGGATGTACATGTCAGGTTATTAAAGCCGTACAAACTCTGCTGAGTTGCACTGCGTCCAAGAAAAGGAAAATTGAAGTGAAAAGTGAGATGAAATTAAGTGTCACTGTAAAATGCCCAGAAAGTGGAAGAACGCTGATCAACATTGGCAACATGCTTGGTTTAAGTCATTCTATTACTGGGACCGTCATGAAAGGTGGTATTTTTTTAACGTGTGAAAGGATCTGCTGTGATGAAATAAGAAAAATAAGTGATAAATAAAATAAGTGAAAACTAAGCAGTGCAATGGTCTCATGATGAGACCTCCTCCTGCCAATAAGCCTGTTTAGCCTCTTTTGTAACACTACTTCCAGCGTGCAAGACAACCATAGGGATAAAAGTAAGGAATTGTTATATTTTTTATTACTGTTATTTGTATTTCCATATATTACATGTCCTTCTTGTGTTCCATGTAAAGCTTGAGCAACTTGGGTGTTAATTTAAGTAAAATACTGGTGTAAGTTCCAACTTACACAAAAAATCGCCATCGTGGGAACCCAACTAGGAGTTTGTAAACTGAGGGCCTCTTGCACATGATTGTAATTGCTGTAAAAGGTTTTAGTTTCAAGTGTTGGTCTGCAGGCCTCTGCAAAACAATATTATCTTGTGATTATCTCATGCAAGCGTGTCCAAAGTGTGGCCCGGGGGGCATTTCCAGCCAGCAGATTGCTTTGTTTCCCCTCGCTTAATTAAATCAAATGAATTCATTATTAATTAGAAATATTAGCTATTACACTACTTTGATTGATCAAATTGATCTATAACACAAAGCTTAAGATGTGGATGTTCTGTTCTGCTTAACATATATTGACCTACACTGGATTGCTACTAGCATCTTTAACCCACAAAATGTATGAAAAAATAAGAATAGACAGTGGTCAACATCTTTTTCAACTCTTTCAAAAAAGAGACTTGGGTAAAGGTTATAGGTGCCTTTGAATTCATTCAAAACTGGGTGCACGTAAACAATGCACTGACAAGACTAGCCATATTGTGTTTAAGGAGGCATAAAATGAAACTGGTTTGTATTTTTGGATAGTTAAAAAGTCACTGATTCTATCTGGTGAAAACAAAACCAGCCAAAGTTAGAATACTGTACAGCAGTGTAATTGTTTTCCCTCTATCAATTTGGATGAAGAAATATTTATTGTTTATATTGTACAATTTATATTATTTGCAATACACAACACAATTGTGAAAGGCACATGAAAACAAAGATGTGTTTGGAAAGTACTGACCGGTCACAGGAGCAGGCCACTAGGACACTGAGCAGGTTGTAGATGATGAAGGTGAAGATGACGGCTGTAATGGTGCCACGTGGAATGGAGTAGCCTGGATTCTTTAGATCGCCTATTACATGAATCAGTATGTTTATCAGGTCAGTTAGTCTCCAAGATATGACTTGACATATGCCCATGCAGCCCAAATACCTGACATGTTGGACCCCGCCATGATGCCAGTACAGCCGTTAAACATCACAGCAAACACGGTGGCAAAGGTCATCAAATTCCCAGTTGTGTAATCCACGGTGTAGTCAGCTGTGTGAAGAGAAAATGTTGTCCTTGTCATCCTTCCATCTATCTCATCATCATTTCTGTTGTTTCAAAGTTCATATAAAAGTTTCAAAGTTGAAAAGACATTTGTGAGTGAAAGGAGAGCAACCTCACCTTCAAACAAATGGTGAATCTATACACCATATTCAAATCAAGAGTGCAACAGTGAACATTTACTTGGTGGTCCTTGGTTTCCGACGTTTCTACCAATATTTATGGTATTTTCTGGAGTTGCAATTCTGCAGCTTATAAACATACGTACACAGTATGCAATTTAACATGCGCTGCCTTTTTAAAGTGAGGTTGTGGTTGTTTTTTTGAACACCGAGTGGCTGCAAAAATTTGCTGAGTTGAGCTTATTGTGATGCGGTTAGGTACACAAATGGAATGATACTAGTATACCAGCCGATGTTTGTTACGGAATACTTCTCAGTATGCTTCTGCTTTGGGGACCATGTGTCTGTAAGTAATGTGCAACTGTAATGAGATGATTCCAGTGTGACTAAAGCAATACGGTATTTTAGACAGCAGTGTTGTTTAAGTAAAACACCAGTGTCAAGCTTTTAGACTGTAGCTGCTGTGTCAGCCACTGACTAACTAAACATGTTGAGTAATTCATTTGCAAATCCAAAAATTATGTTTTGGTTATAAAATACAAATATTTCATACATTTTGCATACAGAGATGCAATATGTCACCAATTAATTAACTGACATTAATTAAACAGGATTTATTGTATCCGTATGCTTTATTGCGCTTATTTCACCTTGTGCAGCTTAAGTCTCTTTGATGGTATAAACAGTCCCCCCTCTCTAGCTTAATCTTCTTCTCTTGTGAATTTAATGCTGTTAGGAGCGGTACCATGACATACCTAAACTGAGCTTGCTCTGATGATAACTCCATCATAAATGCAACTTACAGTCCAGTGCGACTTATAACCGACCAGTAAAAGGGTTTGGACACACTTTCTCATTGTATTGCATAAGGAAGTGTGTCCAAACTTTCCTTTCCTCCTCATGGGGCATTTTTTGACTAAGGTGAATTATACTCCGGGGTGACTTAGTCTGGAAAATACAGCAATCCCTTGCACAACAATGACTGCAATAACATTCTATTCGGCCTTACCCCTCAGGTTCCCCAGCAGGGTATCCAACTTGAATCCAGTAAAGTTTGCCATTGTGGGACCTGTTCCATTTACCATTGGGCTGGAGGTGGCAGAACCAGGTAGGATGATGGTGCGAGGACGTACTGAGAAGAAGCTGATGAATATGGTGCCCAGGACAAACATGACCACTAGGAAGATGAGGAAGGTGGCCTTGGCATAAATGTGAGCACCAACCAGGCACACGAGCAAACAAAGCAAGGCGATTGCTGTAGCATAAAGTAGGGACCACCAGTAGCCTGATGGCAGGACTTGGTATGAAGACACCGCCAGCGCCCCGTCTAAGGAAGGACAACACGAGAAAGGCTGTACTTTCAATACAAATCATCATCAGCATATGTAAGGCTTCATTATGCTACAGCGATTTTTTCTGTAGCATAATGAAGACTATCACCTAATGTAATTATTGTAATGTAATTAAGCCAATATTGCGTTGCGAACTTGCGAATGCTGAACGATGACAGGATTACACTCTTGAATAAAATATGAAAAATGGGCTAAAGTGACAAGTATGCACACCCTCTGCTTGTGGATTGTAACCAGATTGTAAGTAGATCATCAGAGTGCAAAAGGAAACAGGAGCAAGATACAAAGAATAAGCATTTGGTAATTTACTGTAACTAGCATTTCAACTGTGATGGCAGAATTTTAACCAAATCAAGGTGAAACTTACCCTCTGGCACTCCAAAGGTGGCAATGATGGCTTCAACCAAACCCAGCACATAAAGAGCACAAGCACACACATTAGCCAAGAAAAACATGATTCCAATACTGCCACCAAATTCCGGTCCCAGTGCTCTGCTAATCATGTCTGAGGAACGTTAAGGGAGGGTGTCTCATCAAGCGTCCTGTGTCCCGATCCGGGTGGTTTTGGTTGTCTGCTGTTGCTGCCGCCGCATAGACGCAATTATTAAAAGAACATTTTCTCTGACCTGCTCTCTGCATCCTTGGGTTCGTCGCCACCATGCCGAAACCAAAACGTACCAGTCTTGTCTACCATACTTTACCAGACTAGGTTCTTAAAGCACAACAAATCATTTGTTGTCCTTCATTTGGATTGAAAGCAAAATAAAAAGCAAAGTCTTTACTGACAACCTGCTGCAGAGCTAACAAGTAGAGACCAAACATCAGTTGGAGCTAAAAGGCAAACCTTTACAAACACGTTTTGTGAAAGTAATTTTAATTTTTTTAACGTATTGTTCCTGAAATGTTCATTAAACTACAGTAGTTTTGTTCTGACACAATTTTCTGACCTTTTGTACGACCTCAAATTGAAACTGCACTTTTTATCCAGTACATTATTAGATGTTTCAGAAATTTGGTTATAAAAAAAGTTATTAAGGGGTGATGGTGGGTCCCACAGTGAAACTATCCAAGAACCAATAATGTATACTAATTATGTGGAGTCTATGAAGGTGTCCCATGACATATTAATTTCATTTTTTATATTCATGCCTCCTTTTCTCCAATCCCCCAAAATCCGATCAGCAAAATATCAATACTTGATATTAATAATATGAACAATTCAATATAATATATCAATATCTTCCCCAAACTCTTTGACTAGCACTGTATTATTGACAGGACAGACCGCCAACTGTCACATCATTGCATTAAATAGTAGGTGGATACAGTAGGCCCCCCCAGCATCCAAGGCGCCATTGGTGGAGATGGCACACACCGACAGCACAGTCATGCAGATTATGAAGTAGGCCACAATGAACATGGCGATTGCTTCATACAGTCCAGACTGGCCAACCAGGAATCCTGTGGACAAAACATACACCAAATGATAAAAAGACATGCAGGCTGACATAATTCAACTGAACTTACAGGCCAATGCCACTTTTACCCCTTACACCTCTGGCTGTGAAGTGTTTTGTGTACATTAGTGGCGGACAATATATGTACTTTTCAGTAGGCCAGACTGACAGGTTAAGATTTTTGTCGACATAAACGGTGTCGACTTAAATGAGTACTATTGTGCAGTGCCCTCTAGAAGCATTGGAACAGTGACATTTATTTCTGCTTTAGACTGAAAACATTTGGGTTTGACTTCAAAAGACTATTCACCTTGCTAATAAGTGGTTTGCATCATCTGCTGTAACCATTGACCTTATGTTCATGAAGTCTTCTATGAATAGCAGATGGTGTGATAGCTTCACTCCTGCCCTCTGCAGAATTGTTTCTGATGTCACCACCAGGTGTTTTGGGGGTTTTCTTTACAACGCTCATCATCTGCTGATGCGTTCCTTGCCCTACCTGTTTCACGTCTGTTATTTAGTACACCAATGGTTTTTCTTCTTTAGGATCGTCCAAATAGTTGGACTGGCTGTTTGTGGTTCTTATTGATTTCCATTTTCTCTCAGATTTACAATTGCTTTTTTTCACCTCTAAACAAATCTCTGGTTTTCACGTTGTTTTGCCCTCTAAATGCAGTCTCCACTGCAAAACCTATTCAACCCAATCTGAAACTGAGCATAGAGATTCAGTGTTATTTATTGATTCAATAGGCAATGTAACAAAACACACCTGCCAGTCACACGTCTCGTATTCATCTTTTGATGTCAAACCCACATATTTTCAGTCTACAGGGGAAAAAAGTAATGGCTTTAATACTTAAGAAGGGCACTGTTAAATCTGAGATAGATAAGCTTTTTCCACACAAAGGTCCTGCAAAATATTGATTCTCCTGTTCTTTTTAAAGGATCTACTGTATTTTGGACAGCAACCATTACTTTAAACACAGCAAGGCAGCAGTGAGTTGCAGGTGTAATTTGCCACCTTCTTTCTCCAAAGTTAGAGCTAATATACGTGTCTGTGTCGTTTTCTACAGAACAGAGATGGGAGAAAGCTGTGGAAATCTGAGCTTGACAGGCAGTGTGAATGTACATAGAGTATTATACAACGATCGACATGTATATTAACAACTTCCATCCACAGTAAAACCATTGTTAAGTCCCGTGCAGGGTAACCTGTGACGAAGCAGTCTTAAGTCGTACACAGGCGCTACTGTGTGTGAGTGTGTGTGCAGCGCAGCAGCTGACATCTCACGAGACTTGGAGTGGGGGTAGAAAATAACTTGATGGTAGTACTAGAAGACAGACACGCAAGCTCAACATCCACAACAGCATGCAAAAAAAGGCTTTCTGAATCCTTTTTACATGCTTTTATAGCAATAATGCAAGATCATGGTGTGATTTACAATATATGACCCTTTTTAAAGAACACTGCATTGCAATAATAAATCATTGACGATCCTTAGTAATAACCAGCGGTTAGAGCGGCACTTCCAATCTTCAAAATACAGCGGATCGGCATCCAATCCTGATCGTGAAGATCGGATTGGGACACAAGTACAGCTGTTGCTCAATAAATTTGAATATGACCAGAATTTCAGTAATTTTATTTAAAAAGTGGAGCATGTATGTTATATACATTCATTGACACAGAGACTGATATATGACAAATTTATAAGTATTTTGATGATTATAACTGAAAACTAATGAAAACTCCAAATTACAATAAAAAAAATTACAATATTACTTATGACCAATAGAAAAAATAATTTTAAAAATGTTGGCCAACTGAAAAGTATGAACATGAAAAGTATGAGCATGTACAACACTTATTCGCGGCTCCTTTTGCCAGAATTACTGCAGCAATACGGCGTGGCATGGAGTAGGTCAGTCTGTGGCACTCCTTGGGTGTTATGAGAGCCCAGGTTGCTCTGATAGTGGCCTTCAGCTCTTCTGCGTTGTTAGGTCTGGCACACTGTATTGTCCTCTTTTCTATGGGGTTGAGGTCAGGTGAGTTTGCTGGCCAATCAAGGATATCATTGCCATTGTCAAGCAGGTACTTGTAGTTTTGGCACAGTGTATCGGTGCCAAGTCCTGTTGGAAAATGAAATCTGCATCTCCATGCTTATCACTGGTGAGCAGTGATAAGCATGAAATGCTCTAAAACTTCCTGGTAGACGGCTGCACTGACCTTGGACTTCAGAAAACACAGTGGACCAACACCAGCAGATGACATGGCACCCCAAACCATCACTAGACCTCAAGCAACATGGATTATGTGCCTCTACACTCTTCTTCCAGCTAAATGTAATAATATTGCCAAATAAATGCTAAATTTATAATAATAATATTAATCCTCCTAATAATCCTCAAATGTGCCGTTATCCATATTGCTTGTACAATTTTTTTACCACACCTTTTCCTTCCCTGCAACTTTCTGTTAATATGCTTGGACACAGAGCTCTGTGAGCAGCCAGCTTCTTTAGCAACTACCTTTCGTGTCTTGCCCTCCTTGTGCAAGGTGTCAATGATGGTATTTTGGGCAACTGTCAAGTCAACCATTTAAAGGCCATTGCAGGTGTTTTGAGCTAGTTAGCTGATTACAGTGGGCCACTAGGTGTCATTAATATTAAACCCTTTCACAATATTCTTCTTTTATAGGATAGTGAATTTGGCGGTTTCATTAGCGGTCACTTCTAATCATCACATAAAATAAACACTTGGAACACATCAAGCTGTGTGAATCTATGTGAGTTTCCTTATTTGAATAGAATTACTGAGAAACATGAACCTTTTTATATTGTGATATTCCAATTTATAGAGCACCAGTACAAGCTATTATTATTCTGATGATTACTATAAACAGTGGTGTCAAATATGTGCATTTAATCAGAGTCAATTAAACTGTGGTCATGAATCAGCATGCTTCCGATCCGCGACCCACTTCCAGTCACCCGTGCTAGGAGTTACATTTAAACATAGCTACTACATAGTCACCGCAAGCAGAAATCTCACGATCTGGTATGAACAAGTCACCCTGGCAGGAGGCTGTGGGCGAGTCCTTCTATCGCTTTTGCTCTTTGTCACCAGCTTAAGCAATCCGGTAAATGCGATGAGAAAAAGCAAATGGAAAAGGCAAAGGTAAAACAGTAAAACAAACGACAAGTGGAAAAAACAAAGACAATGCATGAAAAGCAATTACAAAATGGAAAAAGCAAAGACACAACGGAAAAATAATATTACTACATTTGTATATTTTTTATTATCGAGTCTCTTTATATTTCCACACGTAGTTCCTTTTAATTTTGGCACTCCTGTGATTCCATACTCACAAACCACACTGAGTCAGGTTAACGTGAGCCATCTGCTATTTGCTCCTCAATTGCTCATTTTAAAAGTTGTCAATAGCCAAAGAGTGATGGGACAACTTGGGAGGCGCTGGCCGAGATAAAATATTAGTTCATTCGTTTTGATGAAACTATGACCAATTTGAAATTAACAAAAAAAAACAAGAATAAAGTTTACTTGTAGTTCTAAACATAACTAAGGTGTTTTTACTCACTTTTTGTGTCTCTTCTACGAGGTTATGCTTTTACAACACCACGTGCAAATCAGACGATTATGCCATCTAGCCACTTGTAATAAAGCAAAGAGCTACTTTTCCGGCAGAAAAGTTGGCAACACTGGCAAAACCGGCAGCGGGACAGGATGGCCACGAATAAATGACTGCACTGTATGGAAAACACTACAGTTGGTAAAAGTCTCTCTCACACACACCAATAAGACCCCAGCCACACCAGGAAGTACAGTAACTAGAAAACATGTAAGACGTGCAGAGGGACAATAAAAAACCAGCTGCCGGTAGGGAACGGCCCGCGGGCCGCACTTTTGCCCCCCCATTGCTTTACTGAGGCGAGTGCATGTTAACGACTAACCATCGAGTTCCTTCCAAAAAGCCATAACAGCGCAGAGGTGACTCCTTCATCAAGACTCACCTATTCTCAGGAACACCACCACGCTGAACATTGACAGCAACGTGGGCACGACCACGCCGAAGAAGGTGGAGAGTTTCTGGGGTTGCTTCGGGGCGGAGAGCCGGTGCCGGGGCCAGACCGGCGGCTTCCCCCGGGCCTGAGCGGCTGATGGAGCCCGGAGCTCGGATTCATTAACGCTGGTGGAGAGACGGTAGTGGAGAAGCGGAGTCCGCTCCGACATCTTGACCAACTTCCCCTAATAATAAGACAAAGACTTCGTTTTGGTTCTCAATATCTCCGCGGCTGACAACACGGCTATAAAACTACCATCGCCAAAGTTAACCAGTGACATGTCCTGGCGACTAGCGGATAAAACCTACACGCAAGCTAAAAGAGCGACGCCGGGGGGGAAAGTGTACGTTGTGAGTAATAACCTTAGCGAGCAACGCGGGGCTCACTATCTGACCTGTGCGAACCTCACACACACTTTCAAAAGTCGGGTCCGCGCTCATGGGTCTGGACGTTTCTCCGTATATCGACTGCCCGGCAAGTGTCATGTGATGCACGAGCAGCCACACATACGCAACCCGCAAGTGTTTCCGGATACTCGAAATAAAAGACACGAGTCAATATATATATATATATATATGTTCTGTACAGTAGCCTGTGGTGTTACTTCAATGGGCAAGTTTGTGTTTACTTACGTCTATGTGACAAATTAACTCGAATAACACAGGCATTAGTTCCAAAAAGTAAACAAAAACCGTTACGGGGAAACGAACATTTCCGGTGTGGTTGGTCTATTTTTATGACACTTGACTACAGTTTCAAATCCTTGCCTTTTCAGCGGCAATGGTGTTTCCAGCCGGTTCACGTGTTTTGTTCTAACCAATCAAAACACAGTACTCGGCACGGGGGAACTATTTTCTGCACGTTCTGACGTAGCTGTTTTTTTTCTTTTGTAAAGAGCGAAACGAAATTACAGTTACTTAAATACAAAGCTTTGCGTTATTATTATTTATTCATATGAAGAGAAACATAAGTACATAACATATTGAAAGACAAAGCTTTGGGTTATTATTAGATATTTGAATCAACACTTGTTTTTCCCCCATTTTTGTATGTTTAACTTTATCTACAATGTTCTGCAAATAGCTGCAGACAACTCTTTGTAATGAGGAATAAATTAAATTAATATAACATTTGACCATTACAGTAATTCCATGTCATTTTGTGCTTGAATTTCGCAGTTTTTCCAATAACTCAATAAATCATGGCTGTTTCATGGTTGACTGTGGCCTATTATTAGTTTTGTTTTTAAATCATTATATCGTTTTTTTTTAAATATGCTTGTATATAAAATAAAATAAAATCACCACCACCTTATCATGATGGAGGAGTTTGCGTGTCCCAATGATCGTAGAAGCTATGTTGTCGGGGGCTGTAATGCCCTGGTAGGGTCACCCATGACAAACAACTCCTAGGAGAGGAACCAGACATAGAGTGGCTCAAAGATGATGATTAAAAACATTGGACTTCGTTTGCCCTCGCCCGGATGCGGGTCACCGGGGTCCCTCTCTGGAGCCAGACCTGGAGGTGTGGCACGACGGCGAGCGTCTGGTGGCCGGGCCTGCACCCATGGGGCCCGGTCAGGCACAGCCCGAAAAGGTAACGTGGGTCCCCCCTCTCGTGAGCTCACCACTCGTAGGAGGGGCCAAAGTGGTCGGGTGCTAAGTGAGCTGGGTGGGGAGGCCTTGGCAATTTTGAACCTCAACTACAGAAGCTAGTTGTCGGTACGTGGAATGTCACCTCTCCGGCAGGGATGGAGCCTGAGCTGGTGCGTGAGGTGGAGAAATTCTGGCTAATTCTGGTCACTCACTTCAACGCACAGCAAGGGCTCTGGAACCAGTCCTCCAGTCCTCGAGAGGGGCTGGACTTCATTCCGCTCTGGTGTTGCCGGCAATGAGAGGCGACGTGCAAGGGTTGGCAATTCTTGTTGCCCCCAGGCTCCAAGCCTGCACGTTGGAGTTGAACCTGGTAAGCAAGAGGGTAGTTTCCCTACGTCTTCGGGTAGGGGGACATGTCCTGACCATTGTTTGTGCTTGTGCACCAAACAGCAGTTCAGAATACCCACCATTTTGGAGTCCTTAAAGGAAGTACTAGATAGTGCTACCTCGGGGGATTCCCTTGTTCTATTGGGTGACTTCAACACTCATGTTGGCTGCGACAGTGAGACCTGGAGAGGTGTGATTAGGAGGAACGGCCCCCCTGATCTTAACCCGAGCGGTGTTTTGTTATTGGACTCCTGTGCTCGTCATGGATTGTCTATAAAGAACACCATGTTCAAGCATAGGGGTGTCCACATGTGCACTTGACACCAGGACACCCTTGGCCGCAGTTTGATGATTGACTTTGTAGTTGTGTCGTCGGACTTGCGGCCACATGTTTTGGACACTGGATGCCCTGGATGTTGTGGGCGTGTCTTGGTTGACACGACTCTGCAGCATCGCGTGGACATCGGGGTCGGTGCCCCTGGACTGGCAGACCGGGGTGGTGCCGCTTTTCACCCCGGTCCCGCTGTGGGATCACACTCCTCAGCCTTCCCGGTAAGGTCTACTCAGAGGAGCAGTGTGGTTTTCGTCCTGGTCGTGGAACTGTGGACCAGCTCTATACTCTCGGCAGGGTCCTTGAGGGTGCATGGGAGTTTGCTTAACCAGTCTACATACGTGTTTTTTTTTGTCTTGTCCAGCATCATAACAGTTGAATTCGAAGAGGTACAAGGGAGACCCGGCCGGACGCCACTCGGCAGTCGAGCAAGGGCCGCAGGGGGGCACGGACCCCAACCGCCGGAACTCCCGCCGGGGGCCGGCCAGCTACAGGCAAGCTGGCCATCCGCCCCCGAGCCCTTGGGCCCAGAAGCCACCCACCCCCCAAAGCAGGGGCCACATTCAACACCCCAGGAGCCCCAGGCCGCCCCAGACACAGCTGCCGCGGGCCATCGCATACCGCGAGGTAGGCGCCCGTAGAGGGCCCATGGGTTCCCCCTCCAAAAGAACCCTGTCCACCCCACCCCCAGTGCTCTCTACAGTCTACATTTGTTTTGTGGACTTGGAGAACGCATTCGTCCGTGTTCCTCGGGGAATACTGTGGGGAGTGCTCCGGGAATATGGGGTATCGGACCATCTAATCCAGGCGGTTCGTTCCCTATTGACTCTTGTCAGAGTTGGGTTCGCATTGTCGGCAATAAGTCGGACCCTTTTCCAGTGAGCATTGGACTCCGCCAGGGCTGCCCTTTGTCACCGATTCTGTTCACGACTTTCATGGACAGAATTTCTACAGAATTGGTGCGGTGTCTGCGGTGATGCGGACTCTGCACCGGTCTGTCGTGGTGAAGAGAGAGCTGAGCCGAAAGGCAAAGCTGTCAATTTACCGGTTGGATTGCCTCGGCATCTGCCGAGGAGAGCTGGACGAAGTGGCCGAGGAGAGGGACGTCTGGGCTTCCCTGCTTAGGCTGCTGCCCCCGCGACCCGACCTCGGATAAGCGGAAGAAAATGGATGGATGGATGGTTATATATAAAATGCTTAATATGCTAAAGCACATTTTGCACAAATAAATAACTTTTAAGCATAAAATAAGTATATGAACTAAAATACCAACATTAGGTATTCAGAAGACGCACTCAAAGATGTTGTAATATGTAGAATTCTATGCTGGTCAGTAATGTCAGACATTGATGAGACAATAGCTGCCCACAGGAGCACAGTACAGAAACCAGAATTTGGAAAAAAACAAACAAGGAACTCTCTCATTGCTAGAGTGAGTCTCTTATATGTCTTATTTATGCCTTATATGTTTTATTTTCTCTAATTATGTCTACTGTGTTGGGTATTATAATTGGGGGTTTTTTGTTCAGGAATGCAAGAAAATTACTGTAATTTCGTACCTTAATTAAGATATCCTAACGTTCTTGGATATTTACTATTGTGGGCCACTACAGAAACAAAAACATTCATTTGGTCATTACCAGTGCTGTTTTATGATTTTATTAATTTACATTGTGTTACTCGCTGTATACTGGGGTGGACTCATCGGCTCATAGTAATAACTGAAATATTACTATTATTATATCTGGTTTTTATTCTTGTGTTGTTATATTTGAATAGCCGCCTTTTGCCTTACCAAACCTCACCTTTTGTGCATCAGTTTGATTTGATGCGACTTTTAACAAGTACAGTCTTCTTACAAACGTCCTGATCTGGAATTAATGTGATATTTCACAATAAACTGTCTCCTTTGCTCAGCAAAAACGACCGTGGTGAATGTATTGGCATTTCAAATTACCCTGGAGCTGTGTAGGGAACAGACAATGTTGAATAGATTAAAAAAAAGTGCTTTTTACCAACGTTTTGGGGCTATTTAGTCAGACTAATGTATTATAGTGTCCATTTCACAAAACGAGCACACACACCCACACAAATGTGATTCATGCCAGACAGATCCTCGCGTAATCTTGTATGGCCGCCCTTCTCTAAGGGAATAGCGGTTACCGTGGCAACACCAAGCAGTAAGTGCCTTTTCAAAGGCTGCATGCACTCCTCTGTCACGACCACCCCCTTCTTGTCTTTAAACAGCTCTGAGGCCATTCTACCTAATTCAGCCACCACAGTCATCTGGGACGCAACTGACTTAACACAACATGGGACGTCTGCTTTGCAGCCTCCAACCACACCGGTAGCTGTTGGTCCTACACTGAAGAGGAACAGAAGTGAATTTTGTCATTTTTGCCACAGCGGGATATCTCTCCACGGCAGAGCAGGAGACGTCTTCTTGACAAAGGGATGAGAGGTCTCTTCACCGATGCCCGAGGTCTTGTGACTTATGCAGTCGCGCTTTCACACAGTAAATGGAATTATTGGTCTGTTTTTCAGGTTTTTGCTTCTTTCCAAGCATCTCGTATGCACAAAATCACTTCCATTGCAGCTCTGCTGACAGAGGAAGACATGAGGGAGTTGAATTTTTTTTGTCATCACCATGTCAGGGCTGACTTTTTGTCACAGAAGGAGTGGCGAGGAAAAGAAGCCTACCTTTGGGAGTCCAAATACGGATAGAGCTTGTTTGCTGGAGTTCTCTGAATGCGGTGCTTGTAAAAGAAATGATCATTTTACCCTGATCCTGCCATGCTCTCATACCATGTGCGTGCACTGTATACTTGCCGAAAAGGCAAAGAAGTCTGGCCGGCCCCCCCGCCATCCTCTGAGCTGCTCTGTGTTGTGTCCACGGTGCCAGCATGATGTGGAGCTGCCCTGTAAGACGTGGGCATCTGCTTTGTCCTGTCTCCCAAAATACCCCACTCTTAAGTCTGCACGTGGCAGCCAGGAGACTGACAGACGACCACCGCAGCATATGCAAGTAAGAGGTCTCACTCTTTGCGTGAATTAATAGAAGTGTATTTGATTTGTATTTAATTCATTGCTTCACTGTCACTACCAGGGGGAAATCTACTCCGTGGTTGCAGATGACAAAACAGCACAATGTGAGTCCGCGTAAGCAAACTACACTCGCTAAATTCACCTTTGTTGCGTTCGGCAACAAAATCATTTCTGTTGTTGTGTTCATTAACGCTCACTATTATTTTACATTTCCATTATGGTGGGGCTTTTTGGAGCCCGCAGGTGATTTTTCATTAATCTACGGCACGGGTGTCAAACTCGTGCCACGGAGGGCCGAGACTCTGCAGGTTTTCCTTCCAGCCGGTCACTAAAGCAGGGGATTTTAGTGATGAACACCTCCTTCAATTGGAGGGAAGGAGCTCACTAATGAATGCATCTGCTGTAGAAACTGGTGGAGAAAACCGACAGCGTCTCGGCCCTCCATGGCACAGGTTTGACGGATATGGTCTACGGCATATTTGTCGCACGGGCGGTGTGGCCGAACCAGACAGAAGTGAAAGTTAATACAACCAAAGGAACACACAGGATGCCTGAAAACAGGCAGGAAGCAAAACAAAAATTTTTAAGTGTCTGCAACATAAGGCTGCTGCGAGGGAAAAAGTGTAATAAAAAAATCACAGCACAAGTCGGGGCGAAGCCATACAAAATTACAAAGTACACAAATTCCAAAGCAAGGCAACTGGCAAGGATCAAGACTATGTTCATGGGGTAGCACAGAACAAAAGACGGTCCAGTCTGTGTGTAGCAAACGCCAAGGCCGGCTAATAAGGGCCTGATGAATATGAGCAGCAGGTGTGCAGGAAGTGGCTCCAGCTTGAAACTTCAAACAAGGCTGCAACAGACAAAAGACAGTGGTAGCAAAATTGCAGGCAATGTGATCTTCAGCTATACAAGTAGCTAACATGTCCCACCACTGCATGCTCTAAGGAACAGGCGGGCACTTTTGACAACTTTTCAGTAAGAGAAATAGCTATTGGCTGTCCCAGAAGTCACTGGATGACGCCGTTGTCTAATTTGCATATCATTTGCTGATGACGATGTAAAATGCTGCAGGAAAAAAGTATAACCTCGTAGGAGAGACAAAAAAAACGTTTGTATATACACCTTAATTACCATTAGAAGTACAAATAAACTTTGTCTGGTTTGTTCATTTAAAATTGGTCTTCATTATTTCGGTATTTTTTATTCAATATTTTATCTTGGCCAGCGCCTCTCAAAGTTCTCCCATGTTTTTGAGAATGTTGTTCGGCATTCTTCGGTGGTGGTCGACCATGGAAATGCGCCTGTGGATTGGTCGGTTGGTTGCGGCGTCTGGGACTGATGAGTCCTATCCTTGATCGGCAGATTCTGCCGCAGTTTTCACAAGTAACAGATTGGTGGTTTGGTGGGCCAGCTTTTGTTTTGGCTCTTTCGTCTTCATGCATTCTCTGGATTGTCTCTTCAACCTGTAGAGGTTTTGCTTTGAGAGTCCCACCCCAGATGGCTTTGCCTTTGGCCAGTTCCTCCCAGTTAGTACCATTAACACCCAGAACTATCGTGTCACGTTTACACATGTCCTGGCTGGCCCAGCTTTCCTCGTCCAGAAGTTAGTTCACCATAGAGGATGTCTTTAGGAATGCGTCCGTCATTCATTCTATGAACGTGGCCTAGCCATCTCAGCCGTCTTTGTCTACGGAGGGTGTATATTGTCGGGAGGCCGGTCCGCAAAAGGTAAGCTTTCCTTCCAAGTCATTCCCAGGGTGTCATTCCCAGACAGCATCGGTGGAAGTTGTTTAATTTTCTTTCTTGTTTTGCGTAGGGGCCGCACGGTGGTCGAGTGCGTAGCACATTGGCCCCGCAGTCAGGAGGTTCAGGGTTCGAATCTCCGTCGGGCATCTCTGTGTGGAGTTTGCATGTTCTCCCAGTGCGTGTGTGGGTTTTGTCCGGGTACTCCGGTTGCCTCCCACATTCCAAAAACATGCATGTTAGGTTAATTGGTGACTCTAAATTGTCCATCGGTATGAATGTGAGTGTGAATGTTTGTTTGTTTGTTCGCCCCGCGATTGACTGGCGACCAGTCCAGGGTGTACCCCGCCTTCCGCCCGAAACCAGCTGGGATAGGCTCCAGCATACCCGCGACCCTAATGAGGATAAGCGGCATAGAAAATGAATGAATGAATGTTTTGTGCAGGTTGCCCA
Organism: Oostethus manadensis; assembly: GCA_024372805.1. NCBI lineage: Eukaryota > Metazoa > Chordata > Actinopteri > Syngnathiformes > Syngnathidae > Oostethus > Oostethus manadensis. The sequence goes on along the minus strand of QODF01000093.1, from coordinate 295,269 downwards.
AGATTCACGACCACACAGTAGCGTGCTTATCACACATGCATTGTAAACACTAAGCTTTGTTTTGATGGTGAGCTTAGGGTGGTTGATGCTTTGCCTGTCCTTTTGTTGGTTTCGCTTTCTAGTGAGAGATTGTAGGTGATGGTGGAACCTACGTAGGTAAACTCATTTACCGTGTCAAGTTGTAGTTGTCAATTTTAATACTGGGGGGTTATGGGGGAGGGTGGATGAGGATATTGGTCTTCTTTAGGCTGATGGTGAGCCCAAATGCATTGTGGGCTTGAGAGAACAGGTTCATAAGATGTTGACGTTCTTCTTCTGAGTGGGAGACTATTGCTGCATCATCAGCCAACAGCATATCGTGAATGAGGACTTTTCTGGTTTTTGTTTTAGCCTTTAGGCAAGCACGTTTGAATAACTGACCATCCGACCCAGTGTGCATGTAGATGCCCTTGTTTGATGCTCCAAAAGCATGCTCCAGGAGAATAGAGAAAAAGATGCCAAACAGGGTGGGTGCCAGGACACAGCCTTGCTTGACACCACTTTTGATGAAATTTTCAGACCGGTTCCCATCAAATTGGACTGTTGCCTTGGTGTTGTCATGGAAGGACTTGATAAAGCTATGGAGTTTTGGGGGCCGCCTGTTTTGGTGAGTATTTTGAATAGGCCGTCCCTGCTTACAAGGTCAAAGGCTTTAGTGAGGTCCGTGAATGAGATATGAAGGGACTTCTGTAGCTCTTGACATTTTTCCTGCAGCTGACACCAGAGAGAAAATCACATCAGTGGTTGAGCGGCCAGCATGGAATCCATATTGGGACTCAGGACAGACCTGGTCAGCTAGGATCCAGAGTCTGTTCAGCGCAATTTCGGCAAACACTTTTCCAACAATGCTGAGGAGGGAGATGCCTCGATACTTTCCAAACCTTATTTTCTCAAAACGACGAGACACATGTAAAGAGTTTTCCCGACGCCGTTGGGAACGGGAGATTTTTCTGGTATTTGCATTTTTCTTCACCAAAATAGTGGTCCTTGGAAAAACAGCCAGCGGTTAGAGCGGCACTTCCCTTGCCATGAGACAAGCGGTCCGGGCACGGTGAGGGAGGACTACCGCTGTAGCTACGGAGCCCGATATCCAACGTCAACCTTTACCACGGTGTTTTTGCAGACATAGTGAAAGACAAAGTGAAAAATTCCCCTGCGATTGACTGGCGACCTGTCCAGGGTGTACCCCGCCTCTCGCCCAAAGTCTGCTGGGATAGGCTCCAGCATCCCCATGATCCTAATGAGGATAAGCGGTATAGAAATGAATGAAAAGTGAAAGCACATATTGTTCTGAGCTCTGACTGCACAGTCAGTCAACTGCCGCTGCACATAACCTGCCTCTCCTGCAGTCTCCATCTCGGCGATTAGCGTGTCACAGTCTGTGAGCACAAAGCAAAATTGTCGTTATGAAACATTTTGCCATTTTCCCATTATTTACATTGTTTTATTTTACTGCACAGTAACGTGTTTCAAACTCAACTCAAAACTCCTCCACCTTCTTTTCTCTCCCACGCATTGGGACTCACCGCTACACTAGCCTACCCCCCTGGCGGCGAGTCAGATATTTCATATTCTTTTCAAAAAAGCACATTTCCCCTACGTCGGTGGTAAAAAAAAAAAAAAAAAATCACCGTGCTTGGCGAAGGGAGCCGCAAATGGGAGGCTGCAACAAAGAGCCACATGCGGCTCCAGAGCCGCGGATTGCCGACCCCTGTTCTAGAACATGGCAGAATTCATCTTTCATGCACAGCCAAGAGTGGTATATAATAGCGACTGAGGCAGCAGTGACAATGATGATGGCTGGGTTTATGTGATCAGACATTTTTGATGAGATGGTAACTACCAGCGCAAACTTTGGGTCATACTGAGGATTTTTCTAATTCACTGTGTGCCCTTTATCTGTTCAGTTTTCAAGCCACAGCCTTTTGAAATAAAACAGGGCCCCCGCATTGCCACTCGCGATTAATTTGCACTTTTAATGCGTAGAGCTCCGCATCATGCTCTCAGTGTGACCAAGCTTACTGTACACTGCCGGCGTCTGGCTGCCTTTGGGCAGGGCAGACTTGTCAACAACCTCCTGCTGCTCGGTGAGAATACAAAACGCAGAACAATGCGTGTCCAAGATAGTGACGTAAACATGTTAATGGAAACGTAAACAGAAGTGGACTCAAAACAAAGGATGGAAAAGATTACTGCCCTGAGATGCTCACTCTGTCACTCAACAGTCTTCCTGTTCTTGGGTGCTATTTTTAACCCACCACCAGGGGACGCCAAAACACATTCAAACTCCCTACCCTAATTCCAACACACCTTTATTATAGCTCATTCACTTTCTTTGCTCCAAGTCATAATTAAATACAGAGGAAAACAATGAAAAGGTTAAGGCAAAATGCAATGTTAAAAAAATTCTAATAAGAAAGTATTGGCCTGGATATGGGCTGGATTTGGGCTATCAAGAAATCAAACGGTTAAAAAATAAGTTGCAGGCCATAATCAACATTTGCAATGGTCTTTAATTGACTATTTAAAAAATTACATTACCTTAATTGTATATTAGAAAACTTTTTAAAAAGTAAACAATTTCCTACTAATATATTTGATTTAACCATAAAAGACACGACTGAATCAGTAACTTGGTCAATATTGTGTTGTATTGATATTTGGGTAATCAGGAAACGCATTGTCTCATTACAATTATAGATTCAGAAAAATGTATTGTCTTCTGTTGTGTATGAAAATTTGTGTTATGTGTTGTGCATGATCATGTCCGCAGTACATGTGGATTGGCTTACCCACACGTTTGAAGAATATCAAAGTGCCCCCGCAGTGGCTTTTCGGTGTATAGATTATGTGGCCACATGTATACAGTATTATACATTCCAATGTTCAGGCTCCAGCGTTTGCAGTTTGCCTACACCGCCACCCGAGGGCTATGTTGATCTACAGGAGGAGGACATGGCGCGGTCCGTTTTTGGTAAGAACTCATGCTTCCTATCCCAAACTCAGAAAAGGTTCCGTGTATATGGATGTTGAACATGTTTTATTAACACGAACAGAGAGGACAAAAATGTAATTCTCACAATTTGTCACATGTGATGCCTTTTTTCAGGTATACGTTTTGCTTTGGACCCACTGACTGCCTCCGCTTCCCTCCGTTTTTCCAACTCCTCCCTCGTTGTCACCTACCAAGAAGAGAGCCCTCCTGGTCCACGTCCAGACAACAATGTCAGGAGGTCAGTGATGGCCTCTGACCCTGGAGTTACACGTGACCTCCCTTGTGTCTGCGCTGACGTCATCATCGCAAGGGGACAGTATTACTGGGAGGTGGATGTCTACAACAGTGTCAACTACAGAATCGGTTGGAACCTTTATTATTATTATTATATCATTCACACGTATACAAAGCTTGGACAGTTTTGTTTATTCCATTATCCATCCATCATTTTCTAAACCGCTTATCCTCATTAGGATCTCGGGTATGCTGGAGCCTATCCCAGCTGACTTCGGGGGGGGAGGCGGGGTACACCCTGGACTGGTCGCCAGTCAATCATTCACACTCTAATGGAAAATTTAGAGTGGCCAATTAAGCAAACATGCATGTTTTTGGAATGTGGGAGGAAAGCGGAGTACCCGGAGAAAACCCACACACGTACGGGGAGAACATGCAAACTCCACACAGAGTTGCCTAACGGAGATTCGAACCCAGATCTCCTGATTGTGAGCCCAACATGCTATCCCATTATTCCAATATGTCATGTCTAATCATTTTACATAGCTGGGGTAGGGAACCTGTGGCTCGGGAGCCAAGTGTGGCTCTTTTGATGACCACATATGGCTCTCAGAAGTTTCTTATCACGGTAAAGTTTATTTATTTAATTTAGTTTTTTCTTAAAATATATGTAACATATCTTGCTTTACAACAGGGGTGTTCAAAGTGCAGTCTGAGTGATTTATTAGCCCGCAGCACAATCTAAAAATACAAATTAACAAAAAATTTGAAGGAAACAGCAAACATTAAAAAATTAGCAGTCATTTTACAAAAAATAAAGTCAAAATATTAGGAGATAAAAGTTGTAATCTAACCAAGAAAAGGTTCGGAAAATTAGGTTGTGGAGAAGGTATCTTCTCCATATATATAGGTATATCACCATATTCGGTGAATAAAGTCAAAATATTACAGGAATAAAGTCATAATTACTCCTCCCCTGAGCCACCACCTTATCGTGGTGGAGGAGTTTGCGTGTCCCAATGATCCTAGGAGCTATGTTGTCTGGGGCTGTCATGCCCCTGGTAGGGTCACCCATGACAAACAGGTCCTAGGGGAGGGACCAAACAGAGAGTGGCTCAAAAGACCCTGATGATGATTAAAAACATTGGACATCGTTTTATCTCGCCCGGACGCGAGTCACCAGGGTCCCCCTCTGGAGCCAGGCCTGGAGGTGGGGCACGATGGCGAGTGTCCAGGTACCGGCAGGCCAAGCGGTCTGCGGTTCTGGCAGTCACTGAGGCAAAAACCCGGACATGGGGGGAGTTCGGAGTGGTCATGGAAAACGACTTCCGTATGGCTTCCAAGAGATTCTGGTCTACCATCAGCCGTCACGGGAGGGAGAAGCAGTGCAGAGTCAACACTGTGTATAGTGGGGACGGTGTGCTGCTGATCTCAACTTGAGATGTTGTGGACCAGTGGAGGGAATACTTTGAATACCTCCTCAATCCCACCGACACCTTGTCCAACATGGAAGCAGTGCCCGGGGACTTTGAGGCGGGTTCCCCTATCTCTGAGGCTGAGGTTACAGAGGTGGTCAAAAAGCTCCATGTTGGCAAGGCCCCGGGTGGTAGATGAGATCCACCCGGAGTTCCTTAAGGCCCTGGATGCTGTGGGCGTGTCTTGGTTGACACGATTCTACAGCATCGGGGGACATCGGGGTCGGTGCCCCTGGACTGGCAAACCGGGGTGGTGGTCCCACTTTTCAAGAAGGGGGACCGGAGGGTGTGTTCTAACTATCGTGGGATCACAATCCTCAGCCTTCCCGGTAAGGTCTGTTCAGGGGTTCTGAAGAGTAGGATCCGCCGTATAGTCGAATCTCGGATTCAGGAGGAGCGGTGTGGTTTTCGTCCTGGTCGTGGAACTGTGGACCAGCTCCATACTCTCGGCAGGGTCCTTGAGGGTGCATGGGAGTATGTCCAACCAGTCTACATGTGTTTTGTGGACTTGGAGGAGACATTTGACCGTGTTCCTGAGGGAATACTTTTGGGAGTGCTCCGGGAATATGGGGTATCGGACCATCTAATCCAGGCGGTTCGTTCCCAGTATGACCGGTGTCAGGAGTTTGGTTCGCATTGCCGGCAATAATTTGGACCCGTTTCCAGTGAGGGTCGGACTCCGCCAGGGCTGCCCTTTGTCACCGATTCTGTTCATTACTTTCATGATCAGAATTTCTAGGCGCAGCCACGGCGTTGAGGGGTTTCAGTTTGGTGGCCACATGATTCGGTCTCTGCTTTTTGTAGATGACGTGGTTCCGCTGGCTTCATCGAGCCGTGACCTTCAACTCTCACTGGATCGGTTTGCAGCTGAGTGTGAAGCGGCTGGGACCTCCAAATCCGAGTCCATGGTTCTCGCCCGGAAAAAGGTGGAGTGCCATCTCCGGGTCCGGGATGAGGTCCTACCTCAAGTGGAGGAGTTTAAATACCTCGGGGTCTTGTTCACAAGTGAGGGAAGAATGGAACGGGAGATGGACAGGCGGATTGGTGCAGCGTCTGCAGTGATGCGGACTCTGCACCGATCTGTCGTGGTGAAAAGAGAGCTGAGCCAAAAGGTAAAGCTCTCAATTTACCGGTCGATCTACGTTCCTACCCTCACCTATGGTCATGAGCTTTGGGTAGTGACTGAAAGGACAAGATCGCGGGTACAAGCGGCCGAAATGAGTTTTCTCCGCAGGGTGGCTGGGCTCTCCCTTAGAGATAGGGTGAGAAGCACTGTCATCCGGGAGAGACTCGGAGTAGAACCGCTGCTCCTCCGCATTGAGAGGAGTCAGATGAGGTGGCTCGGGCATCTGGTTAGGATGCTTCCCGAACGCCTTCCTGGGGAGGTGTTCAGGGCACGTCCAACCGGTAGGAGGCCTCGGGGAAGAACCAGGACACGTTGGAGAGACTATGTCTCTCAGCTGGCCTGGGAACGCCTCGGCATCCGTCAGGAAGAGCTGGACGAAGTGGCCGGGGAGAGGGGCGTCTGGAATTTGGAAAAAAAAAAACAGCAGAAATAGAAAAAAAGTCAAATGTCAAAATATTGAGAAACAAACAAAACAATATGAAGTTGAAATTTTTGGAATATTAGGTTGGGAACATTATTTGGGAATAAAGTTAGAATATTGTCTGAATAAAGTCATAATACAGTATTACAATTAAGAATCTAATTTTGGTTTTATGTTGTGTAATTTTGAAGTATTTTAAATATTACCTTTTAAAGTAAAACATGCCATGAATCACAGTGTTAATAATAACATTCCAAATATAAAACCTTCTCAGCACTTTTATCCGTCCAATTCTTCTAAAATAGTTGGCACACTTTTAGTTGTATTCACTTTTTAAAAAATAGGATAAGACTCTCACAAAAATACATTTGAAAATATGACCCCTGTTATATACTGTATATGCTAATTTGATCAGAATAAAGAAGATGTATGTAAGCTATCAAAACAAACAAAATGGTGCTTTTAAAATATGTTAACTCATTTGATTTTTGGATGCAACCTGCTAAAATGTTAGACACACAAAGACTTCACTCATGCACTAACCGGGCCTTTTTAACTCCCAGGACTCTTTAACCCTGTGGCAGCGGAAAGATGGGGTTGCATGATGACACAAACACGGGAGACACGAAAAGCAAACAAGCAATGAAACATGACACCCCCTTCCTATTGGTGAGAAAAAATAAGTCATCATCAATCAATCCAAGCGCAAACAGCCGTTTGGTTGCAGAGGGAGAGGTGCAAAAACGGTGCAGTCAAGTGGTCAGTTATATACTGTATTTACAAAGCAGTCCATTTTATATTTGCATTCTAAGTCATAAAAAATGATGCACACTTTGACATTATTACTAAAAAAAAATCAAAATTTTCCCTTCTAAAGTTCTAGGCCCAACGTATTGATACATTATATCACTGAAAAATTCATTGCACAGTCACATACGCGAGGTGGTACCGAAAAAAGGAAACCGACCTAAAGTGGGATAGAAACGTAAACACAAAAGTATGTACAGGGTTAAATAATTTCATTTTTTAGTTTTATAGAACAACAACACCTGAAGCATGACGAGCAGCACTTGTACTCTACTTCATCTTATCATTTGACAGAGATGGGGAGAGGCAAAAACGTCAGCAACAGATGCAACCGCATCCCATTCAGTAAGTGTTTGAAGAGCACTGCAAAAACTTCAGAGGAGTTCTAAGGGCGTACTCACACTAGACCATTTGTACTGTGCTGGGCTTGGGATAGATTCCCCCTCCCTGTCACATTGAGCAAGCTTACTACCGCTACATTACAGCTAATGTTTTACTTGTGTCAATGTCAAATAAAACTGTAATTTGTATTATTTTGCTCAAATATGCCGTTTTTTTACACAAAAAACATCTCCATGACCCTACGCGGGTAATCATTTATAAATACTTGAAAATACATCAAATGTGCAGGGTACATGTACACACTGTAGCAATAGGACATCTTTTCCTTTGTAAAATAGGTATACAAGTAATAGATCACCCATCAGTCTATCTTTCTATACCACTTATCCTGTCTAGTCTTATAGCAAAGGTGGCTCCATCCCACCCTAATCCCTAAATTAAGATGCAATCAGCACAGTACTCCCCGACCTGCTCTCACACTGCTCTAAAGTCATTCAGGGTTTATACTTTATACACAATATTTCTGCAATGTTTCTAACTTTGAGTTATGTTTTGAGGTATTTGAGTATTAGGGCAACACAGACAATTTACAATGAAAAAAGTCATAAATGTACAAAAATAAAAGTCGTAATTTAATGAGAATAAAAGTCCTAATATTGGTTTTGCCAAGGCCAAAGGTCACATAAGTCCCCTGACTTCATAGCTGTCTAAGGCAGTGGCGGCGTACATCATACATCATAAATGTGTTTATTTCTTTAAATGTTATTCTACCCTACGTCCTAGTCTTTTTTAAAGTCGCCGGGGATCGATAAAGTTGTTGTATCAGTTTAGAACAAACTAAAAAACTAGCAAAATGCTCTGGTGGAGGTTTATACTTTGCCGATTTGCTTATTTCAATGTCAATCAAAGAGGGATTTTGCCTCAGACTGATCATCCAATCATCATGCAGAAACCAAGCAACCCACCGCCCCATACACTCCCAGAGACGCTGGGCGCCCGATGAGCGGGACAAAGCCCAGCATTTATCCAATGACGGGAACGGGAAAATTGAGCACAGTTCTTCAGGAAGGAGGGAGACTCCTCTTGCTTCAGGCAGCTTTTATTTATAACGGGACATCAAAAGAGAGCAGTTGGGCTCAAACTGATTAGCATGGGTTAGCATCGTGGTTAATATCATCTCACTTCCGCCTTCTGTCACAGCTGTCTCAGGCAATGCCTGTAACATAAAGTTACAACTTTTTTCTCGTAAATTTACTATTTTACTCTAGTCATATTCTCATAAATTTATGACATCAAAGTCGTAAATTTACAACTTTATTTTCAAAATGTCATATTATTTTAATACTCCGTCGTAACAGGCATTGTCTTAGAAAGCTATAAAGATTTATGTGACCTTTGGTCTTGGTCAAAGGTAAAATGATGACTTTAATTCTTTTTTTCTCGTAAAATTACAACTTTTAATTTTGAAATCTCAGATTCCATTTTTGATGTGGCCCGAATACTCCGTTTACGAGGTACAATTCTTTTGGGTGCTAAATTGGGCTTCGTCCCCAACAAGTGCTTGAAAGTGATATTGTGTGATGTTGTAACGCCTTTTAGGTAATGTAACGTCTGGACAGAGAAACACAGTCTGACTGTCTTTTAAACTTTATTGCCGGCCTTAACACGCCAACTGCAGTGCTCGATTCCTGACACCCATTGGTTAAGGCTTCAAATCGATGCCCGTTTCTGTCTGTTTCAGGTGTGAGCTCACTGGACAGTTCTGAAGGCTGGTGGCTGGAAAGACGTGGTTTGTCGTTTTGTACCATTTATGATGGATGCAGGGAGCCGCTCATCACCGTCCCACCTCGGATCAAAACCCTCGGACTCTTCCTTAACTTTGGAGGCGGTGCACTTAGCTTCTACAACCCTATCACCGAGGAGCACCTGGTCACTCTGCCTACCTGTTTCGGTGCCTCGGGAGTGCTTCCTACTCTGGGTCTTGGCCAGGGATGGCTACGATTGCGTTGTGGCCTTCCACCTCCTCACTATGTGTTCCTCAGTAAAAACTCATCCTACAGAGGCCCTCGTGGATCCAGCAGAGGCCAGTGGCACAGGGATATGACCTTCCAATCGGTGCGTAAAGTTATTCAAAAATTTGAGGAGCTGTCTGCATCACACTGTTTGGATGCCTAGTTCCTAGTGGACATCGGGGGACCAATCCCTCCAGATTGCAGGACAGTAAACTGGGCCCGAATAAGACAATCCTGCTCACAAATCCTAAGAAAGGTTTGATCTATGGGTGCTGTTTGAAAGGCAAATTTTCCATCTTGAAGGACTTTCGGACGCCTCCTTCCATTCTCTGTGTGACCCCCGCTGCTCTGGGTTGGAATGAGTCCTACATTGTGAAGTGTGAGGAGTGGGTGGGCTTTTACCAGCGGGACTCCTTGGTTTGTCTCTTTGTGACGGTTGTCAGACAGTAGGGTTCCTCACACGATCGCCACCTCCTTGTATACGTGAGCGCCACAACTGCTACCAAAAGTGCGTGCTTTTGCCAAGTTGCTCCTACGTTGCAAGCGAGAAAAATGTTTCATCAGCAGGGGGTGAGATAGTGAGGTGCGAGTACAGTGACACCAGCGGTGTTGACTCAGAGCCACAAGGACAGGTGGTATCCCATGTTAGTCCCACGCTCTGCCTTCGATAGACCTGTGGGTTGCCCTTTTTTGACCCTTTGAAAACCACAGGGCTTCCGAAAACTTCAAAAGGGACGGCAGAGAGCAAGAGAACTGAGACGGGGGGGGGGAAGAGAAAACAGCATGCATGAATTAAAGACAGCAGGTGATGGTCCAAAGAAATGAGCCAAGGGAGAATTTGCCAGCAGCTTTCAAGACGAGAGTCCCTGAGTAGATCAAATGTTTCTTCTTGAAAGTCATTTCAAACTGCTGCATAATCCGCCATCTACACTTCAGTACCTACCTTTACCATTGTCATGTCTGCGTCAATCATATTGAGGATGGCCTCGCTGCACATACGCATCCGCTTGTGTTTGGAGAAAGAGAGTAAGGAATGATTGACTCTTTCAGTCAAAGGTGGGTGTCCAAAATTTTGTTCGACAAAAAGTACCGTAACACTGAGCAGTTGAGGATGTGGCAGATTGAAAAGTTTACAGGTATTGGATAAATAATGTACTTCCCAGCTTATTGCAGGGATAACTTACTGGCGGACCGTATCTGAGTCTGGACCCAGATGCTGTCTAATACAGACCCGCACCAGTTATTTAAGTATTTTATTTAGACTTTGTGGTAATCCATAAACAAAAAAATAAGAGGAAAATAATTGAAAATAAAGATTTAAACCAAAAATGCTCATTTATGATAATAATGGATTGGTGGTGGGCCGCACGGTGGCTGACTGGGTAGCACGTTGGTCTCACAGTCAGGAGGTTCAGGGTTCGAATCTCCGTTGGGCATCTCTGTGTGGAGTTTGCATGTTCTCCCCCTGCGTGTGTGGGTTTTCTCCGGGTACTCCGGTTTCCTCCCACATTCCAAAAACATGCATGTTAGGTTAATTGGTGACTCTAAATTGTCCATAGGTATGAATGTGAGTGTGAATGTTTGTTTGTCTATATGTGCCCTGCGATTGACTGGCGACCAGTCCAGGGTGTACCCCACCTCTCACCCAAAGTCTGCTGGGATAGGCTCCAGCAGACCCGCGACCCTAATGAGGACAAGCGGCATAGAAAATGAATGAATGAATGGATTGATGGTGGCAACCTACATCTGTATCCACAGCTGCCCTGGGGTAGTCTGATGGAAACATGACTACCAATTTGAGGCTACGCCACCAAACGTTCATTCACATTCCAACACCAGTTTAGGCGGGTGAAACAAATCAACCATGTGGTTTCTGGACGACCTGCTCTACCTCCCGAGCCAACGCCGCCCTTTATGTTCATTCATGTTCATGCACCCATTCGGCTACAGGAGGTACTACGTAGTTTCCGTCCGATCGCGGACCACTGGACACCTCGTCCTGTGGGAGGTAGCTCTGGGAGTATAGGGTTGGTGGCGTGCTACTACATGCCATTTGGTACTTGTACACCCAGAGCAGGAACCTGGTTTGTATATCGAGTCTGTTTCCGGTGATCCCGAAGCTGCCAAAAATTCACTTCATCATTTTTATAGACATAATTTCCAGGTGCTGCCGAGGTGTCAAGGGAGTCCAGTTTGAGGGAACTTAGGATCTCGTCTCTGCTGGTCCTGATGGCTTCATCAGGCTGTGACCTTCCGTGTTTACTGAGAAGGCTCACAGCTGAATGTGAAGCTTCTGGGATAGGACTCAGCACCTCCAAATCCAAGGCCATGGTTCTCGGTTGTTAAAGGGTGGATTGCAACCTCCGGGTTGAGTATGAGTAATGCGGTTGCAATAACAAACCCTCGTGGTGAGGAGCTGAGTCGGAAGACAGAGTACTCATCTTACTGGTCGATCTATGGTCCCACCTTCACCTTTATTCCTGAGCTTTGGTCGTGACCAGAAGAACAAGATCGCAAATACTAGTGGCTGAAATATTTTTTTTAAGAGATTGGGTGAGGATCTCGGCCATCCGCTAGGGGCTCAGAGTAGAGCTGTTGCTCCTTCACATCGAGAGGAGCCAGTTGAGGTGGTTCGGGCATCTGGCCCAGATGCCTTCTTGATGTGTTCTTCTGTTGTCTAGTCATGAACGGGCAATGGAGCTGAGGGACAATGACTTCCGGTTTGGGTTCAGGACAAAATATGTTACATAGTAAATATAGACTCACACAGTTTATTAAGAACACCATAAGATGCAGGCCATATTGTAAGCAAACTGAAAGAACATACTTTATATTTTTGAAGTAAAATGAGAAAATGTGGGAGTACGCTGACTGAGGTTCCACTGTACAGGCAAACTTCGATTTTTGGAATTCCCAGTTTTGCCAGGGAAAAAAGAGAAGAGATTCTTTGTGTTTTGGTGCGACTTCTTTCTTGAGTTCAATCGTGTTCTCACTTTCTTTATTCAAACGCTGGCACTCGCAACTTTCTTTGTCCGCATATCAATTAGAAAATGCACAGGATGCTTTGTTTGGGCACTCCATTCCATGAATGTAGTTTGTCACGTGCGTTGTTGTTTGATAACCAAGACAGTGTGCAAAAAGGCGAAACATTTTGATCAACATTTCCATGAAAAGACAAATACAGTCATCTCTTGTTTATCACTTAGCTGGGATAGGCTCCAGCATACCCACGACCCTAATGAGGATAAGTGGTACAGAAAATGGATGGATATGTTTTTATATACTTTGCAAAAAGGCTAGAAACAGATATATGTATATGTGTTTTGTGTGAATATTAGTTAGGGTTATTATGTTATCATTAGTTATTAGTCGCAATTTTCAGGTTCTCCTGTTTACATTGTGATTTCTTGCTGTACTTTTCCCCTCTCTGTTTATTTGTACAATGTGCCTCAAAGGGTGGATCTTCCATTCCAACACCAATGGGTTCAGATGTGAAGCTGACACAGAGGCAGAGTGCAATCAAGGCTAACAATGGACTATTTACTTCTTTAATGAGACAGGACACGATGAAGGAAGGTTTCTTTCAGATTCAAAATGTCAAACTTACAGTGACAAGTTAACTATTATGTAAAGTGAAAGGGGCTTTTATGTAATGCAACAAAAGAGCGAGTTACTTTCATGTGTATTTGGTCACATCTGCTTGTCTCGTTGCCTTGGCCTGAATTAGGTCGCTGATGTTGATTAACGTTTTGTGGCGATTTGATATACTCTGGTACATACTTTTTTGTTATTAAAAACTGAAACAATGACTCCCCTACAAAGTACAGTCAAACCTCTGTTTGCAGCTTCCCTGGTTTTGTTATGATTTACTTTTCTACAAAAAAGTTTGCTTTGGTTGACGTACACTGTCTCTGCTATAGTCCAATCCTGCGCGTAACAAATTGTCCTCATGTTTGTCACACTTAAATGTTTCTGCTCATAAAAAAAAGTTAACTATTAGTCAAAGATAACATCATTGAACACAAAATGATGACTGCCAAGACTTTTGGGAAAAGATCTTGTGGACTGACGAGACAAAAGTAGAACTTTTTGGAAGGTGCGTGTCCCGTTCCATCTGGCGTAAAAGTAACACAGCATTTCATAGCAACAGTCAAATATGGTGGTGGTAGTGTGATGGTCTGGGCTTGTTTTGCTGCTTCAGGACCTGGAAGGCTTGCTGGGATAGATGGAAGCATGAATTCTACTGTCTAGCAAAAAATCCTGAAGGAGAATGTCCGGCCATCTGTTGGTCAACTCAAGCTAAAGCCATCTTGGGTGCTGCAGCAGGACAATGACCCAAAACACACCAGCAAATCCACCTCTGAATGGCTGAAGAAAAACCAAATGAAGACGTCGGAGTGGCCTAGTCAAAGTCCTGACCTGAATCCCATGGAGATGCTGTGGCATGACCTTAAGAAGGCGCTTCATGCTAGAAAAGCCTCAAATAAAGCTGAATGACAACAATTCTGCAAAGATGAGTGGGCCAAAATTCCTCCAGAGCGTGTAAAAGACTTGTTGCAAGTTATGGCAAACGTTTGATTGCAGTTATTGCTGCTAAGGGTGCCCAAGCAGTTATTAGGTGCAGGGGCAATTACTTTTTCACACAGGGCTATGTGGGTTTGGATTTTTTTCTCCCTAAATAATAAAAACATTCATTTCAAAACTGCATTTTGTGTTTACTTGTGTTATCTTTGACTAATATTAAAATGTGTTTGATGATCAGAAACATTTTGTGTGACAAAAAAAAAATCAAAAGTCAGGGAGGGGGCAAATAGTTTTTCACACCCCTGTATATAACATCGTTCATTTTCTACCGTAAAGTATGTGCTCATACATTATACACACTTAAAGAAAAACGGTGTGTATTATAGAGGCAGGTGGTCCAAATATCAATATTATAGATACCAGCATTGTATCGGTGATGGGATGACATTTTTCACTTCTCTTCTATGTTTGTCTTTACAAATACATGCTTGTTGTTGTTGTGTTGTTTCCACATTAGTATTTTGTGTACAAACGGAGGGAAAAAGTTCTTGTTCACAGGAGAGCCTGCGGGGACAACAAGGCAAAAGATTCGAGTGAGAGCAGTTTTTGCTTTTGTTTTGCATCTTTTGCACTATTAAATGCATTACGCGGAAACGATTGTTTTTACCAAAAGGCAATACGAGTATTTTTTGCGTGGCACATGGTGCTATATGGCTGCGTTTCTATACCGAGTTTGTTCATACAGCTTTCGGTTTTCCTAAAATCCGTGTTTTCGTCTCCGTATGATCGTGATAAGCAAACTACTGTAAAGGCAAAATAAAGTCTCAAAATAATCCACTCATCTTGGGAGAGGTGCCAAAGCATGGAATCAGTATGAACAGTAGCTATTGCCCCTGTGCAGTATTTACTTGGTATGGGATCAGCATTTCGTGTGTCTTTGTGTTAGTTTGAGTGTGTAAAACTACTTGTGCATGTTTTACAACGTGCAGCGGGCCCTCACATACCATGCACACGTTTCAACTTCCGGCATCAGGGCGACTGGACCGGGCTGCTCCCCACCCTCCAAGTCTGCAAACTATGAATAAACATCGCCCCTGCAAGACTTCCATCCTTTGCATATTGGGAGGAAAAGCCCATCCGCTCTCAGGCTGCACGCCGCAGCGCGACATTAGCTTGACAAGTGCGCGTCGGATTACCATCATTATCGGCATCTGCATCACACTGCACGGCCCTCGTTTGTTTGGCGTTCGGTGTTTGCTGCGTTCACGTCCTGCTCTCGCCGGCAAGAAGGAGGATTTCGTGCTTGCTCCGTCGTTGGAGCCTTCAGGCGTTGGCGTTTGCAAAGCACCCAAACGACGCACATTTCCAAACGTATTTACCTCATATCCTATTTTCAAACATGGCAATACAACTCAAAGTGTGCCCACAATTTTAGAAGATAGGTCTGAATTGGATGGATTCAAATGCTGAGAAGGTTTAATATTTTCAATGTTATTTTTAACACTGAGATTTCTGTCATGTCAGCAAAAAAAAATACACGAAACATGAAATATGTTTTTCATTGTAATGTTTTATGGCTTTGTACCCACAATATTTTAGCTTTAACCTCATTTTCCAAAAGTTACAACTTTGTTTCTTGATATTGCGACGTTCCAACAATAAAAATGAACTCTGTCGCTAAAATGAAATTGTTATTGCTCATAATATCACAAGTTTATTCGCCTACACTTGTGACTTTTTTCTCTTCGTATTTTGACTTTATAATCTTCCAATTTTTTCCAACTTTTCTCATAATTATGACTTTATTCCTGTTATATTTTGACGTTATTCTCCTAATGTCCACAACCAAATTTCCAAAAAGTGCAACTTTTTTGGCTACTAATGTAGCAAACTTTTTTCTCCTTATATTTTGACTTTATTTTTTGTAAAAATGACTGCTCAATTTTCAATTTTTGCTGTTCCCTTAAAGTTTTTTGTAAAATTGTATTTTTGGAATGTGCCGCAGGCAAATAAATCTCTCAGGCCGCACTTTGAACACCCCTGTTGTAAAGCAAGATATGTTACATATATTTTAAGAAACAATTAAATTCAAATAAATAAATGTTACACTGTTTAGAAACTTCTGAGAGCCATATGTGGTCTTAAAAATCCCGAGGCAATAGCATGCATTAGCCGATAGCCAATAGTAGTTTTTGCTTTTGTTGTTTTACATTCTTGGCTTTATTTTGCTCTCAAACAATTGTATGTAATAAAAGCGAATAGTTGTAACATACAAACAAACTCATTACACAAGACAGCTGAAAAAATGTGCATACGCATACCTGTATCCTTTTTGCTATTCTTTTTCTGACCAATGCAGCACAGGGTGGCGCTGGTACTACACATGACTGTTTCAACCCAATCAAGAAGACCACATTTTTTTCCTACAAATGATAACACAGCCTGCATTTTGACATCGTGAAAAAGTATTTGGGCCCCCACTGGAATAGCAACAATGGAAATGGCCAATGTCCACCTGCATACACCTGTACGCAGTCATTTTTAACATCATGGTCTACAGTCGACTTCCCAGTGGAGGGGGCTAATATTTTCACTAACATGGGGGTTCTGCTGCATTTTCACCAGAATACGAATGCTCGCAAAATTTGCCACAAATCTGACGTAGGGTGTTTTTGTTTTTTTTTTTTATGGTTATGGTATAATTTATCTGGAACAAGCATTCTAATATTCTCATTTCCAAGAAGGAGTAGGAAGCAAATTGTTCTGAATCATTTCCTCTCACCCCCCCCCCCCCCCCCCCCCCCCCCCCCCCCCCCCCCCCCCCCCTTCACATCAACTGCTCATACATTTGTTTACTTCCTGATTCTAAATGTGCCCGAAGCTGAAACAACATGCAAATTGTGTCACAATGAAGTTAAGGTTCGTAAATCAATGTAAATAAAATGTTTTAAAATCACGTAGGACAGTAAACATTCGTAACAGATAAATAATAAGTATATAATAAATAAGTACTTCAAGGAAAACTGCACTTTTCTGGAATTTCATCCACAAGCAGACGTTACCTTTTTCTAAGGTCACATGAATCTGGAAGTTTACCGGATCAGTAAATTCCAATTCATGTGATGGAGGATGGAAGGGTTTGTGTTTTGTCTATAACCAGAAAGGGAGATTTTTTAGCACAGTTAGTGAGTGGTGCGCGTGTTTATTTTACTGAATTGGGTCCAGGCCTGACCGTGATACGTGAATTTTTGTAAATCAAGCACTTCTAGTTAGAGCATAAAGAACTTGTTTACAAAATGTTTTTTTTACACATATTACCCGGTATAGTAATCAGATATTATTATATATTAGTAACAGGACTTGTGCTGATGTGTGTTACTATAAGTGTGTTTTCTAGGGGAGCTGAGTGAAGGGCGGACAGGAAGTGACGCTGGGGTGTCAGAGTTGAGTTACAACTTGGCATGGGTTACAGCCACACCAAGGTTCCGCGATCGAATCCAGTGCTGGATCCAGTGCTGGTGTACCTCACCGAGAGTACATTTTATCACAACCTCTTTGAATGCGTCTTATATTTGTGTTTTAGTTCCTTTAGCCATGCTTGAAAATGCTCCATGTAGCAAAAGAAATGTGTAATATTTGCATAAATACAGTGGTGTGAAAAACTATTTGCCCCCATTCCTGACTTTTTAATCTTTTGCAATTTTGTCACACAAAATGTTTCTGATCATCAAACACATTTTAATATTAGTCAAAGATAACACAAGTAAACACAAAATGCAGTTTTTAAATGAATGTTTTTATTATTTAGGGAGAAAATATTGCCCCTGCACCTAATAACTGCTTGGGCCGCCCTTAGCAGCAATAACTGCAATCAAACGTTTGCCATAACTTGCAACAAGTCTTTTACACGCTCTGGAGGAATTTTGGCCCTCTCATCTTTGCAGAATTGTTGTAATTCAGCTTTATTTGAGGCTTTTCTAGCATGAAGCGCCTTCTTAAGGTCATGCCACAGCATCTCAATGGGATTCAGGTCAGGACTTTGACTAGGCCACTCCAAAGTCTTCATTTTGTTTTTCTTCAGCCATTCAGAGGTGGATTTGCTGGTGTGTTTTGGGTCATTGTCCTGCTGCAGCACCCAAGATGGCTTTAGCTTGAGTTGACCAACAGATGGCCGGACCTTCTCCTTCAGGATTTTTTGCTAGACAGTAGAATTCATGCTTCCATCTATCCCAGCAAGCCTTCCAGGTCCTGAAGCAGCAAAACAAGCCCAGACCATCACACTACCACCACCATATTTGACTGTTGCTATGAAATGCTGTGTTACTTTTACGCCAGATGGAACGGGACACGCACCTTCCAAAAAGTTCTACTTTTGTCTCGTCAGTCCACAAGATCTTTTCCCAAAAGTCTTGGCAGTCATCATTTTGTGTTCAATGATGTTATCTTTGACTAATAGTTAACTCTTTTTTATGAGCAGAAACATTTAAGTGTGACAAACATGAGGAGGGGGGCAAATACTTTTTCACACCACTGTATGCATATAGTTTGGACTAATAACAGGATGCACTTTGGACCTCTGGTCTAATGATGACAACACTTTGCAGATTATTCCTATTGCATGACGACTAGCACGTCTTCCTTTTGATGGCAATACAGGGCCTGCCACCAAAATCATCCTGTGCAGGAGGACAGTGTGTGATAGAGAACAGGTGGTGTGTGTGTGCGTGTGTGTGTGTGTGTGTGAAAGAGCAGAGATGGGGACGGGGGTGGGGTGCTCATCTCCTTGGCTATTACAGGTTTAATAATCACACCTCCCAGACCGACCAGCAAACAGGATGCAGTCCCAAGCTGAGTGTGTAGTCAAGCACACTTGTGTTTTTCATGGGGGGGGGGGTAACTGTTAAACACTCAGTTTTAATGGCCTGCAAGTGTCTGTCCGACACCGACAAATACACAGCATGGTGATGTTGGGAAGAGTGTGTCTATCCAGCCAACGGCACCATTACACTCCATCATGGAGGAGTAACAGCCGACACACACACACACACACACGCACACACACACTTGAGCAAAAATGGTAAGAAAATATACACTCTCTTCCACTGCACCCAAACAAAAGGTGACAGAGAGAAGTAATATTATAAATACCCTTAAGCATCTCATACATTTACACAATTCAGCATGTGTGAAAAGGAGTAGGAAGAAGCAAAGCCTCCAAAATTCCAAGCATGTTGGTGTACAAAGTGCAGGCCTGGTGCCATCTGACAATTTAGAGTCGCCAATTAACCTAACATGCATGTTTTTGGAATGTGGGAGGAAACCGGAGTACCCGGAGAAAACCCACACACGCACGGGGAGAACATGCAAACTCCACACAGAGATGCCCAACGGGGATTTAAACCCAGGTCTTCCAGATCGGTGGCTAACCACTCATCCACCGTGCAGCCCCCAACAACAACAATAAATAATAAAAGCTTTTACACAGATGCATTTCCATAAATAAGAATTAAAGCAATCTCCTCATAAATAAAACAGTCGAAGGCAAGTTGGTAAGTTGCAGTGATTCATTTGCTGATGAGAGCGTGAACCGGTCGTACAATATTATACAATATTTTCCACTGTTCACATTTTATGAAAGCATATTTTTTCGAGCGATGACGTACTGTGAATACAGGCGAACTAAAAAACACACGTTTCACTTTTCAAGGATATCCTAATCTAATCCATTGGGACGCACCTGCATGCAGGCCATATTGGGGTTAAAAATGTTTATTAATATATACAATATACACAAAATATGTCTGAAATGATGTTATATAATAATGTGAAATAAAAAAATTTTTTAACGACCCCTAATTTCTGAATGTGGGGAAAAGCGGAGCCCTTGCAAAACCAAACCCCTTCCTGCCAAGTCCTTTCCCCTCCAACCTGGACGCCTGCAATACACAAAATTGTCCTTGTGCAGTCCCGAGGGAGAGATGATCATGCAGGCCGCCTAATGAATCACTCTGCGGTGCAGGAGAAAAGCGTCGCTTAGCAGCCCATCATGAAGTGCAAACAGGCCATCATCGACGCTCATTGCCCGGGGGGGGGGGTTGCGGCGTGAATCCCCACACCCGCGTGGAAGTGTCTTCCACAGGACACATGATGTGACATATGCATGCAAATAACACCAGGCGCTCGCACCTCTCTCTCTCTCTCTCTCTTTCGCTCTCTGCGCTTTATTTGGCACAACCCCCCCCCCCCCCCCCCCCCCGCCTCCCCCCATGCATGACAAAAAATCTTCTCACTCACGCATGAAGCCATGCATTTTGCAAAATGCATTTGTCAGATACAGCCTGGCGCCCCAAAGGAACCTACGCTTCGGAATTCCAACTGCTTTGGCGTCACACTCTAAATATTGCCTAATAAATTCCTCTCATGGCGGCATAATAACGTCATAATACGTGGAATTCGAAGCGGAGGCGTCCATGTCTGGCCAAACAAAACAATGAAAGGGAAGTAAGCATTCCGAATATTTTCTTTATTTTCTGTTCGGCGAAAAAAAAGCCAGTCAAGTTTCTACAGACACTTACGCTGGCGGTACACTAGTGGTGTCCAAAGCGCCGTCCGGGGGCCACATTTGGACCTGAGCTCGCGGTTATTGGCCCTCAGCATGTTGTAAAAATAAAAATGAATTCATTGTTAAATAAATAGGGCCGCACGGTGGATGAGTGGTTAGCACATTGGCCACACACTCAGGAGGTTCAGGGTTCGAATCTCCGTTGGGCATCTCTGTGTGGAGTTTGCATGTTCTCCCCGTGCGTGTGTGGGTTTTCTCCGGGTACTACGGTTTCCTCCCACATTCCAAAAACATGCATGTTAGCTTAATTGGCCACTCTAAATTGTCCATTAGAGTGTGAATGTTTGTTTGTCTATTAGTGCCCTGCGATTGGCTGGCGACCAGTCCAGGGTGTACCCCGCCTCCTGCCCAAGTCCAGGGTGTACCCCGCCTCCTGCCCAAAGTCAGCTGGGATAGGCTCCAGCATCCCCGCGACCCTAATGAGGATAAGCGGTATAGAAAAGAATGAATGTTAAATATATTAGCAGATATTACAAGAAAGTGGACTGCGTTAAGGAATCTCTAAGCATCTTTCATGCACAAAATGTACCCAAATTTGCCGTGTGCTCATAAAAAGCAACCCGCGGGACGGACTTTAGACTCCCCTTGGTTTCACAGATTATTTATTACATATATGCCCCACCGATTACATCTTCAAAATACACATTCATATTTTTCTATACTCTTGTATTTGTCTTTTTTTATATTTTCACTTGGCCTCTGTCACTGGTCTCCTGAGTGTTTATTCATTCATTCATTCATTCATTTTTTTTCTATGCCGCTTATCCTCATTAGGGTGGCGGGGATGCTGAAGCCTATCCCAGCTGGCTTTGGGCGGGAGGTGGGGCATTCCCTGGACTGGTCGCCAGCCAGGCACATATAGACAAACAAACATTCACACTCTAGTGGACAATTTAGAGTCGCCACTGAAGCTAACATGCATGTTTTTGGAATGTGGGAGGAAACCGGAGTACCCGGAGAAAAGCCACACACGCACGGGGAGAACATGCAAACTCCACACAGAGATGCCCAACGGAGATTCGAACCCTGAACCTCCTGACTGTGAGGCCAACGTGCTACCCATGTATATAGCAGAGCAATTCCTTCGTTGTGATCTATTGAAAGTCAGCCCTCGATCCAACTTTTATGACAACTCCTGCTTGAAACCCAAAAAGTCAGAAGGATGGTGAGGCCCCGCTTTCACAATCTTTATTGATATATGTATTATATATTTATATATATATATTTATATATGGAGTCCTGTGATTGACTGGCGACCAAAGTCAGCTGGGATAGGCTCCAGCATACCTGCGACCCTAATGAGGATAAGCGGTATAGAAATGAATGATATATGGACTTTGCATGTTCTCCCCGTGCGTGTGTGGGTTTTTCTCCGGGTACACCGGTTTCCTCCCAGATTCCAAAAACATGCACGTTAGCTTCATTGGCCACTCTAAATTGTCCATTAGAGTGTGAATGTTTGTCTGTCTGCCCTGCGATTGGCTGGCGACCAGTCCAGGGTGCACCCCGCTTCCCGCCCAAAACCAGCTGGGATAGGCTCCAGCATCCCCGCGACCCTAAGGAGGATAAGCAAAGCTAGATAGAACCCAAAGCTCCGATTGGTCATCCAGTTCTGACCCGCCCCCACCTATCATCTTCCCCGCTCCTCGTGCAAGCTGTCAGGGAAGCAGGCTATAAAAGTGAGAGCTTCTGGTCCTCAGCGCTCAGCTTCGCTTGCTTGTCAACAAGGAAGGGCCGCTTGAACCTATAGAGCGTATCCGTCAGGCTCGGCGTCGTGTGCAAGTGCGCTGGGGGGGAAAAAGTCCTTTTTGAGTGGGAAGGAACCAACGAGCATCAAGGACTTTGGGAATGCTGGCTCCATGTGCGCTGCGGGCTGCGTTGTGCGCGCTCAGCTGCGTGAGCGTGTGCGTGGAGGCGGCCGGACGCCTCAAGTCTCACTCGCTGCCCATCCAGTCCGAGAGAGAACCTGCACCCTCCAAAGGCCTCGCAGGTAAGCTGAGGATGGTCGATGTTCCCTTATGAGCTCTTTTCAGGTGATCGGCATCTAGTGCGCCGTTTTAAGGCATTTCATGCTGCATTTTCTTACATGCAAGTCCGGCAGAATGCGAATTTAAAGAATGCAATGATCTAAATAAAACAATGTTTGTTTGTCTATATGTGCCCTGCGATTGGCTGGCGACCAGTCCAGGGTGTACCCCGCCTCGTGTTGTCAGCTGGGATAGGCTCCAGCACACCCCAGCCACCCTAGTGAGGATAAGCGGCATAGAACATGGATGGGTTTAACTTTTATACATACCTGTTTCATGTTTACACAACACTTTTTTAAAAATGTATACATAACCTTTACATGATATTAGGTTTATACATCACATTTATTCAGACGTTTTTATACTTGTACGCATATCTATGTGTTTGTACCTTTTCTACATGCATACACAATAATGTTTGCATTTACACATAACTTTTTTACTTTTATACATAACGTTATACTTTGCCTGTATACAACTGTTTCTACTTTTATACCGAACTTTGCATAAAGCTCAGGCCGAAGTTATTTGTGTTCACTGTCACTGTGGTTTGAGTTACGACGGCCCTGAGAGAGGAGTAAGAAGTTACTGGATTTTTTAATCGTCATTTACAAAGTGGCACCTTGGCATGCAAGTGTCCCAACTAATGAGTGTTTTTTAGACGCAAGCCATCTGTTGGCAGCTACTCGGGGGTTTGTGTCAATGGGACCATGGCTGAAGTTGCGAATGGATGTAGCATTAGCATTACCAGCAATAGCATTACCAGTGCACTAGTTAATCAGCGGGGAAGATTTCCCATTTTCCGTATGTTACGTATTATTTATTTATCGTATTATTTTGTAATTGTGTTGTTCTGTGATCAAGTTTAGTATTATGAACCGTGCCAACCTACTTTACAATCATCTCTCAGTAAATTTGCCTGTATTGTACTTAAATGCTCTTCTTAGAAGACATTACTGACTGGAAAACCAAATGGCTCCAATTCACGGATCACAGCGACAAAGGCCAAAAACCCATTTGGGGGTTTCGGTCCACTCCAACATGCCTGGGCAGTGAGCTGTGCAGAATGTTGCTGGTTCACTGCAAAGTCGGATACTTTGGGCGTTACACATTTCTTACTCCAAAACAACAAAGTGGAGTCCAGGTCGTTATCAACTCGCAAATAATTTCTCTTTTATCGAATCGTCTTTGTGTAATAGACTCAGCTTTTGTGCTTGCTTCCATCTTTCATAAACTGAACTCTATGATCTAACCTTTTCTGTGTGTTCTGGTATGGCAATATACCCGGCATGATTTTTGCTGGCCACAATAAAGGGCCTCTCCAAAATGTGCGGGTTTACTGTGTCAGTAAACCAGTCGGTATCTGGTGTGACCATCACATGTCCTTCGCATAGCATCCACCAGGTTATTTATTTGTGGTCTGTGGAATGTTGCTCCAATCCTCTTCAATGCGACATTGCCGAATGCTGCAGATGCCCATTCGGAGCGTCCCAAACATGGTCAGTGATTGACATGTCCGCTGAATATGCTGGCCATGCAGAAAAAGAAGTGTCGTGTTTGTATTTTTGTAAGGCGTATAAGCCATTGTTGCGTGCTAATGTGCAATGTTGCTTTTACAGGTTGCTCATTTGGGGGGCGCTTCTACTCTCTGGAGGACACGTGGCATCCAGATCTGGGGGAGCCCTTTGGCGTGATGCATTGCGTCCAGTGCTACTGTGAGCCCGTAAGTCCTAAATATCGTGTTTCTTCTCTTCATTGTGTCTATTTGTAATGAATACAGAGTTATTTCTTTCAAATGCAGCAAAAGAGTCGCCGTGGCAAGGTGTTCGGGAAGGTCAACTGCAAGAATATCAAGCAGGACTGTCCAGATCCAGACTGCGACGATCCCATCTTGCTGCCGGGACACTGCTGCAAGACCTGCCCGAAAGGTAATCCCCGTGGGTGCTTATGCTATAAAAACCTTTATTAACATTAACCACAGCAAATGGATTCATTAAACCTGTTAATGAATTGTTCAATCTTTGAACCGAATTTGACACACCTCTGCACGTGCACAACCCCCCCTTGTTGCTCAGTTAGGCTGTGTGGGGTTCTTATTTAGCAGATTGGTTGTTTTTTCTACCTTGTGTGTCTGGTACGCAACGGAAAGTAAAGGTAAAGCATTGCAACCTCAACACTGAGGCCTGTGTGTGTGTGTGTGTGTGTGTGTGTGTGAAACTAGGACAGGGCCACAACTGTATATGCGTGTTGTGGTTCTGTTTTAGGGCATTGAGTGTGTTTGTCTTAGCTTTGGCTCAAAACGCAGCTTGTGTGTTTGTGTAGGTGATGGAAAATTGTGTGTGGCTGGTGCACCCGATGGTGCGGTACTAGTCCTGATCCTACCCAGAAACCCACAGGCAGGGAACGATGTGCGACACAACGAAAGAAAGCAGAGGATCCATTTGGCCTCTTGAAAAAAAAACAATCATCGAGGTACACAAGTCAGTTGGCATGCGTGCGTACGCATTGAGAAGTTTCACAGGCTACACAAACAGTCCCATTATAGTGTGTTTTTGAACTAGGGTGGGCCGCACGGTGGCTCAGTGGTTAGCACATTGGCCACACAGTCAGGAGATCTGGAAGACCTGGGTTCAAATCTCTGTTGGGCATCTCTGTGTGGAGTTTGCATGTTCTCCCCGTGCGTGTGTGGGTTTTCTCCGGGTACTCCGCTTTCCTCCCACATTCCAAAAACATGCATGTTAGCTTAATTGGTGACTCTAAATTGTCCATAGGTATGAATGGGAGTGTGACTGGTTGTTTGTCTATATGTGCCCTGCGATTGGCTGGTGACCAGTCCAGGGTGTACCCCGCCTCTCGCCCAAAGTCTGCTGGGATAGGCTCCAGCATCCCCGTGACCCTAATGAGGATAAGCGGTATAGAAAATGAATGAATGAATGAATGAACTGGGGTGAACAAGTAGCGGCAAATCAATAAAAAAGAAGGTAACGTCACATTTATCTGTGCTGGTTGAATTTCATTTGCGGTCCTTGGTTTGGGTTGGATTAACTGCTTTCGAGCATGCATACAAGGTGAGCACATATCATGTCTACATTTCACAACATTACCATGTATCTTTTTGAATCCCTCCCCCTCTCTGTATCGCAGCAGGCACTATAAATGTGTTCACTCTCTGCCTCCATTAAACATCCAGAGCTAGAACAAGAGCCAACAGCTAGAACCAAATCTACAAAACATTGTTCTTTCATTATTCTGTCGCAGGCCCAATTTCTTTGTGGTCCTTTCCGTTTTTACTTGAATTTTGCATATTTTGTATCTGAAGTGCACTAATAAGATGAAGTGTTCAATAAAATACCCCAATTAGCACAAGCCCCAAAAAAACGATTCCAAGAGCTGATCTGTAATGACTACTCGATCAATAATCACCCGTCAAAATCGTCATTGATTGCTCCTCCTTCTCGCATGACACACTTCCTCTTTGGCTGCTCGTGTTTGCATATTTCATGCAAATTTAAGAATAAAGGAAACGGCCAACACTGTCGTCTCATCTGTGCACCAGACATCGGGAGCGTGGTGCAGGATGTGCTTTGAAGAGTTTGTTGGAGCCTGCCAGATAGTGAATAATGTCAAACACAATCCAGAACAACAGTGTTCCTACTACCCAAAAAGTGTTGAAAATGGTGTATGAGAGTATTGAATTAGGCGCTCCACTCACGGTTCTTTTCTATGTGCAGGTGAGGACGACAAGAAGCAGATTGACGTGGGTAGCTTTGAGTATTTCCACGAGAAGGGCCAAGAGAAAGAGGACGACCTCCACAAATCCTACAACGACAGATCCTACCTGAGCTCAGAGGACATGGGCCCCGGAGAGAGCCGCACTGGTGAGAACACCCACATTCAACCACCAGCTCACACCAGCACTACAAAAACCCTGCTATATTTGGGGTGCCCAAACGTCCTATTTTACCAGGACACGTCCTGTTTTCACGTTTTTTGGACAATGTGATGAAAATGTCCAAGTATTCATTGTGTTTCATTTAACTGATTGGCATTATCTTTTTGTTTTCATGTATATTCTCATGAATAGAGGCGTAAAGGTAAACTATAGGGGTGTTATTTCATGTCTAGAGGGCTCTTATAAAGGGGAAAACAACAATAGACAGGTTTTCTATGCTCTAATTCTGGAAATATTCCAAATTACAAACATACAACAACACATAAACAAATACGAACTTAGCAATTAACCACAATCATAAACGAGCGATTACTGTATTGAAATGATAAGGCATATTTGAGTACTTTTTGGCCAGGTACCTTGTTTTTATTCTCATCAAAATATGGTCCCCCTACCATATTCAACATCTTAACCCTAGCATGTGTGAGCATTACTCAGCCTCTCTTTCATCCCGCAGATTTTGTAGCGCTGTTGACAGGAGTGACAGAATCATGGCTGCCCAGCACCAGCGGCGTCGCCAGAGCTCGTTTCTCTCTGACCCGCACCAGCTTAGCCTTCTCCATCACGTACCAAAAGTAAACAGTTGCTAGGAACCAGCACAACAACTAATTTCGCTTCTCAAATGAATATCTGCTGTTCCTACAGAATGGCCCGCCCCGCTCTAATCATCTTTTCCGGCTCAGATGGCGCCCCTGCCTTTGAGTACAAAGTCCCCAAAGGACGGTCAGACATGGTAAGGCTTCATGTGGCGAGAGGAAGTCATCTTGCTTCTGTTAGTGGTATTTTTCATGATGTGCGCATGCTTGTCTGAGAGAGTTCCCGCGTGATGTATGCACGGACCCCATAAATCAAGCTGCAGCATGCACGCGCACAGCGACACCACTCTCAATTACTCACTCGCGCACAGAAAATGTCTCAAGTGTGCAATGGGCAGAAAGCGTCCTCTTAAATCAGTCATCGGTTCTTCCCGTGTAGCAGTAGTACCCTCGCATGTACACCCGCATACTCCCCGATGTCCGAAGCCATCGCTACATATCGCTTCCAGCCAAAGTACACATATCTCCACATTCCATTTCAGGCTGAACACACACCGCCGTGAGTCAGGAGCCCCTTAAACACAGGTCGCACAAATTGGCCTATTATTATTTTTAGATAAATGTCAGTGTCAAACAGCCGACAGGCCCTAGAGAAAACACTCCGGCACATTAAAGGAATGAAGAGGGATGAGGGAGTTCGCCAGGGCAGAACTTTTGGGAAGGAGAGGATTTTTCACACGTTACATCACCGCCTAGCAAGGGGACAAACATCATCGCCGGTCGGAATGGACTTTTCTTCCCTTGCAACCGGGGTAGTTTGATGTGCGGTATATCCAGACTGCAGGTCGCCACTTTTTGTCATCGTATCCGGAGACTTACAGTCAGGTGCGACGTATGCATTTGTTTTTTTCCCCTCATCACGAATGACTGCTGCGACCTATAGGTACGCAAAATACGGTATGTAGTGTCTACAAGTCTGGTTAGACACATGTTTTCTTGCAAGCGCTGTTTAGAATGCCTTCAAGTAGATGCTTGAACACTTTCTCTCCACAACTTACCTGAGCGTGTTTATGTTTTGGTCGAATAGATCTGTGGCGTGTGGAAAAACCTGGCAAAGCCGCTCCTGCGACAGCTGCAGAATGAGCAGATGCGCATCGGCATGAGCGCTGCAACCAGCCGCCAAGAGGAAGTGGAGGGGAAGATCATCAAGCACAGAGCTCTGTTTGCTGGTAAGCTTTCGAGGGACACGTTTGGCGCTTGAAACCTTCGCTACGTCGGCTGCACTTGCAATGCAATGCAAGAGTTTTTACACAGAGCACCGGAAAGCCTCGCCGGGGCGAGTTGGCTCCCTGCCCTATTTACCCCATTCATCAGCTCATGGGAGGAGCGATCACATTTGGCGTTTTTATGTGCACGTGAAGGCGAATGCCCTGTCAAGTGAGCGACTGGTTTTAGACTATTTTCAGTCTTTTCATTTCTATCAAGAAAGTGAAGAATAGTGGAAAGACCTGAACCTATAACACAACAAGACACCGAGGAGTGCACGGCACCGCCATTTACATCCAAACCGTTTGTGAAGAACTGCAATTGAGTCCACAATCTCAGTTTGATAACATCCATGTGCATTCTGAACAGAGACATTCAGCGCCACGCTGACGTCAGACGAGGAGAACGCGGCCATGGGAGGCATCGCCATGTTGACGCTGAGCGACACAGAGAATAACCTCCACTTCATCCTCATCCTGCAAGGCCTCGTCAAACACAAAGACAAAGGTGGAGTTGAAAGGATGCAGAAATTCATTCGTTCTAAAGGAAGCCCTTGGTTTTATTCTAACAATGGCGATGTATGTCGAGTTTTAGTGGAAGTTGGAAAGTCACTCCGACTGCATGCAGAACACATGAACACATGCAAGGCAAATAAAATACTATCATTTCATGTTCAAAGATCTGTATTCGTCGTCACGGTCACAGCAGCCAAAGTTGATCACCGTTTGGCCATTTTTAAGATGATCACTTTTCACTTTCACTTTCTATCAGCTTATTTATTGTTCCGACGGGAGCTCGTAAAGAAATCCTTTTTCTTTTGTGGGAGTGCAATTTCAAATGCAAGCCGTTTCATCAAGCATGCTTGATGAAAATGCACGTAAAACATAAAAAAATGAATACATTTGTAAATATTCAGGTTAAGCTTTATGTAAAGGGATATAAATGCACGATTATTTTATTCAAAAAGTAATACACAGAAATCCCCCAGTTTTTGCATGTTTAATGCAAGCAGCAACTGGTCCCACTTACTTTAATGGTCCTTGAATGCACCATCTAACATTCTCCCACGCTGCACAGATAGACTACTGTACCGTATTTTTCCTGTTTTTTTCCTGTTTCTCTTCATATACTATATACTGTACACTTCATATACTATATCCCTAATACTGATATTTCGTAGAATGCATACAGGTGAGATTTTATGACATTACTGAGCGCTAATGTGCATATTTGTGCAGTGCACCTCTCGTCTTCAGACATCATCATCACATTGACACAAGCCCCTAAATAGCTGTCTTTGGCTATGCCTGCCGGTAACAAGCAGCCCGCGACCCAGATTTTAGCTCGCAGTTCAAAGCAAAAAGTTAGTTGGCATCGGTGTGCTAATTTACCACTCTATACGTGACAATTTAAAAAAATACCGGCAGTACTCCACTACCTTCTTGCTTCTCAATCAAAAAAGGGTGGAATAAAAATAATAATAATAATAATAAATAGATGAAAAGTGGTGCAGAATACTACATACTATACAGGAACTTTGTTCTCGCTGACGAGAGTCGTCTTCCAGGGCGTTGAAGCGTAACTTACCATTCAGTCGTTCTTTTTTGTTTATTTCGACACAATATTTGTTCCTGATTGTGGTTCCACATCTACCAGTACATTTCCTCAAACTTCTGGTGTGGGCCGAGGGTCAGACAGGATGTGTCCATGTTAATTGTTAATTGTCAAAACAAATACATTTGACAGCGCTAAATATTATATACTATGATATGATATGACATGATACCATATGCCGTAATTGTTGTGTGCTCAAGTTCGTGAGGACTAATTACAGCTTTATTTGACAGGAGCAAACCATGAGCTGTGAGAAAACTCAAAAAGAGTTCAGAATTAAAAACAGCAACATTTTAACAGCTTCCCATCATGCAGTGCTTCCCAGCAAAGCAGTTCATTGAGCTGCAATGATTCATTTAGCTGCTTGTGTCCCTCTGGAATGCACCGCTCTGTTCCTTCTGGTGGACACAAGTAGCTGAATCAACTGCTTTGCTGGGAAGCAATGCATGTTGGGAAGCCATTCAANAACAGCTTCCCATCATGCAGTGCTTCCCAGCAAAGCAGTTCATTGAGCTGCAATGATTCATTTAGCTGCTTGTGTCCCTCTGGAATGCACCGCTCTGTTGCTTCTGGTGGACACAAGTAGCTGAATCAACTGCTTTGCTGGGAAGCAATGCATGTTGGGAAGCCATTCAAATAATTGTTTTTAACTCAATAACTAGTATTGTTCTTGTATTGTACAGTATATTTCTTACCTACCTTCAGAGTCTTAAGTTGCTGCGTAATGATTTTAGCATTCTTTGTAAGATGACACCGTGAGTCAGACTGCAGCTACTCAATCTAATTTAATAATAATAATAATAATAATTTAATCTAATCTAATAGTGGAGTAATTGAGTATTCTGCAATTTTGGGGTGATTTATAGAAAAAAAATTCTTGGTGGAAGAGCAATAATAAATACACATGAAAAAGTAAACCAATTGGTTGAAATATTTTAGATAATCAAACGTCGTATTTCATAAATTGTGCATAGGAACTAAGTGTATTTTCCCGGGTCAGTTGCACTACATGATGGTGCTTTTCCAGACTAACTATTTCATTTTGTTTTCCAGTTTGTTGTCCTTTTCTATCGGTCATTCGTAAGTGATTCCTCAAGGCAAAAAAAAAAAGGTTGCACCCTTAGAGGGTTACAGTATATTGAGTAAGGACCTCCTGTGATGTCGTTGTGAGTTCCTTTGTAGCTCGTGATTAGTTCCTGCCAAGGAAAAGCTACTGTTTCCTCACTGGTTCTCGAGCAGCATTGGAAGGATTAGTAGTAGTAGTTCTCAATTACAGGAGAAGTCACAAGATATGATTTGATATATAATATAATATAATACAACATCATTATATTTATTAAGCTGTTATTCAATTCATCATCCCATTTATCACCATTCTGGGATTTCCTTTGTTTTTCTTTTTCCGCAGATCCCCTGGTTCTGGTTCCCATTCGAGTCCAACTGGTTTACAGGCAACACATTCTGCGAGAGATACGAGCCAACGTCACATTTCATGTGAGTCTTACAGGAAAACGTGTGAATAACTGTACAGATAAAGGATACGATCAAAAGATTCACAAAAGTGAAAGCAAATTCCTCCGTCTGCATCTTTTTTTGCACAAACGTTTTTGTCGTCGGTCGTTGCCCTGCTGCTCCTCCGCGTGGCAACAAACATGGGTAATTAGCGCGTAATAATGAACGTGAAGTCTCAGCTTTCAAATGGATGAGTTGGAGCAGTTCTTAAACATGCCCCCCCCCTCGGAGACGGATGCTTGTCGCCATCTCTTGGATCTCAGATAGCTACTCTGAGTCACGATAAGAAAACTGGATGCAAGAGTGGAAAACAGGAAAGGAGGGAAAGTGTTTTTGTGCGATGGAGGATGGACTGCATCCACGCTTCCCACACATCAGTGGTTAGTGGATTGTGGGCTGAGATGGATGGAGAGAGGAAAGGGGTGTCGGGGGGGGGTGATGAAAGGACGGCCTGGTTTTAATTTTGCCAGGAATGGCGTGAAGGACTGATGCATCTCTTTCAGGCCTGGCGGAGAGCGTGACCATGTGAAAAGTTTGAGCTCAGTTGCGACCGCATGACTTCTTTGTAAGTGTCCTTGAGCTCCCGCCATAACCCCAAACGGCTGACTCACCGAGAATCAAGCTGAGTAACCAAAAACATGTTCCACATCATCCTCGGTTCTTGTGGAATAAAAGTGCGTGTAAGTCAGCGTGCCAGTCATTTCTTCTGTGACTGATATTACGGAAGACGATCGCATTTTTACACGATTGTGTCCATTCGGGCGCTTCCCTGCACGGATTTGCTGTGCATGTATATTTAGACTGAGCCGAGGCCTTAAGGTCGTAAAAGACCTTTCACCATTTCTTCTCTACGCTCCTGTCCGTCTTCATTTCCCAGCGTTCCAGCTGACCCGCCATCTTGGTGGAGTGCAGTCAGTCTGCATGAAACTGCAACACAGGCCATGTTTTATGTGAGTCCTGGGATGCGTTTAACGCAGTCATTTGTGTCCGGAATGATTTCCGAAGTCTTGATGCACATGTGGCTTGAGAATCTCTCTGCAGGAGACGTTACTGTGGATTCCCTCCACCCAGTCACTTGTTTTGGTGTCCATAGACAGGGCATTTCTCGCACCCTTGCCCGCAGTGCCGCCCGCACCGGTGTAGGAATGTTTGGTGGTGGTCTGATAGGCTGCGGGCTGCAGGTGTGGTACCGATGTGGTTTACCACCATGAGTGTGTGACTGAGCAGTGAATGAATAATGGCTGCACTTCCCTGTGAAGTCAGTTTGTCTAATATGCAAATTCGCTTTGGGCTGCCCGTTCTCGCTCTGTGCAGGATCCAGACTTTGCCGAGGTGCTGACAGACCTGAACAGTCGCGAACTATTCTGGCTGTCTCGTGGCCAGCTGGAGATCGCCGTGGAAACAGAAGGTCACAATCCCCAGCACATCTCTGGATTCATCACTGGCAGAAAGTCATGTGACAGTATGTACTTTCTGCAACCCTCCTGCTAGCTTGACATTGAGTATGGATCAACATTTGCAATAAAACTGACTGTTGTTATTATTAGGTCCGATTCAGCTCCAGAACCCTCGCGTTTCCTCTCCAATAAGCTTCACACACTTGTTAAGCACTTTTAAAGTATAAACCAATGAATCATAATGTAAGATGATCCTTGAACAAATGGAACGTAAGGTCAAAACAGTAAAAACAGTGGTCTTCATGCGGTCTTCTGCACATTTGACCTGAATTATCATGTGTCTATGAATTATTACTGGCTAAAGGTGAATGTTAAACAGAGTATTACGGCCATATTTAAAAAAAATGGAGATTTTGAAATGAAAAGTCGTAATTTCAAGAGAAAAAAGTCATGATTTTATGAGAAAAAAGTTGTAATATTACGAGAAAATAGGTGTCATAGGTGTCAGAGGGAAAATATAACAAAGGGAATGAGGGAAGGAAACGCTTTTATTTATAACGGGACAGCAAAGCAGAGCAGGCTTGCATGGGTTAGCGTTATCTCACCAGTACTCTCACGTACCCCCTCCACATAAGGCCCCCTATAGCTGTCACAGGAAATGCCTGTAAAGTCAAATTACGACTTTTATCCTCGTAAAGTTACGACAGTAAAGTTGTAACTTTACGAGCCTTTTCTCAGAAATGTACGCCGTTATTGTCGTAAATTCACAACTTTATCCTCGCAATTGTAAGTGATTTTAATACACCTTTGTAACAGGCACGGCCTGAGACAGTTGCGTGACCTTAGGCGTGGGTCGAAGGTAATATTACAACTTCTCGTCTTGTAAAATTATGACTGTTATACTCGTAAAATTCCAACTTTTTCCCCATAAAATTATGCCTTTCAATCTTGAAATCTCAGATGTTTTTAATGAATGACTTGAATCAATACGAGATGGGTTACTACAGAAAAAAAATTGGAGTAAAAAATTTGGAGAAAAAAACAATAATAAATACATTCAATTATCACCGAAAATCAGCAAATTTGCGAGGCTGTGAATACTGAAAGGCAAGTGTGAGAGCATCCGCTGTGATATGGTATAAAAGCACATAGCGATAAATGCATTGCATTTTAGATTAACTAATGAAGGCATTTAATCAAGGGAAAGAGGAAGAACATAATAACTGCATGCATACAAAAAAAGCATTAATTCAAATTCCATCCATCCATTTTCTATGCTGCTCACCCTCGCTAGGGTCGCGGGGTGATTTCAAATTAAATTACAAAATTACAATGCGTACCAGCACAATGCTTCACTTATAGCTGTGTAATATACTAAAAATATTTCTTACTTATTTAAATAGTGTAGAATTTTGGACTTGCTCCCTGCAACCCACCCAGACCCACATTTGGGTTTGAATTGAAGCCGTCCTAGAGACTGATTGCTAACTCCCACACACACACATGCACACACTTTGGGCTAAAGTTGGCTTTCAGGCTGACAGGGTCACAGTCTGCTGGACCTGACAGTCCGTGTCTGTTCTTCCAGCGTCGTGATGTAATGCATGAAGAATTTCAGCCCAACACGGTCCTTTAAATCTCACCCCTGTCATCTTTTCCTCCGTCCCTTCAGACATCACTCAGTTCCTGGCGTTGTTCTGATTTTTTGTTTTGTTTTTACTTTGTTCTGCCCCCCCTTTTGGTCTTTTTCATATCGTGTTATCCCCCTCTGCTTCCCATTTCTCTCAATCCTTTTAATCCTGCAGCATTCAGAAAGGGTTACCTCATACAAAGACTTCACGCTGGGTGGGTTTTTGTATTACAAGGTCAGATGGGCAGACATTTGAATGTGTCCCTTCGTTGACTTGGACTGTAAGTTAAGGTGTCCGCCCCGTCTCTTCACCCTCAACTAAGCAGGAGCAAAGTCACCATAATCAGTGGCTCATTTTGCCAACGGTGGTTTCATGCGAGTGTAGCTCGGCGGACGAACGTCTTTAACGTCAGCCGTTTTGTGTGTGACTCAGCCATCCAGAGTGTGATGTCCAGCGGTGATGCATTAACTCCCGGGAAGACGGGAGGAACAGGCTCCGCTGTTTTTGACCTCCATGATAATGGCACATTGGATTATCAGGTATGGATTTGCATGTCACGTTAAATTCAAGATGTACAGTACTGTGCATCTGACGCCACCTCTAGTTCTAGTAAAACGGTTTGTCGGACTGTAAGTAAGTATATGCCATTTTTTAGCCATATTATAACACCCAAACTTCCTTTTTTATTTACAAATCAATTCAAATGAACTGAGCATCATTGTGTTTTAGCCAGTAGTCTCTCGATCCACAAAGTTATCATACCATTATAGTTGCACAATACTTATTAACACGTTGTCCCCAAGGCAGAGGCGTACTGGAAAGTATCCGGTATGCTCCGTATCCTTCAATTTGTACTGGGTCTAAAAAACAATCACCACTCTGCTTTAACTTAAAGGGAGAACTTAAGTGATGATAAGCGTGACTTGACAATACGCAGGACCAGTCCATGTTTTCCATCCATCCATCCATCCATCCATTTTCTTCCGCTTATCCGAGGTCGGGTCGCGGGGGCAGCAACCTAAGCAGGGAAGCCCAGAGGTCCCTCTCCCCGGCCACTTCGTCTAGCTCTTCCCAGCAGATGCCGAGGCGTTCCCAGGCCAGCTGAGAGACATAGTCTCTCCAACGTGTCCTGGGTCTTCCCTGAGGCCTCCTACCGGTTTGACGTGCCCTGAACACCTCCCCAGGAAGGCGTTCGGGATGCATCCTAACCAGATGCCCGAGCCACCTCATCTGGCTCCTCTCAATGCGGAGGAGCAGCGGTTCTACTCCGAGTCTCTCCCGGATGACAGTGCTTCTCACCCTATCTCTAAGGGAGAGCCCAGCCACCCTGCGGAGAAAACTCATTTGGGCCGCTTGTACCCGCCATCTTGTCCTTTCGGTCACTACCCAAAGCTCATGACCGTAGGTGAGGGTAGGAACGTAGACCGACCGGTAAATCGAGAGCTTTGCCTTTTGGCTCAGCTCTCTTTTCACCACGACAGACCGGTGCAGAGTCCGCATCCCTGCACAGACGCCGCACCAATCCGCCTGTCCATCTGGCGTTCCATCCTTCCATCGCTCGTGAACAAGACCCCGAGGTACTTAAACTCCTCCACTTGAGGCAGGTCCTCATCCCCGACCCGGAGATGGCACTCCACCCTTTTACAAACAATGCTGCATTATTTACAGCCGTGATGGAGGTCTGTGCTCCACCTAAAAGGACCACTGAAACTAGTTATGTACACAAACAACACATCTAGCGATGGACTTTTGCTGACATACTGTTTACTGGATTCTGCCAAAACTCACCTTCAGTATGGAAATAAGTCCTCTCCCCTCTTTTCAGGTTCAGGTTACGGGTCTCACCAGCGACGTGGTCGGTCTCACTATTGAGTTGAAGCCACGGCGGCGAAACAAGCGCTCGGTGCTGTACGACTTGACGCCAGAGTACAACAAGGCCGCAGGCAGGGCGGTGGGCAGCTGGAGTCGCCTTGAGGCCCGAAACATCCACATGCTGCTGCAGAATGAACTCTTCATCAATGTGGCAACGACTCACAACCAAGAGGGAGAGCTGAGAGGTCAGATCAAGGCGTTGCCCTACAGCGGCCTG
Source organism: Oostethus manadensis (assembly GCA_024372805.1). NCBI lineage: Eukaryota > Metazoa > Chordata > Actinopteri > Syngnathiformes > Syngnathidae > Oostethus > Oostethus manadensis. Next base: position 258,648 of record QODF01000093.1, on the reverse strand, counting down.
GAGGCTCCAAGGCATGGTATGAATCTCTGGAAAAGGACACAGAAGAAACGGTTGCACATAAATCCATCGCTCTCACTGAAATGTTGTCTCTCCCTTCCAGAGTTGCCCACCCCTCTGGCTGGCCACTTTGTGTCTCCCCCAATTAGAACCAGCGCTTCTGGCCACGCCTGGGTGTCTGTGGACAGATTTTGTCACCTGCATTATGAGATTGTTGTGTCGGGCCTCAGCAGGACCGATGACATCACCGTGAGCGCCCACCTCCATGGCCTCGCTGAAATTGGAGAACTGGACGACAGCAGCGCCAGTCACAAGAGGCTCCTGACTGGTTTTTACGGATCACAGGTACCACACCGCGCGCAGTGAAAGACTGACGCAGCGCTGGGCCCACATTCCCAAAAGCTGAGAGTCAGAATTCACTCTCAATGAGTTTGAACCCTCCTCTTGTCTCCTCCAGGCTCAGGGAGTGTTGAAGGACATCAGTGTTGAATTACTGCAGCACTTGGACCAAGGAACAGCCTTCATCCAAGTCAGTACCAAGCTGAACCCAAGAGGAGAGATCCGCGGACGGGTATGTAAAGAACCACCAATGATATTCTCTATACAGTATTTGAGAAGTGTTTTGTGGCAGAAGAAAGGCCAAAGCTCGTTTTTTTAACACCCTAGTGGGGTTCGTTTTTTGTTGAATTTTTTTCTCAGAAAAGTTGCCTTTGTTGTCATGCAATATCGGTTGTACTTTACCCTTTGATATGTTGAATTCATCCATCCATCCATTTTCTATGCCGCTTATCCTCATTAGGGTCACGGGGATGCTGGAGCCTATCCCAGCAGACTTTGGGCGAGAGGCGGGGTACACCCTGGACTGGTCGCCAGTCAATCGCAGGGCACATATAGACAAACAAACATCCACACTCTAACGGACAATTTAGAGTCGCCAATTAACCTAACATGCATGTTTTTGGAATGTGGGAGGAAACCGGAGTACCCGGAGAAAACCCACACACGCACGGGGAGAACATGCAAACTCCACACAGAGATGCCCAACGGAGATTTGAACCCAGGTCTTCCAGATCTCCCGACTGTGTGGCCAATGTGCTAACCACTCAGCCACCGTGCGGCATATGTTGAATTACTTTGTTTTTTTCAGGTAACACTATAATTATTCCCTAAAAATGTATCTTTGTTAATATTTTTAGTTATCTGGATTGGATGATTTGGATCTACATTACTTTCTGGGAATAAAAGATCCAGTTTGTGTATGCTCCTCATTGTCACTAGATGATGAACTTTTTAAATATGCGCAGAAATCCCAGAAAATACACTCCACTTAAATGACGTGGCGTCTTTGAATGCAACCCCTCATTGGTCATAATACGAGAAAAGTGTGATTCAAATGTTCCGCTGCGATTAAAGTGTGTCACATTTAGCTTGACAAAAATGTTCTGTTAATTCCAAGATGTTCATACATAGACGTATATGTAATCCTGTCCTTTTATTTATCTTTCTTTCAATAAAATACAGTACAAATTGTGCATAGTTCAGACATAGTGGTGATTAATCACGTGTAATTAATTTGAAAAACCATGGTTAATCTGATTTAAAAAATTTACAACCCTAATTATAATTAAAAAAATATATATATAAATACGGCCCGCACGGTGGCTGACTGGGTAGCACGTTGGCCTCACATTCAGGAGGTTCAGGGTTCGAGTCTCGGTTGGGCATCTCTGTGTGGAGTTTGCATGTTCTCCCCGTGCGTGTGTGTGGGTTTTCTCCGGGTGCTCCGTTTTCCTCCCAAATTCCAAAAACATGCATGTTAGGTTAATTGGCGACTCTAAATTGTCCATAGGTATGAATGTGAGTGTGAATGTTTGTTTGTCTATATGTGCCCTGCGATTGGCTGGCGACCGGTCCAGGGTGTACCCCGCCTCTCGCCCAAAGTCTGCTGGGATAGGCTCCAGCATCCCCGTGACCCTAATGAGGACAAGCGGCACAGAAGATGAATGAATGAATATATAAATACATAAAACAGCTTTGTAATTACTTCAAATTCTGTGTTTTGAGTAAACTGTGTACTATAGATAAAAATAATAACAATAATCCAAATAGAGACAGGCGGGTATTCCTCTGTGGCCGCTAGTAAGTGTGTTTACGTGTCTTGTGTGGCTCCACAGAAACGCACACTTTGACAGGTGGCAGGTGTTGCCTTGCTGTACGAAAGTGCTTTTAGGGGGCTGCACACACACGCACACGCACACACACACACACACACACGCACGCACACACACACACACACACACACACACTCACTTCTTTTGATTGCAAGCCTACTGGCAGCTTTCTCCAGTTAATAATCAAAATGTACAGGTCCAGCTGTTCCAGGTCCAACACATGAATGGTCATCTGTGAGCAGAGAAGCTCTACTTAGGAACAACCCGGTTACTAGTCAGGTGAGGCAAATAAAACTACTAATAGCCCATCCTCCTTCTTTCCATGTTCTACGGAAAACATCCAGATCCATGTGCCCAACAACTGCGAGTTTGGGAGCCAGGGGGGAGCGCATGAAGCCGAATTCGATGACCTTTTTGTAAAAGATTCGGAAGAGCTGAAGAAAGACCCGCACACCTGCTTCTTCGAGAACCAGCACCATGCTCACGGATCCCGCTGGACTCCCAACTATGACAAGTGTTTCTCCTGCAGCTGCCAGGTAAAGAACAAGAAGCCCAGTGAAATGTGACTTCCATGGTTTGATCCACAGGGAATTTTTTTCCCCAGTAAACGTAAGGAATTAATTACTCAGAAATTCCAATTTTCCTTCGTACAGAAGCGAACTGTAATATGTGATCCAGTAATTTGCCCGATTTTGACCTGCACCCAAACCATCCAGCCTGACGACAAATGCTGCCCGATCTGCGATGGTGAGATTCTTCAATTACTCCGTAAACACTGAACACCGGACCATATGTTGTCGTTTTCTCAAAGATTCAATGCAATTCCAAACTCCAAACTGCTTTTTAGTTCTCAAGCAGTCCTGATCAAAACTAGATTCCATATAGCGTTACATGCAGAAAACAATGCAAAATTCTAAACGACGAATGAAATGGACAAAGAATATTGAACATCATTTTACCTTTTTTGAAGACTTGGCGATGAGATGAGCAGAGAGGGTGAAGGGGAAGGGACGGGACGCCATTTTCCTACTTTGCAAGTTCTTTCTTGAATTCAATAGAGTAGTGTTTTTTTACCTTCTTTATCAGCTGGCAACTTTTTTTGATCTTATGGATGCTTATTTAGTAGTCATTTACATGTTCTTCCGCTGGAGGTAGCAGAGGTGAAGATGCTGAGGTTCTCTTTGGGTGTGACCAGGATGGACAGGATCAGGAATGAGCACATCAGAGAGACAGCACATGTTAGAGGTTTCGGAGATTAAGTCAGAGAGGCCAGACTGAGATGGTTGGGACATGTCCAGAGGAGAGATAGTGAATATATTGGTAGAAGGATGCTGAGTTTTGAATTGCCAGGCAGGAGGCCTAGAGGAAGACCAAAGAGGAGGTTTATGGATGTAGTGAAAGAGGACATGAAGGTAGTTGGCGCAAGAGAAGAGGATACAGAAGACAGAGTTAGATGGAGGCAATTGATTCGCTGTGGCGACCCCTAAAGGGATAAGCCCAAAGGAAAAGAAGAAGACACTGCAGCCTTTCCTCTCTAGTGAGCAAGACCCCAAGATCGAAGAATTTGAACTCCTAGGGGCAAGACCTCACTCGGAACCCGAAGGTTGTGACCCACCCTTTTTATACTAAGAGCCACAGGCTCAGATTTGACTCTTCACACTTATCTGAAAAGTGCCCAGTAACCTCTGAATGTATGAGGCTGTCAGGACCACGGTATTTATGAATATGCGGCATTGGTGTTTAGACTGGACTCCCTAAATGCCTTGGCTGAGCCTAGGAATTCTGTCCATAAAAATTCTAAACAGAATTGGAGACAATGGGCAGCCTGGGCGGAGGCCACCAGTCACCAGGAACCAGCTCCACCTTCTGTTTGCAGTGTGAGCCAGGCTCCAGCTATGGGTGCCTAGAGGAAGATTCTGGCAAAAAAGACTGTGTATGCAATCCTCCGACTGTCTATTCAATTACAATGATGGAGGATTTTTCTGGTGTGGGATCCAAGAAGTCTACAAATGTTATGTGTTATACAGTATGTATATATATATACTTTATGTAAGTTATGCTTTTTATTGACTTTTCTCAGGCTGCTGTGCCTTGATAAGACCAGGGCTGTTTTTCTTCATCATTTAATGAATCTAGTAAGTTGCTCGTTTGTAACGCAACATGTCTGAATTCCCACACAGAAGGGAAGGAGCCAAAAGACATAAAAGCACCAGAAAAAGTGGAGGAAAATCCTGAAGGTAAGAATTTCTTCTTTCTATCTACTTGCAAGTACAGATGGAGTCAATGTTGTTTTTCTCATTCTGTCGGTTAGGTTGCTACTTTGAGGGAGACCAGAAGATGCACGCTCCAGGAACGACATGGCATCCTTTTGTACCTCCCTTTGGTTACATTAAATGTGCAGTCTGCACTTGTAAGGTATACACGCACCAGCGCTCACATCTGCTTTCACTTTCAGAGACCCCCTAATGGGTCATTTAACTTGCATTAGCTTTTTAGAAACAGGCACAAGCCAGTTTTTTTGTGCAGAATGTGCAAATACTGAAAGCTAGGATTTGGAGTTTTCTTCAAAATTGCAGACTCTAAGGAGCCTAGCAGGTCTGACTGGATGTTCTGCTATGACCATCAGACAATGCCATGCACGATTCATCAGTAAAATGGCTTCTAATTCCACGTTCACCTCCCAGGGTTCCACCGGTGAGGTACACTGTGAGAAAGTGACATGTCCAGTGTTGACCTGCAGTCATCCTGTCAGACGTAATCCCTCGGACTGCTGCAAAGAGTGCCCTGAGGAGGAGACGGTCCCGGTCGGCCTGGAGCACAGTGACATGATGCAGGCAGATGGCCCCAGACACTGCAAATTCGGCAAGAACTTTTACCAGAACAGTGACAACTGGCATCCGTGGGTACCGCTCGTGGGGGAGATGAAGTGCATCAACTGTTGGTGTGATGTAAGTATCACCAGAGCAATGTGGTCATACTGTAGGTTGCATGTTACTGGAGGTCCTCGTTCTGCGTATGAGTTTCCATTCCCATGAGGACCATTTGGTGTAAGTCGGCGGAGGAAGTCTCAATAATGAGAGCACTGTTTAGTTATCACTGTCCGTTTTGTAGGAGCAGATCCTTTCGCATGTTCAAACATACCATAATCGTCTTTGGTGACAGTCGTGGAGTTCGACCTAGCATTCAGCCGATGTTGATGTAATTTCACTTTCCTTTTCTTTGACACACTGCATCCGAAGAGTCGGCCTGGCAAAGGGAGACGCAACGTAGAAAAAAAGTTTATTACAAACAAGCGACGTTGTCCTTCCTCATTGTAGCCACAAGCGAGTACATATTCTTCCACTTACATCCCATCCATCCACTTTCTGTACCGCTTAGCCTCATTAGGGTCGTGGTTATGCTGGAGCCTATCCCAGCTGACTGGGATACCTGGGCGGGACTGGTCGCCAGTCAATCGCAGGGCAGACATACAAACAATTACCTAACATGCATGTTTTTGGAATGTGGGAGGAAACCGGAGTACCCGGAGAAAACCCACGCACGCACGGGGAGAACATGCAAACTCCACACAAAGATGCCCGATGGAGATTCGAACCCAGAACCTCTTGACTGTGAGGCCAACATGCTACCCACTCAGCCACTCACCTCACTTCCATCTCCTTCCACATTTAAACACTTTTTGTCTTGCAGCCTTATTCATCTATCAAGTTGCAACCACAAAAGGTTGCAACTTGATAGCAAAGATCACAGTGAGGTATTGAAGCTCACCTCTTGATGAATTACTCTAACTAACACCGAACCCCGACCTGAACCGATCAAACCCTTCTGGGATGAACTATACTAGGGTTTGTCCAGCTTCAGTGACTTCACACGTTCTTTTGGCTGACTGAACACGTTCCTTACCAATGACTTGGTAGAAAGCCTTGCCACAAGCTGTTAAGGATTTTAAAGGGGGTGCCAAAATCCTCTTGCACTTACGCACTTATACTTAGGGGCAGGATTGGGTGCATAAAAACACGTGCATACTTGATAGTGTGTGCAAAGGCGGTCTATTTAGGGCGCAATGAGAATTGCGTCTGTCAAATGTGCAAAACAGCACCGGCAATCCATTGTGCATGTTTGCCTTCTGAATATGCAGACTAGATGCGGGTTATCAGAACCCAAACATTGGCAGGAGAATATGCAAATGCAACATTGTCCACTTACGATGCGATTTATCAAATCTGAAATATGTTTGCGGTCTGAGTTTTTGCATCTTTTTTTTAGCATGTTTGAAAGGCGGGTGCGAACCGGCACAGCGTTGCACAAAATCGTCGTGGCGAGAAGGAGGCATACATACGGTATTGTGTATCCTGATTCGGAGCCAGTCACAAAAAGAAGCCATGCCATACCGCCTATGACAGGGGTAGGCAACCTGTGGCTCGGGAGCCCGGTGTGGCTCTTTTGATGACCACGTTTGGCTCTCAGAAGTTTCTAAACACTGTAATATGTATTTATTTTAATTTAGTTTTTTCTTAAAATATATTTAACATATCTTGCTTTACAACAGGGGTGTTCAAAGTGCGGTATGAGTGATTTATTTGCCCGTGGCACAATCTAAAAATACAATTTAACAAAAACAGCAAACAGTGAAAAATGAGCAATCATTTTACAAAGAATAAAGTCAAAATATTAGGAGAAAAAAGTTGTAATCTAACCAAAACAAGTTTGGCAACATTAGGTTGTGGAAAAAGTTATAATATTAGGTGAATGAAGTCAAAATATTACAGGAATAAGTCTTAATTATGAGAAAAGTTGAAAAAATTGGAAAATAGCAACAAAAACAGCAGAGATTGAAAAAATGGCTGCAATTTTACGAGTAGAAAGTAAAAAAAGTCAAATTTTCCGAGAATAAACCTGTCATTTTAGTAACAGAGTTTATTTTTATTTTTTAAATGTTGCAATACCGAGAAACAAACAAAACAATATAAAGTTGTAATTTTTTGGAACATTAGGTTGGGAAAATTATGTGGGAATATCCATCCATTTTCTTCCGCTTATCCGAGGTCGGGTCGCAGGGGCAGCAACCTAAGCAGGGAAGCCCAGACGTCCCTCTCCCCGGTCAGTGATCGACCGGTAAATTGAGAGCTTTGCCTTTTGGCTCAGCTCTCTTTTCACCACAACAGACCGGTGCAGAGTCCGCATCACTGCAGACGCTGCACCAATCTGTCCATCTCGAGTTCCATCCTTCCATCCCTCGTGAACAAGACTCCGAGGTACTTAAACTCCTCCACTTGAGGCAGGACCTCATCCCCGACCCGGAGATGGCACTCCACCCTTTCCCGGGCGAGGACCATGGACTCGGACTTGGAGATGCTGATTTTCATTCCAGTCGCTTCACACTCAGCTGCAAACCGATCCAGTGAGAGTTGAAGGTCACTGCTCGATGAAGCCAACAGGACCTCATCATCTGCAAAAAGCAGAGACCGAATCCTGTGGCCACCAAACTGAAACCCCTCAACGCCGTAGCTGCGCCTAGAAATTCTGTCCATGAAAGTAATGAACAGAATCGGTGACAAAGGGCAGCCCTTGCGGAGTCCAACCCTCACTGGAAATGGGTCCGACTCATTGCTGGCAATGCGAACCAAACTCTGACACCGGTCATACAGGGAACGAACCGCCAGGATTAGGTGGTCCGATACCCCATATTCCCGGAGCACTCCCCACAGTATTCCCCGAGGAACACGGTCGAATGCCTTCTCCAAGTCTACAAAACACATGTAGACTGGTTGGGAAAACTCCCATGCACCTTCAAGGACCCTGCCGAGAGTATAGAGTTGGTCCACAGTTCCACGACCAGGACAAAAACCACACTACTCCTCCTGAATCCGAGATTCGACTATCCGGCGGATCCTCCTCTCCAGAACCCCTGAATAGACCTTACCGGGAAGGCTGAGGAGTGTGATCCCACGATAGTTAGAACACACCCTCCGGTCCCCCTTCTTGAAAAGCGGGACCACCACCCCGGTCTGCCAGTCCAGGGGCACCAACCCCGACGTCCACGCAATGCTGCAGAGTCGTGTCAACCAAGACACGCCCACAGCATCCAGGGCCTTAAGGAACTCCGGGCGGATCTCATCCACCCCCGGGGCCTTGCCACCAAGGAGCTTTTTGACCACCTCGGTGACCTCAGCCCCAGAGATAGGCAAACCCGACTCAGAGTCCCCAGGCACTGCTTCCATGTTGGAAGGCGTGTCGGTGGGATTGAGGAGGTCTTCAAAGTATTCCCTCCACCGGTCCACAACATCTCGAGTCGAGTTCAGCAGCACACCGTCCCCACCATACACGGTGTTGACTGTGCACTGCTTCCCCCGCCGGAGACGGCGGATGGTGGTCCAGAATCTCTTTGAAGCCATCCGGAAGTTGTTTTCCATGGCCTCTCCGAACTCCTCCCATGTCCGGGTTTTTGCCTCAGCGACTGCCAGAGCTGAAGACCGCTTGGCCTTCCGGTACCTGTCAGCTGCCTCCAGACTCCCATGGGCCAAGACGGCCTGATAGGACTCTTTCTTCAGCTTGACGGCATCCCTCACCACTGGTGTCCACCAACGGGTTCTGGGATTACCGCCACGACAGGCACCGACCACCTTACGGCCACAGCTCCGATCAGCCGCATCGACAATAGAGTCACGAAACATCGCCCACTCGGACTCAATGTCCGCTGCCTCCCTCGGAACATGGTCAAAGCTCTCCCGCAGGTGGGAGTTGAAACTCCTTCTGACAGGGGACTCTGCCAGGCGTTCCCAGCAGACCCTCACAATGCGTTTGGGTCTGCCAGGTCTGACCGGCATCCTCCCCCACCATCGGAACCAACTCACCACCAGGTGGTGATCGGTTGACAGCTCCGCCCCTCTCCTCACCCGAGTGTCCAAAACATGTGGTCGCAAGTCCGACGACACAACCACAAAGTCAATCATCGAACTGCGGCCCAGGGTGTCCTGGTGCCAAGTGCACATGTGGACACCCTTATGCTTGAACATGGTGTTTGTTATAGACAATCGGTGACGAGCACAGAAGTCAAGACACCGCTCGGGTTAAGATCAGGGGGTTCCTCTCAATCACACCTCTCCAGGTTTCACTGTCGCTGCCAACATGAGCGTTGAAGTCACCCAGCAGAACAAGGGAATCCCCCGAGGGAGCACTCTCTAGTACTTCCTCTAAGGACTCCAAAAAGGGCGGGTATTCTGAATTGCCGTTTGTGGCATAAGCGCAAACAACAGTCAGGACCCGTCCCCCCACCCGAAGGCGTAGGGTAACTACCCTCTCGTTTACCGGGTTAACTCCAACGTGCAGGCTTGGAGCCGGGGGGCAACAAGAATTGCCACCCCTGCTCGTCGCCTCTCATTGCCGGCAACACCAGAGTGGAATTAAGTCCAGCCCCTCTCGAGAGGATTGGTTCCAGAGCCCTTGCCGTGCGTTGAGATGAGTCCGACTAAATCTAGCCATTATTTCTCCACCTCACGCACCAGCTTAGGCTCCTTTCCCGCCAGAGAGGTGACATATCACGTACCGACAACTAGCTTCTGTAGCCGAGGATCGTACCGCCAAGGCCTCTGCCACCGGCCGCCACCCAGCTCTCTTTGCACCCGACCTCTTTGACCCCTCCCCATGGGAGGGGGGACCCACATCACCTTTTCGGGCTGTACCCGACCGAGCCCCATGGGTGCAGGCCCAGCCACCAGACGCTCGCCATCGTGCCCCGCCTCCGGGCCTGGCTCCAGATGGGGGGGGCCCGGTGACCCGCGTCCGGGCGAGGGAAAACGAAGTCCAATTGTATTATTCATCATCAGGGTCTTTTGAGCCACTCTCTGTTTGGTCCCTCCCCTAGGACCTGTTTGTCAAGGGTGACCCTACCAGGGGCATGACAGCCCCCGACAACTTAGCTGCTAGGATCATTGGGACACGCAAACTCCTCCACCACGATAAGGTGGTGACTCAGGGAGGAGTATTTGGAAATAAAGTACATATATTTTGTGAATAAAGTCATAATACAATATTACAATTACAAATCAAATGTTTGTTTTCTAATGTTTTGTGTAACTTTTTGCGGACATTTAAAAGTAAATAGCCCAATAGGTAAAAAGCCCAATAGGCTCCTGACCCCTGGCCTATGAAAATTCCTTGCAACACTGCATTTTAGGTCATTCCAGCGCACCATCGCAGTTAGTGCCGGTGGGACGACGAACCCGAATGTGTGGGTTTTAGTGGGGATTCCACCATCTAGTAAAATTGTACGTAGCTAAAGCTATAGAAGTGCATTTTCCACATGTGCACATGAAAATCCTCCCCTAATAAATGGCACATTTCATTCTTTCATAGCTTGCGGTCCCGAGGACATGCGTACCCTACATGGGTGATCTGCTACGATTGTCGTGTAAATATTGCAGGAAAATGATGATGCCGTGCGTCTTCTGGAGTTCACCGGTGTGTTTATTTCTATCCTCCACCAAAACCTTCATGGCCTCTAACCATATTTTTTACACCACTCTGAGATGGTCAACGTCACCTCATTTAGCACTCCTATGTGGGGTCTTGGTAGAGCAGGCTCCATGGCCAACCTAAGGCAAACCTTATGCAGCGATTTTGTTCTTCTCACCAACACCGCTACGTGTCTCTGCTCCTTCCACAGCATGGCGTGACCAAATGTCAACGAAAGCAATGCCCGGTACTGACCTGCTCCAACATCACACGCAGGGAGGGCTCGTGCTGTCCTGACTGCCTCGGTAAGGATGGAATAAAAATTTCAGTGCGGTGGGATTTGGAGGTCAGGGGTGTCCAAACGAGGGTCCCTTTGATACTTGAAACTCCTGAAACGTAACTACATCCTGCTGCCTAATACTAAAAAAAGCTAGAAACTATTTTTTTAATGACACATCGACTCTAGATCTTCGTCTTTCATACAAAAAATGAGTTTCTACCTTTTCTACCTTTCCACCTCCAAGTTTATACTAGCGGTAGGAAACAATAATCTGTGTGCCTTGAAAGATTTATGGTTCTGTATGGCTAACCAGCAACGCTGCTGGTTTCCCTCATGTCGCCAGCTGATTTTGTGCGCCGTAGTAATTGTTTCTTTTACTTGAGCGACAACCAAAATGGGACCGAGACGTGTTTGTTGTGTTCCGCAGATTCCAAAGACAAAGATGAGGTGGCGATGGAAGCTCCAGACAAACGACCCAACTGGAGACACTGACGTGACAAAAAAACCCAACCGCGGTGACGACTTGTGCAGGGAGCACATTCCTAACCCAGAAGCTTCCACCCACCTTGTCGTCAGCTTCAGGATTGTAAGGAACAGATTCCAAAGATGGACAAATCAGAACTTTTGGGAATGAGACATTTATCCAAGGAATGGTGAATGAAGGGATGGACCTCTGCACCCGCCAGCTTCTCCTGCCCGGAATTCTTTACTTTTGTTGATCCCCCTTTGGCAGCCTTTGAATGGGAACGTTTGCTTGTGTCAAGTCTACTTGAATGTCTTCTTCTTAGGGTACAGCCGCAGCGACCGTGCCGTGGTGACAACATCACGCCGTCCGTATGAACGTGTGCTTGTTGCGAGTCAAGAACATCACGTATGGACAAGACGGTGGACTCACTGGCTAGCGACTTCAGCCAAAACATTCTTGTCCCCGTAGGAGTGCATTTCCTCTCAAGTGAACCGCTCCAAATATGAACTCTTTTGGCAGCACGGAGGTGAGAAAAGCTCCATGTAGCTATGAAACCTGAGCTTTGCCTCCTGTTAATGCCACTTTTTTTTCTCTGCGCCTATTTTGTCGCGTGCCTGTTTAGAATTGAGTAATATTGTACTTTTTTTTTTTTTTTTT
>QODF01000093.1:133242-244881 GCA_024372805.1 Oostethus manadensis | reverse complement strand
GAATGGTTGTTTGTCTATATGTGCCCTGCGATTGACTGGCGACCAGTCCAGGGTGTACCCCGCCTCTCGCCCAAAGTCTGCTGGGATAGGCTCCAGCATCCCCGTGACCCTAATGAGGATAAGCGGTATAGAAAATGGATGGATGGATGTGCATGGATATTAATTTGTATGCCCCACATGCTGCATTAGCCAAGTTATCTGGTGTGTTGTGTCATTTGCTTTTTGTTGAAGCTACAGATTGCATCTGACTATTTTGGCGACTCAAGCACGCCACCGTAGCACTGCAAGTGTTGTTGCCGGCCGCCGTTTCAATGTTAACCGTTTCAAAGAAGGACTTTGGAAATGCCCGATTAAGACACGTTAAGTTTGCCCAGCCCCGCTCGATGACACGAATGCGATTTACTTGATTTTTTTTCAATAGGAAAAGCGCTAGGGCTTCTCAAATAGCTGGGCGAGTCCCCCTTTAGGGGTGTTGTGAGAGGCAGAGGGGACTGTAAATGTCCTTAAGGTTGTCTGGTCTGTTGGTGTCTTTATTCATGCTTGAACAATCCTGGTGCCAGTAACTCAGACAGAGGTTTGCACAGATAAATAAGCTACACTCTCTCAACAGTATTTCAAATTGGGGGGGCATGACAAAAATTCAGCCCCCGGGGAAGTCCTGACAGAAAATAATTCACAACCAGTACTCTTGGGCAATCACGAAAAAATAGACATTTTTAGACAGAAAGATTGTTTGTTTCCTTGTAATCATGTTTCAAAATGAATTAAATAAACAATTTTGTTTTGGCGCAACGGTATCTGCAGTCCCGGTTCAATAGCACTATGATCTCAACGATCCTGCGGTGTTCTCCAAATCACAAATGTCACACGCATCAGTCAGCTGACATCAAAGACCCGTCTTGGTTTGCTGTTGGTCCTCCGTGGGAAAGATGAAATCCCAGCAGGAAGGCATCCTGTTGTGGCATCTCAGGTGATATTTTCTTCTCCAAATTCCTGATCAAATAAGCCTAAGTTCTACAGCACCTACAGTCCTTCGTGTAGCCCGGTTAATTGGTTTCGGACGCAACCACAATAAGTGAATTTCCGCAGAGTCGGATTCATTCTTCATTTTCTATGCCGCGGGGATGCTGGAGCCTATCCCAGCAGACTTTGGGCGAGAGGCGGGGTACACCCTGGACTGGTCGCCAGTCAATCGCAGGGCACATATAGACAAACAAACATTTACACTCCCATTCATACCGATGGACAATTTAGAGTCGCCAATTAACCTAACATGCATGTTTTTGGAATGTGGGAGGAAAGCGGAGTACCCGGAGAAAACCCACACACGCACGGGGAGAACATGCAAACTCCCCACAGAGATGCCCAACGGAGATTCGAACCCTGAACCTCCTGACTGTGAGGCCAACGTTCTACCCACTCGTCCACCGTGCGGCCCGACAACTGACTTATCCCAAACCTAATTAAGTGTTTCAAAGGAAGTGAGACGTTTTTCCACCCTTCTTTCAACCTGCTAAGATCCACCCTGGGAGATCTCCCTGATCTCCGTCTATGTACTGTATGAAAAGATGAGAGATTTTTCCCAAAGGTCTTGAGAATCATCAAGATATTTACTGGCAAAATTGTCTTTTTGTTCAGCAGTATTTTTCATTTTGGAACTCCGCCCTGCAGGCCAGTATCTTTCTTATGGTGGAGCCAAGAACTCTCCCATTAACTGAGGCAAGTGAGGCCTGCAGTTCTTTGGATGTTTTGGGAGACCTTTGGGGTCCTCTTGGATGAGTTGCCGTTGTGCTCTTGGGGTAATTTTGATTGACCAACCACTCCTGGGTAGGTTCACCGCTGTCCCAAGTTTTCAACATTTGTAAATAATGGCTCTCTTTGTGGTTTGCTGGAGTCCCAAAGCTTTAGAAATTGCTTAATAACCTTTTCCACTTGAACTCAGGTGTGAAAAAACCACAGTTAGGTTATGTTTAACTTTGTCACACTATGTATTTTTCTCCCTATGTGCCCCAATAATACAAAAATATATAAAAAGTTTAAATTAAAAACTGCATTTTGTGTTCAGTTGTGTTGTCACTGACTAATATTTCAATTACTTTCATGATGTGAAACATTTAAGTGTGACAAAAAATGAGGAATCAGGAAGCTCTTTGGGCTCTAAAATCAAATAAAATAAAAAATCAAAATATTGATACAGGGATACTTTGGTCATTTGAGGTAAAGTATATCATAAACAGAAACACAATGGAAAGTAACTAAATTATTGCAAATGATATGCAGTTTTACTGCATTTTAGTTTACACAGTAAGGGATTGGAAAAGAGGTATCAGTGGTATCGCACATCACTAATGTATGCGCCTACGCTCCGGTGCCTGGTTGTGGTACATGCATACATTTCGGCTCAAAGTCAAGGCAACACCTTCCAAAAGGCCAAATTTACCCTAAATACTTGCTTTGGCTTGTATCAATTGCAATGTACCCGATTTTTAAGCCATGTCCTGTCGTTCCCTTCACTGTATTTTAGTTTGTGTTTCTCCTTGCATGTGTCCGTGGTTCTAATCACTATGACAGAAGCACTCCAATTGTTTATCCATCCATCCATTTTCTATACCGCTTATCCTCATTAGGGTCACGGGGATGCTGGAGCCTATCCCAGCAGACTTTGGACGAGAGGCGGGATACACCCTGGACTAGTCGCCAGTCAATCGCAGGGCAATTGTTTATCCCAGTAAAATAATGACTGCTCTCCTGCATTCCACCTTTGCTATACTGTCAGGACATCAGCAAAAGAATTCAGTGATAGGTAGGTAAAATGATTAAAGCGAGAATTATGTGTGAAAAAGGGAAAAATACGCGCCTAGACATACAGATATTTGCAAAACCTGCTAAGCCGAGCACATAGGCGGACCTGCAGCTGTGTACGGCACCGAGTGCCCATCGTAATTGTGGAGGGATTCGGGTTGCAGAAAAGAAACCCAAACGATAGCGACGTGATTGCTCCCCATATAGTGGCATGGAAACAACTCTTAACACACCCGGATTCTGGTGCACACCTAGAAGATGCTCTCCGAGAGTGCCTTGTGAGCGGATTAAAGAGTGGAGAGGTGCAAAAGAGGCTTTTGACATTCCAGCAATGCAGCAATGGAAACCGCTTCGCGCAGGAATTCTCTGGAAAGCTAAGGGAAACTGCAATGTGAATAAAGTGCATCAGGAGAAAAACCAAAGTCAATGGAAGAAAAGTCACCATTTAGGTAATGATTTAAGGAACAAAAGAGCTTCTCATCACAGAGAAATGACGTCAAACAACAGCCCTAAGTCCTAAGCCGGCTAAACCGCGCTGTTGTGGAGGTAAGCACCATGCAGGTGATGCTGACCTGCAGGCCCCGGCACCATCAACAAGTTTAAAGCCACCATTAGAGTGAGACCCAAATAGCCAGCTCATCTGCAGGAAAGCTAGACCGGTGCCTTACGCTCTAAAAGAACCAGTAGAAAAGAAACTAGACTGACTGGAAGGAATGGGCCCAAAATACCCAAAACAGATCGCAGTGAGTGGGGGTCACCCACAGTCGTAGTTGCAAAAGGCGTTCGTGCCGGCCTGCCATCCAGCATCGAATGCGGTGCAGACAGTGAAGGCAGCATTCATGACAGGCGGTTTGCGGGCAAAACCAACACAAGATTTGCCACGAGGGGGGCTGCTGCAAGGCTGAGGAACCTGCTGCCAGGGGATTAAACGTGCGTCAGAATTTAGCTGCAGTTGACAGCATCAGGAACACAACTTCATGAATGATTTATTCATAAATAACTCAGTTATTATTTTTAATGAACATGTTGTATTATATTGTTAAAAAATGTGAATGAAGCTAAAATGAAGCTATTTAAAATAAAAAAACATACTGAATCCTTGAATCCGTGATATCGGCCTCCTGTTTGGAAGTCCCAACAACTTCTTTTTCCTTGAAGCATAAACATGCGCTTGTTTTTCTGTAATTTATCACCACCGCTCTCTAAATCCGCCCTTTCAATTTTTGATAAGATTTCTATCTATCACTTTTTCTTTCTTTCTTTAGCGACGGCGGCCTTTTTATAGACCAGAACGAATTGATACATCAGTGGCTGGTCAAACATTTACAATTTACAAAGGAGGTTTTTGTTCATTACTCGTATATGTCTGTGTTAGTCAGCCAGTCTGGCAGACGTCGATATCACCCAAAGCGAAACCGAAATTAGGCATTGCTTGTATATTTACTTGTCACTTTCTGTACCTTTGACCATTAGATGCACGTCCTTGACTTTTAGTGGGCCCATAAACTCTTTATTTTTCCATGGGACTCAGAATTTCTGGCTGCACCCCTGCTAGAGTGTCTATATGATATGAAAAATGAACCATAAAATCACCTTAATGTAGACAAAAACATATTTGACTTAATTTTTAAAGGGAACATCTACACTGCATGGTGAAACTTCCAGAGGATGACACGTCTTCTTTAAGGAGATACTGGATGTGAGATTACAGACTGTCACACACAGGGCAGACATGTTTGTTATTTTTTTGTGGGAGGGTAAAGAGGCAGGACGCTGCCAAAGATGTTAGTTAGGGCAAGATACTACACTGCACGAAATGATCGCTAGGGGCTGCAGTAGTGCTAGCCCCCATTGGCGCTGAAGGACATTTATCGGCATTTGCCAATCTTGTGATTTTTCACGGAAATCGTCTGGTACTGATCGATGGCCGATTGATCAGAGCACTCGCCACCATGGACAGTGATGTAAGATTAGATGATCCAGGAACACATGAAGTCAGACCCATACTGAATCCTATGGCCTGGTCATCAGGCTACTGCTGGAGCAGTGGTCAGAAACCTTTGTGAGCCCAAAATTCCTGGTCTTGGCCATGAATCAAAGTGGTGATATCTTCACATGGTATATATACTTTATCATGTAGAGAAATTTTATTTTATTTTATTTCTGCAGTGTGCTTCAAGCCAATGACAAATGAGCCATGGGCTCCTGGGACGCACTTTTGGCACCCCGGCTCTTTTTCAGGGTTTGATGTCTAGCGTCAGCTCTGAGACTCGATTTGGCTTGATGGTCCACCGTGGGCAATAAGGAGTGTTGTTGCAGCTGCAGAATAGTCATTACAACAGTCGGCCTTCATGATTCATGTCGCTGCAGCTCAAAGATTTTTTTAGGGGTGCACGTAACGTGACACGTGGGAGTTGGGTGTCTTTTTGGGTGCAGGGCTTATGGGGTGTGTGCCTGGAGAGCGGCGAGGTCTGCTGGTCCTTCTCCAAGAGGGGATACAGAATCAAACAGAATGTCCGTATCTTGGAGGATTCGGGAGAAATGATACAGCTTCTTCTTGCAGCAGCTGCAGAGGAAAGCGTCATTTTTTGGTGTCGCATTTCTAACCGTTATTTGGCGACTCTAAGTTGTCCATGGGTATGAATGTGTGCGTGAATGCTTGTTTGTCTGCCCTGCGACCGACTGGAAACCAGTCCAGGGTGAACTCCGCCTCCAGCCCATAGTCAGCTGGGATAGGCTCCAGGATAGAAAATGGATGGATGGACATTTCTAACTGATGCTCATTTTCACTTCCGTGGTGATGGCTTTCCTTTTCTTTAGCACACTGCCGCTTGGGAGACATAAAGAAGAGTCAAAGTTAACCAACAAGCGATGGTATTCTTCTATAAGCACATAATTATGCAAAGCAACAGTTTGAATGAAATTTTCCCCACATCGCCTGCTTGCCTCTTGTTCCTCCTCCCGCCGTTGCACCTGCATGCTACTTGTGAGCTCCCGCATTGCAACACAGCACTGATGCTGACGACTTGGATATTTCAGGAGCCTTGCTCTTTTTTTCTTTCGACACGCTGAACAGTCATTTGTGCATAAGTTGGTGGTATTTTCACAGCATCCATCCATTTTCCTCCGCTTATCCGGGTCCAGGTCGCGGGGGCAGCAGCTTCATTAGGGAAGTCCAGACTTCCCGGTCCTCAGCGACCTCTTCCAGCTCCCAAGGCGTTCCCAGGCCAGCTGTGAGACATAGTCCCTCCAGCGTGTCCTAGGTCTTCCCGGTGGCCTTCTCCCGACTGGGCATGCCCGAAACACCTCACCAGGGAGGCGCCCGGGAGGCATCCGGACTAGATGCCCGAGCCACCTCAACTGGCTCCTCTCCATGTGAAGGAGCAGCGGCTCTACTCTGAGCTCCTCCCGAATGGCCGAGCTCCTCACCCTATCTCTTAGGGTGAGTCCAGCCACCCTACGAAGGAAACTCATTTCCGCCGCTTGTATCCGCGATCTCATTCTTTCGGTCATGACCCATAACTCATGACCATAGGTGAGGGTGGGAACGTAGATCGATCGGTAAACAGAGAGCTTTGCCTTCCGGCTCATCTCCCTCTTCACCACGATGGTCCGGTACAGCGACCGCATTACTGCAGATGCTGCACCGATCCGTCTGTTGATCTCACGCTCCAACTTTCCCTTACTCGTGAACAAGAACCCGAGATACTTGAACTCCTCCACCTGAGGCAAGACCTCAGTCCCCACCCGGAGGGTACAGTCCACCCGTTTCCGACTGAGAACCATGGCCTCGGATTTGGAGGTGCTGAGTCTCATCCCAGAAGATTCACACTCAGCTGCAAACCACTCCAGTAAACGCTGAAGGTCACAGCCTGATGAGGCCATAAGGACCACATCGTTTGCAAATAGCAGAGACGAGATCCTAAGCTCACCAAGCTGGACTCCCTCAGCACCTTGACTGCGCCAAGAAATTCTGTCCATGAAGCTTATGAACAGAATCGGTGACAAAGGGCAGCCTTACTGCTGGCAATGCGAAGCAATGTAAATAATTGACTCTTGCAGCTAATAAGGATTTCAGTCCAACCCTGCTCTAATGTCAGAGCGAGCCATCAATATCCAGTATACATTGGGTCAGTAGGAATGTCATATGTTCATGTAATGACAGGAAGAACTATTGTGATGAAAGAAAGTTACTTTTGCACTTGGGGGGCAGCAGGTGACTGATTTTCAGGACTTCAATTGGACTTTCCTCAGTGGTTGAGAGGAGACGATGGTGAGTAGGCGGCACACTGCGCAGTTGCTTTAAATCCGCTTTCTCACCTCCCATCCAGCCGCATGGTGTGCATGCTAGGGGTGGGTACCGCATCACATCGATACTTACTGTACGTGGTAAGATCAGTATTGTATGTATGCTATTGTGTTTACATCCAAAACTCACCTCAGGGAATAATAAATCATTGGTTAATTTGCACTGTTGACTTCAACACTTGTATGCAATAAAAGGGAATAATAGTTTATTTGTAGGGCTAGTTACGTTCAGGAATATCACATGTGTGGCGCTTCCTCTCCCGGGGGTTTTCTTGCCCCGTTGGTGTCGGTAGGCTCGGCACTGTGGGTTGCCTTGTTTGTCCATCCCTTTGCTTGCCAGGTTGTTTGTTTGCTGGCTTTCCCCCTCTTTGTCTGCTTTGCTGGCATCGTCCTGCCTTTGGGGAGGGGGAAGAGCGCTGGCCTGGGGTTTGCATGCGTTCTAATGGTTTGCCTGCTCCGAGGCATGAGATCTGGGTTTCAGGTCTGGGACCCCAGAGTGCGCCGCCCGTCTGCACTCTAGACGCCATGCTCAGGTGAGGGGAGGCGTCTCCCCTGCCTTGGGCTGGACATGTGCCCTCAATTGCCCTTGTGGGGAGTGGCTTTTCGCCTCTCTCAGAAGCTGGCGCTCACTTTCTGGGAGACGTCGCTTCTCTGCAGCCTCATGCTGGCCTGCCCAGTGGGGGCATGGTCCCGGTTGTGATCACGCTTTTTGTGCAGAGTGGGGGTTGCTGGGTGGTCACCAATGTATTTATGTATTTATGTTGAGTGGTTTTGGCCAGGAGGGGAAAAGAGGGAAATAGTTGGAAAAATTCCAAGGGCCCTGACCTGTGCCCCCCCCCCAAACTAGTTAAAATAACGTTTTTTTTCCCATGGGGACTAGAATTCCTGGCTGCTATTCTAAAAAGAAACCACAGAACTGTCTTCATTTAGACAAAATCATATTTTACTCCATTTACTTACTCAAAAAGTGTTTGCCTTCGCCTGATTTTTTTTTTGTGTTTTGTGCATCTTCCGCAATCCTTATGAGAAACACGAGCGCATACTTACTTCCCTTTTCTGTGCAATCTGAGCCAGAATCGACTTTATATGAGTGAGTTAACCTTGCACTATACGAGAGGCAGCTATTTCAATGACAAAGCTAAAAAAAACCCTTTCATAAGGTATTATTGTTGTATATACATGCTACCATCATGCATTAACAGGTAAATTGATGATACATAATCATATATAATATATATAGTAATATGATCATAATACTTACAGCATCTTGATTTGATTATTATTCAAAAAACATTACCGGAATTTATTTCCTTCATTTCACACAGCCCATACATAATACCATACATAAAAGGGTCATTTATGTGTGTTCATGTTTCATGTAAGGATTGTGAATGATGGGCAAAAATCCAAAAAAGTGCAGTTTTCCTTTATATGTATCAGATATTCAAACATAGGTATATATTAGTCAATGACAACACATCTGAATGCAGTTTCTAAATGAAATGTAAGGGACAATGACATCTTGTAACGATCGCACGTACTTTGACGAGCGACGACGCTACAACGCAAATCAGAGGACGAGGGTGGATATCAGCTGGGAGAAAAACAACAACGACGGAAATCACACTTGGCCTTCAAACGGTGGTTTAATTTCATCAATTAAATCCCGCATACGGCATTCCCTCCCACCGACGCGTCGTCAGCCCACACCCCAACAATAACTACTCCCTCTTCCCCCAACTGTCCCCAAAGTCACAAACACGGCAGTTCACGCTCCTCCCGTGGAATCCGCAGATCACTCACGATCCTACGCATCCACGTTGAAGATCCTTCCCGGCGCAGTCCCCCTCCCCCACACACGACGGTTATCAAAACCTAATAAGTACATCTACCCTCACAGCTAGGGCTTTATCTGGCCATTATATCAGCCCCCCCCCCCCAGCCAGCGGTTTACCGGGACCATAATAAGGCTTCATGTCAACCACATTTATCGTGTCCACCTTTAACTTATCCGACATCCACCGAACACTATAGTTTACAGGACCTAATTTATTCTCTAGGTCCTATCCATCGAGGTGCAAGTTTGGCAGAGAATTTGGCTGAAGCTTTTGACAGGGGGTGTGCCCTAATCCAGACCAGATCCCCAACCGCAAAGTGTACATCTCTGCATCGTGCATCATAATATCTGGCTTGTCGAGCTTTGGACGTCTCCGCATGCCTCTCCACTTCATGCCCCATCAAATTTCTTCCCAGAGCCAACATGGCAGGAGTTGTGCCTGTCGTCTCATGAACTGCTGTATTGAGGGCGAGACGGAACTCCAGCAACCATCTATCCCAATCCTGATGATGGTTACCAACAAAAGAGGCAATCATGGTCTTGAGGGTCCGATTGACTCGCTCGGTCATGTTGGTCTGGGGGTGGTAAGCGGTGGTTAGTTTATGGGACTGACTTGTGAATTGGGGCCCACGATCTGACACCATGAACTTGGGAACCCCCCAGCGAATGAAAATGTCGTTTTTTTAAACCTGGCAAACTTTAGGTGTTCTACCGTCCCTCAGTGCAAAAAACTCCACCCACTTGGTGTAATAGTCCACCACCACCATCAGTACTGAGTTGCGGGCCTTGCTAAGTGGAAATGGACCCATGAAGTCAACTCCAATCATCTCTTCAGGGGCTTTAACTTTGGAGGACTGAAGATGACCACCAGGGTTATCGTTAGGGCTTTTGTACTGCTGACAGGTACCACATCCTTTCACGTGATCCCAAACATCTTTTCGCACAGTGGGCCACCAAGCCACCTCCAGCACCCTTAAGAGGGTCTTCATTCTTCCCAGATGCCCTCCAAAGGGACTATTGTGGAAGTAGGCTAGGAATTGAGGCACTAAAGCAGCAGGAACTACGAGTTGGTATTTGTAGCCGCCATACTTGGATGGTACTCCTCTGTACTACACCCCTTGCTGGAGCTGATAGTGAATGCGGTCTGGCTTGTGTTGGTCAACAGAAGGTCCACACCCCAGACAAGTGGTATCCATTTCCTGGGCTTCGGCAATGGCTTGAAGGGTGCTTGGGAGATCCGACCAGTAGGTTTTCGGTACGGCCAGATACACCTCGCCTTTGGGTGCCTGGGGTGCATGCGACAAGGCATCAGGCACCACATTGCAACAACCTTTTTTGTAATGTACCCGAAAGGAGAAACTTTGCAGCCTCAGGGTCCATAATGTAAGTCGGGAAGACGTTTTGGGGCAATTAAAAGCCCAGGTGAGTGCATTATGATCTGTGAACACATCAAAGGTGGTCTCCTCCAGAAAATTGCTCCACTTCTCAACAGCCCAAACAGCAGCCAAACATTCCTTCTCTGCAGTGGAGTAGCGGACCTCCGCACCTTGGAGGGCTCGGGAGGCAAAAGCAATTGGCCGTTTCTCCCCTTCTATGTGCTGCATCAGGACTGCGCCCAGGCCCACATCGCGGCATCACAGTGGACCTGGAAACCAACATGATCATGGGGCTGTGCAAGCACGGGTGGTGACTGCAACAAGGCTTTAAGATGGTCGAAGGTCTCTTGGCAGTGCACAGTCCATTCCCGGGGAACGTCCTTCTTTTTGAGATGGTTTAGGGGCGCCACAATGTCAGCTAGCCTGGGGATGAACTTGTGGTACCAGCCAACAAATCCCAGAAACCTCTGTAGACCTTTTAGGTCTGTCAGAGGTAGATAGGAATTTATCGCCAAGGTCTTTGCAGGATCCATCTCCACTCCTTTCCCAGAAACCATGTGGCCCAGAAAGGTGAGCTGTCGCTGAAGTAGATGGGATTTTTTTACATTGAGCGTCAGGTTTGCCTGGTGTAATTTTGCAAACACAGCGTCAAGGTCGAGAAGGTGCTGTTCTTCCGTCTTTGAGAACACTATGATGTTGTCTATGTACACAAAACAAGTCTTCCCTCTTAGCTCACCCAAGACCGATTCCATCAACCGCTGAAAGGTAGCCCCCGCATTGCAAAGTCCAAAAGGCATGACTTTAAATTAGAACAGGCCTAGATGTGTTGTCATGGCGGTTTTTGGCTTGCATTCCTCATCCATGGCCACTTGCCAGTATCCACTCGGCAGGTCCAGGGAGCTAAAATACGAGGCCCCCTGTAAGGACTTAAGTATTTCATGGACCAGCGGCATTGGATACGCGTCATGCAACGTCTTGGCATTAAGGCCCCTGTAATCCACACAGAACCGGGTTGTCCCGTCCTTCCGAGGAGTCAGCACTACTGGGGAGGCCCAAGGTTATGTAGATGGTTCAATCACTCCTTGGTTGAGCATTTTCTTGATCTGTTCCTCAATGATTTGTTGTTTTTGGAAGGACACTCTGTAGGACATGCGCCTCACTGGCACCTCATCTGTTGTCCTGATCGTATGAGTGATCACTTTGGTGGCGCCAGTGGTCTCAGTCCAAACTGTTGGCCACTTCTGCAGCAGTGGCCGCACCACTTCAGGCTGAGCCTCCAACAGTGGAATGTCTGACATATTGTCTTCGGGTCCCTCAATGACCACCATGTAAAAATTAATCTAGGGTGTAGAATGTTCCCAACGTAGCTTATCTTTGGTCTTGTGGAGAAATTTAAACTCTTTCCCGCCCGGCATGGCATACCTGCAGAGATGAGGCTTCAGTATTATCTGTGTCATGGTCATGAAGTCGAGACCCAGCAACAATGGCATACACAACTGATCATCAGGCATTACATGTATCCCCAGTGTACCGTGGAAGTCTTGCAGGCTGAGGAGGCTGAGGCTATTGGCTTTCCCAATAGCTCTATTCTCTTGCCCGTTGGCCATGATAAACTTTGTTATTTCCCTCGGTTCCAGCACTTCACCATCCTTCCTTATAGCACTCCACAAGGAGTGGCTAATCAGGGAATATGAGCACCCAGAGTCCAGGACTGCATCTCCATGTGACCCTCGCAGACTTATAGGGACCACCAAAAGGGCTTGCTCCGCCATAGCGGCCACGAGGTCCGCACCCGTGTTTCTGCTTGACCCTTGGTCCAGCCTCTTGCCTGACCTTTTTGGTGGGTGAGACTGCTGGACACGGCTCCAATAGTCTTTGGTGTTACTCCAATCTTTTTCTATCAGGGAACCCACCTTAACCACCTGCTCCACCGTGGAGACAATACCTCGTAAACTACTAGCTAGCCTAGGGTTACACGCACTGAGGATGCGACAAACTATTTCCTCCTCCCCCATGTCAGGTCTCCATTTCAAGCAAAGGGCACGATAATCATATGCAAAATCTCGCAAACACTGATCAGGCGTCTGAATGTTGGTATGTAGCTGCTCCTCAATTTCTGACTGATAGTCTGTTGGTAAGAAAGCTTCCAGAAAGGACTGCTTAAATGTAGCCCAGCATGTTATTTTGTTCCGGGATGCCAACCACCAACTCCGCGCGGGCCCCTTTAAAACCGCATTAAGCGTTCCAACAAGTTCAGCATCACACAGAGGCCGAAGGGCCAGGATGTTCTCACATTGCTCAATAAATTCGGTCACATCAGATGAACTTCGGGACTCTCCAAACTGGGGAAACTCCATCCTGATGGGTGGTCTTGCATTGACAGGCGAGGGAACGGGAACATTGACATCAGCGGGCTGGTGACTGACCAATATTAGGGCTACAGGGGTGGAGAAACTGTCAGGTTTCCATATCCGGCGGCTTGTGGCTACAGTTTTTTTTAGTTCTTTCTCCCACCTCTCATCTCGGCGTTGCAAACAAGCCACCACTACTTGATCGAACCGCTGTAGTTTGCTGTCCACATAGGCTTTTAACTCTCCCCCCAGGTTCTCCATAGCTGCCCTAAGCCCATCCTCACGATTGAGGGTGCTGTCCACAGGCTCCTTTAGTCTGTTCTCCAGAATGTCAACTTTCTGTTGAAGTGCTTGAAGCTGCTCCATGAACATCCCTGCTTCCCCATCATCCTCCTCTGTCTGTGCAGTGTCCTGATCTACCTGGTACAAATACATTGACTCTAATAGGCTGGTTGGTTCCGTGAACGCACTTCGGCAAGGCCTAGTGGTGACACAATGGTAGGGGTCAAGGTGTAGCCTTGGGTCATGGGCTGCATCAGCTCCGTCCGCTCTGTCATCCTCCTCCAAAATGCACGATCCTACGCATCCACATTGAAGATCCTTCTTGGCGCTGATCCTGACCATCCAGTAGTCCACGGCGAAAAATAAATTCAGTGGCAGGAGAGAATACACCTTTTTCCAAAAACGTGCCCGGCCGGCCAAGCAAAATTACCCCAAGAGAGCAGCGACAACTCATCCAAGAGGTCACAAAAGACCCCACAACAACATCCAAAGAACTGCAGACTTCACTGGTTTCAGTTAAGGTCAGTGTTCATGGCTCCAACACAAAGACACTGGGTAAAAAATGGATATGGATATGAATGCGGTGCAGTATGAACACTCAGGTTGCATTTATCCCACATACTCCGTACACACATCCGACGTACTTACAGAGACCAAATGTACTCAGCGATATAGGCAGTCATGGAAAGGCGTGGTTTATAGTGCAAGACTTGGATAAAGGATGTAGACAAAAGTTCTTCTCATCTAAAAATTACTTTTGTAAGGTGTTAGTGTCGCAGCTCTTTGCAATGTCTCGCCCCTCCAGCCACACGCACCTTGGATCAGACGTAGCAACATGTGGTCTACAAACTTCCATACCAAAATTGTTGCAACTTTTCTTCTTCTTCTTCTACACGGAATCATGTGGTTGAGAAAATATTGACTCCCGTTGCACAAAATCCTTGATATTGCCACAAACGCGTTAAAAAGAGCACGCTAGTAAGGTGCAGATTGATACGGATATGTCGATATTTTCAATACCAGCTGTTTGTGCTCTAAATTCAGGTGTGAAATTAAAATAGTGATCCTTTTGATACTTCAAGTGTGTGATTTTGTACTTTGTTTTTTTCTGGTGTTGTGTACTAGCTTGGCTATATTGTAAATCACTACCTCAAAAACTGTGAAAGAAGTGATGATGGAAATGTATGCAGCAGTTGACAGTAGTGATGTGTCGGTCGCGAACGAAACGACTCTTAGAGCCGGGTCTTTGAAGTGAACGACGGGACCCGGCTCCTGACTGAGAACCGTGTTTTTTTTCCTCTTCTCTCTCGCTCGCTCTGTATTTCCCTCGCACGCTCTCGCTGCCTCACTCGCTCTCTCACTTTTTTTCTCTTCAAGCCGCACGTGATTGGTCAATATGCGTTTGCATGCGCCGAGCAGAAGGAGAAGAAGGCAGAAGTTCAACTCCAGCAGCAACCGCAAATGCAAACACACGAGAGAAAAAGAGACAACACCGTCAGGTAAAAGGAGTGAGACCAGGAAAAAAAGTAAAATTTGGAACCATTTCACTTTTATTGACGATACAAAGGCAGAAAATTTTTGTATTTTATATTATATTTTTACATAATATAAATGTTATAAAACAACCGTTTTTTTTCATTAGTTATTAGTAATTAATTTTGTGCATTGTTTTTTGTTAAACTCGATTCATCTAAACTATCAGAAGAGCCGTTTGGGAATTGAACGAGCAGGCTCTTTGTAGTGAGCCGAACCGAAAGAGCCGGATCTTTAAAAAGAGCCGGAATTCCCATAACTAGTTGACAGCAACGTGAAGTGACACAAAGCAGAGTTTTGTGTTTGACATTTTCTGACATCAAACACCTCAAACAGGTCTGACGTTTTCATGGAAGGCGGTTTTGTGATGCAAACGTTTGAGAAGCAAAACGCTTTTCTTAAGAGACCCCACCAAAGACTCGAAACTACTTTCCTCAACACCAAAAACAGCTTCATGGAAAAAAGTGGGGTTGATGCTCTACACTGGTGATGGGAATGTCATACAGCTTCATGTCAAAAAATCATCAGCACACCGTCCCCACCATACAGGGGGGTATGTTGACTGTGCACTGCTTCTCCTTACTGAGACAGCAGATGGTGGACCAGAATCTTTTTGAAGCCATCCGGAAGTTGTTTTCCATGGCCTCTCTGAACTCCTCCCATGCATGTCCGAGGTGTTCGTGGTGTTCGTTATAGACAATCCGTGGCGGGCTTCTAACACCATCTGCTCCAAATATGCATCATAATAAAACTGCAAATAAAGAGATTTTGTTACAATGTCTTATATTTTTGTGCGAATCAGTATTGGTATCGGATCAACACCAAAAATGTGCAGTATCGCCCTAGTGGGTCGGTGGAGACTGATAAACTGCATCGCACATCAGTTCCAACATCCATCCCATCAAGTCACTCTGTGCGGGCAATTTAGTGGAAGTGGACCAGTTACGGCGCCGGGGTCACAGTTCTTTTCAGCAAACGTTTTATTTTTTTCACGTGAGCTACCGGCGTATCACAAGACAATCCATTTGATTGGATTGTGTGGAATTATCTGTGTTTTGATGGCGGGCTGTGTCCGATGTTTTCAGGAAATGGAGTCCAAAAGTTAAAAATAATCTCAAAGAGACAGCACAACTGATTCAGTGTGTAGACTCCTGTCACACGTTTGTCACATTTCACCATGAAATGATTAGTTACAGTGCAGCGAATCCCGCATTTCACTCTTGGTAATAATTTTTTTTTTTTTTGTCTTGTCCAGCATCATAACAGCTGAATGGGAGTCAAGCTGCCTTTAAATGCTGAGAAAAATTGCTTTGCCAAGGGAGACTTCATAATCCGAATGAGTCTCCCTGGACATCTGACTGCGTTTATTATGAATTTTGTTGCGCCACATTTCCATGCCGGACCTGACCTGAAAAGCGACGGGTGGGGGGTGGGGTGGGGGATATAAGAAAGGGTGCAGAAGAACCTCACAAACATATTTCAACCATATTATAAACAACCGTGATAATCACAATTTCAGCAACAACCAGAACAGTCACAGAGCAAAATGAGCAAAAATACAAGGGGAAAGAAGAAAAAAAAAAAAATAATAATAATGATAATACTAATATACATGTACACACATTGACATACATATACATATATATACATATACACATATATACATATATATACATATACATACACACAAACACATATATACATATATACATGCACATATTCGTACACGTATACATACACATACTGTGCACATACACATATCCATGCAGTACATACATACATGCACACACATACAGTGTGCATATATATGTATACACACATGCATACATATATACTAATAATGATAAACATACAAGAAAAACAACGGGAAAAGAAACAACGTCTTGAACAATGACCATCCAGATGACACGTGCAACAAATCTACATTAAATCTGCATAAATCTACCAGACCTACCCCAGCCTCCACAGAGATAAACACCGGTCCCCCGCAGAGCAGTGTAGCCCAGCCCCCCTCCCCAAAGGACCCCCAGCGGCCCGTATACCCCCGGCACCTCCGCCAGCCGCCCAACTCTCAGAGTGAAGTGAAAGAGCTAATCACCGGGGACCAGAGTGATTGAGATTGGTCTAATTGATTGTTTAAAGAGCTAGACATTGTCTCACAAGAGATATGATCTAATAAAAGGTTCCTAAATTGGTTCATACTTAGCTTGGCTTTTGTTTTCCAATTCATGAGAATAGTTTTCTTTGCGATGCATAACGCAGTAAGGACCATACGTGAGGTGTTATTATCGATATTGATGCCACCTAAATGGCCAAGTAAACACAATGTGGGGTGTGCTGGAATATTACATCTGGACCAAGTGGACAGCTCCTCACATACCTGAAGCCAAAATAATTTATAAATACCTGAAGATACAGGTAAAATGTACAGCGTTTAAAAAATCCCACAATTCTTAGGTGTTTATGTCTCTTTGGTTCAGGATGAACACACCATGTGCTGTGATTGGCTGCACCGTAACTCTGATTCCATCTGTTCGTCGGTCATCTTACATTACCCAAGATACACAAGATTGGGTCCATGAGACGAGACAACATGTTTGGACACAACTATTGTTTTTACCACCCAGGCTGCCCCGCCCCACACAGCCTGCACGTGCCCCCATCACCGGAGATCCGAGGTCCCACGTTTATATGTCAAATGGTTCGTGACATGGCAGTGTAGATCGTCCTTGCATACTCACTTGATGGACGATGTTGTGGACAGTGGAAACATGCGCCGGTCCAGATGACGTCCCGTTGTCAGACACAACACATCCTTGTCATCTTTGTCCTTTTGTTTTGTAAATGCACAAACTATATTTTCATTTGTGTCTAAAATGTAGCACTTGCTGCCATTGGACAATACACTGTAATTGTAAATGTATGTGTTTGATTGTATATGTGTTTGGGTATGTGGTACCTGCAGGTGTGTAGGTGTGCATGTCTGCATGTACAGTATATATACATGATTAAGAGAAATCAAAATGCCTTTCAACAGCGACCACAGGAATCATTGTGGCTAGTACTATTGCATGCGTGCATGCAGTGTCTTGCCCTAATCAACGTCCTGGGCAGCGTCCTCCTCCCGCTTTCCTTCACAGAGCGCAGGCATGCCATAACAAAAACAATCATGTCTGCCATGTGGAATCTAACACATGCCACGAAAACTACCTTAGTCTTCTCGCCACTTTGCAGCATAATATTGACGTTTTTAAGGGGTGGATAGAATTTTGAAAGAATCTTGGAAGATGATGGTCCACTAACGATGGTCTGAACGCCATTGAAAGGAGGAGGGCACATTTGTGAGCAAGATTTGAGGACGCCTTTGCAGATTTTTGTACTTGAATAACCTTTGTGCAACCCGATGACGGCTTGCATCCCATAAATTCGGACTTTGGATTTGCATTTGAGGTCAGAAGCCGTCCCACAGCGACATAAACATCTGTCAAAAAATGTTTAGGACCAGTTGAAAAATTACAAGAATTTACATTTTGCTTTGTTGTATCTTAAGGAGGCTCTACAGAGAGCAAAAAGAAGAAATGGGGGTGAGAAATAAATGTAATGGCAATTTATTGCAAACAATATGGGTGTAACGATTCATTCACTAGATCGATGTATCGATTTATTTTCCTATGATTGACTACATCGATCTGTGTTCACCAAATTGCCATTCCAGACGACATATATCGATCTAACATTGTTTGAAAGGTAATCAATCGTTTTAATCGATACTAGGAAATAAAGCATTGGATTTAAGCACTGCAGGTTTTATATGGATGTGTGGTTTTTATCTATTTTAATGATAAGGACGTAAAATGTTACGCTTGTATCAGTTTGATTTGTCGTGCCTGTTGACTGGAGTGCACTGATGAGGTCATGTGACGCCGTGTGGATGTCCTAAAATATGCCATTTTTCATAGGATTTGGGGTGTATTTTCTTGGTGTACATGCTACTTAGCTACACTACTTCTTCTTGTTCAATTTGCTGTGGGATTTATACTGAGTGTTGGACAGTATATCAAAAGTTAAGTCCAACTATAAGCCTTTCAAACTCACGGACGGGACCATCAGGACAAAATAAAAGGTACGTAGCGAGTGTTAAGTTTGTGCATGTTTGTGTTCTGGTTGAATGGGAGGCTTGTCGTTTGGGAGCCGCTGTTGTTCTGTTGTTGTTCCATTTTTTCTGGCAATGATAAGCGTGTTGCTCAAACACCTCCTCGTAGCTTTAATAGCATCTGCAAACGCTACGGGAGGTAGGATATTCATTCACTTTAATATCTATCTACACATGACATTTCCTGTTGTTTACCTTTTTGTTTATATCCATAATTAATGTATAACTGATTCTCTTACAATAATCATAGGGAATTTAGGAACTTCACCTGTACTGTCCAGTACTATTTATTTCACCGTCAGACTGCTTGAATTTTTTGCTAAAAGGTTACTGAATCGGTTCGGATCGTATCGTTGTAAATGAAATAAAAAATTAAATGTATCGTCCTTGAAATATAAGTAACATTTTACAAAAAAGTTGTCCCTAATAAGTAGCTGGGGGTAGTGGGAATGTTGCTCCAGGTAGTGGCTTCACAAAAAGCATCCACTGTCTGGAACTGATGTCCATTTCTATAAACTTCCCTGCCCATCATACCCAAATGTTGTCAGTTGGATTTAGATCATGCAGGATGATCCAAGAGAGTGACCTTACTCCTCTGGAAAAAGTCCGAGCATTTTGAACAGCAGCCTTGTTCTGTTGAAAAACCCAATCATTACCACACAGACAAGGGTCCTCAGTCTGCAGTCATGAGGGATGCCCCCTGCATCACCCCTGCATTCCCAACCTGAAGTGCAATTGTTCCACTGAAGGAAAAAGCACCTCAGGTCTTGATGGTACACCCGCCACTGTGCTGTGTGGGAAACATCTCAGGTGGGGAAATTATAAGCCATCAAGGTTACATTTCCTCTTATCGCTGAACAAACTTGCTTCCACCTTTCTGGTCTATTACTATGCATCCTGGGGTCACTCTTCCAGCTCCACCGGGAGGACACCAAGGCGGTCCCAGGCCAGCTGTGAGACATAGTCCCTTCAGCGTGTCCTAGGTCTTCCCTGGGGCCTTCTCCCGGCTGGCCATGCCCGAAACACTTTACCAAGGAGGCGCCTGGGAGGCATCCAGACTAGATGCCCGAGCCACATCAATTGGCTCCTCTCGATGTGAAGGAGAAGCAGTTCTACGCTGAGCTCTTCCCGGGTGGCCGAGCTCCTCACCCTATCTCTTAGGGTGGCTGGACTCACGGAGAAAACTCATTTCCGCCGCTTATGTCCACGATCTCGTTCTTTCGTTCTTTACCTATAACACATGACCATAGGTGAGGGTGGGAACGTAGATCGATCTGTAAACAGAGAGCTTTGCCTTCCGGCTCAGCACTCTCTTCACAACGACGGTCGGGTAAAGCGACCGCATTTCTGCTGACGCTGCACCGATCCGTCTATCGACCTCACGCTCCATCCGTCCCTGACTCATGAACAAGACCCTGAGATACTTGAACTCCTCCACCTGAGGCAAGACCTCACTCCCAACCCTTAGGGTACAGTCCACCCATTTCCTACTGAGAACCATGGCCTCGGATTTGGAAGTGCTGAGTCTTATCCCAGAAGCTTCACACTCAGCTGCAAACCGCTCCAGTAAACGCTGAAGGTCACAGCCTGATGAGGCCATAAGGACCGCATCGTCTGCAAATAGCAGAGACGAGATCCTAAGGTCACCAAGCTGGACTCCCTCAACGCCTTGACTGCGCCTAGAAATTCTGTCCATGAAGATTATGAACAGAATCGGTGACAAAGGGCAGCCTTGGCGGAGGCCAACGTTCACCGGAAACAAGCTCGACTTACTGCTGGCAATGCGAACCAGGCTCCTACTTCGATTGTACAAGGACCGAATGGCACGTAGTAGCGAACCACCTATCCCGTACCCTGGGATCACCCCCCACAGGACACCACGAGGGACACGGTCGAATACCTTTTCCAAGTCTACAAAGCACATGTAGACCGGTTGGGCAAACTCCCACATACCCTCGAGTACCCTTGCAAGGGTGTAGAGCTGGTCCAGTGTTCCGCGACCGGGACGAAAACCACATTGCAACTCCTGTAACTGAGGTTTGACTAACGGTCGTGCCCTTCTCTCTAGCAACCTGGAGTAGACTTTCCCAGGGAGGCTGAGGAGTGTGATCCCCCTATAGTTGGAACACACCCTCCGGTCCCCCTTTTTAAAAATGGGGACCACCACCCCGGTCTGCCAGTCCAGAGGTACTGTTCTCGACTTCCATGCAATGTTGTAGAGGCGTGTCAACCAAGACAGTCCCCCAACATCCCGCGACCGGGACGAAAACCACATTACAACTCCTGCAACCGAGGTTCGAGTAACGGTCAACTAAAGGGGTGTGTTTAAAAAAAAAGCAAAGCAGTGTGGCTTTCAATCAGTTATCAGTGAATCAGGTGGTTCCTGTTTAAGGATAAAAGCAGCACTTGTTGAACATGCATTTCTCTTTGAAAGCCTGAAAAAAATGGGTCGTTCAAGACATTGTTAAGAAGAACAGCGGACTTTGATTCAAAAGTCGATTGGAGAGGGGAAAAAGTATAAAGAAGTGCAAAAAATGTTTGGCTGTTCAGCTAAAATGATCTCCAGTGCCTTTAAATTTAGAGCAAAACCAGAGACACGTAGCAGAAAGCGGAAGACAACTATCTAAATGGATGGAAGAATAACCAGAATGGCAAAAGTTCAGCCAATGATCAGCTCCAGGATGATCAAAGACTGTTTGGAGTTATCTGTAAGTACTGTGACCGTTAGAAAACGTCTGTGTGAAGCTAATCTATTTACAAGAATCCCCCACAAAGTCCCTCTGTTAAAAAAAGGCATGTGCAGAAGGGGTTACAATTTGCAAAAGAGCACATCAAGTGCCCTAAGGAGAAATGGAGGAACATTTTGTGGACTGATGAGAGTAAAATTGTTCTTTTTTGGGTCCAAGGGCCGCAGACACTTTGTGAATTGACCCCCACACTCTGAATGCAAGCCCCAGTACACGGTGAAGACAGTGAAGCATGGTGGTGGAAGCATCACGATATGGGCATGTTTCTCCTACTATGGCATTTATGGCATAGCGGGGATGATGGATCAGTTTGCATATGTCAGAATACTTGAAGAGGTTATGTTGCCTTATGCTGAGGAGGAGATGCTCTTGAAATGGCTGTTTCAACAAGACAATGACCCCAAACACACTAGTAAACCAGCAGAATCTTGATTCTAAACCAACAAAATCTATGTTGTGGAGTGGCCAGCCCAATCCCCAGACTTTTATCCAATCGATAAATTGTGGGGTGACACCAAAAATGCAGTTTCTGAAGCAAAACCCAGAAATGTTAATGAATTGTGGAATGTTGTTGAAGAATCTTGGAGTGGAATAACAGCTGAAAGGTGCCACAAGTTGGTTGACTCCATGCCACACAGATGTGAAGCAGTTGTAAAAAACTGTGCTCATACAACTAAACATTAGTTTAGTGATTCGCGGGATTCCGGAAAACGGAATCCTAGAAACAAAAAAGTCTGTAAGAAATAGTTAGTAGTTTGTAGTAAAGCCAACAGCAGACACTGCTAGTTTCTTACCACACCCCTTTCAACTAATTGCCCAATTGCACAGCCTTAAGAGTAAGCATATCATGAATGCTGGGTCTTGTTTGTTTTCTGACAATGTACTGCACCTACTGTCAACTTGTTTGACGTGTAGCAATAAAAATACACTAATAACAGTGATTCATCTGGTTAGTCACATTGGACTGCTATTATTTTCAACAGTAATCTAAATGTACCGACTGTGGCAAAGGAACACACAGAATCTGAAGCGGACAATAAATTCATTTTTATAGGGAAAGCAAGGAGAATTTATGAAATTTCTGTGAAGTTGAACTGATTTTCAGAGAGGATCTCAGGATTGGGATCTTTGCATAAATGGTTTATTTTTTGTAAGTTTTGTACTTGGTTTTTAGTGTTGTAATCACAGCATATCATCCCATTTTTGGTGTCTTTCTGCCCACACGTCTCAGTGTTTGTCCTACTTTGGGTCCTCCTGCCTCGCCCATTCCCTCTGCAAACCATGACAGGACACGGCGTGTGCTTGTTTTTTGTGTTTAGGGTAAACAGCCGGCCTCCAGGTGACTATTTTTACCATTCAGGCTGACACAGTGATGCCTTTGTAATAATAACCACCAGAAGGCTTAAAAAAACCACAAGTTTGTTGTCATTATACAAATTGGTGTACTCAACTGAACATACTGAACTTTGACGGCAATTGTGAGGCGGTCTGTAAAAGCGGACACCACCGCCCACACTGTCAAAGGAAACGGACTGTTTTTAACGTTGACAATAATGAGGATAAGCGGCATAGAAAATGAACGAATGAATGAAGAGTCTTTTGATTATTAGTTTAGTTTACATACTATTAGTTTGCTTTCTTGCATTGGACAATTCTTGCATGTGCCAACCAAAGGACCTAAAATTCTCAAATATTATTCACAAATCAATTTAAATATGCCGGTGAACACTTCTCCTTTGCCAAGGACATATATTGTACGTACAGTATACAAAATATGTAATATATTTATAAGCAGTGGTGGGAGAAAGTCAGTGTTTTGCAGTCCTTACAAGTGATAAGCACTGTTTTTGTTTATCAAATTAATGTCATGTTAACAATGTAAATGCATTTTTGTTTTATTTTTGAAATAAAACAATGACCAGTGTAACAAGACAGAAAAAGAGTGCTGACAAAGTACTCAGTGCACAAAAATGTAATGCACACACCCGCGTCTGCAAAGGACAGTGTAACTTTGGTGGCATCTTTTCAGTGTTCCATTGACTTGGACTGAATGAAATGAATTGAAAAGTGTCATTAAGCTGACAAAGAGTCAGCTTAATAATATGCTGGATAAAATGAATAAAACTGTCCCATCAATCCATTTTTTACGACGCTTATCCTCATAATGGGCGCAGGTGTGCTGGGGCCTATCCCTGGTGACTTTGGCCGGGAGGCGGGGTTTACTCTGAACTGGTCGCCAGTCTATCGCAGGGCAGACAAACAACCACTCTCTCTCACATTCCTACCTAAGGACAATTTAGAGTGGCCAATGAAGCTAACATGCATGTTTTTGGAAAGTGGGAGGAAAGTGGAGTACCCGGAGAAAACCCACACACGCACGGGGACAACCTGCAAATTTCACACAGATTTGAACAAATAAAAATGTCATTCATATTTTTTTCATTTCTTGAAACACTGCAACATGTGGCTTACAAGCCTTTGGGAAAAGTATAAATAAAACTTAGTGTACTGAAGACTGAAGTGTTGCAAAAAGTGTATCAAGTTGCCTGTTCTAAACAGGTCATATATATATATATATATATAATGTAACAATTGCCCTGCGATTGACTGACGACCAGTCCAGGGTGTACCCCTTCCCGCCCAAAGTCTGCTGGGATAGGCTCCAGCATACCCGCAACCCTAATGAGGATTAGCGGTATAGAAAATGAATGAATATACATATATATATATATATATATATATATATATATAATCTGTATATGAAATAGATGTTTTAGCTTGCCACTGAACATGTGAGGCAGCCAGTCTAGCCATCTGGTAGGTCAATGTAAACTGTATTGACACCCGTATGTCGGAAACATTAAATGGAACACAGCTTATTTTGGAGACCAGAAGTGTGTTGTGTGTGTTGAGAAGGTCTCTTGACTGCGATATTTACACTGAAATTCCTTTACATTGGCCGGCATCCTCAAATCTCCATTTATTCTCTTTCTATGCCACTTGTCCTGACAAGGATTGCGGGGGTATGCTGGAGCCTATCCCAGTACATACAAAAAACCTTTAACACACTGTATATTTTTTGGAATTAAACCGGAGTACCCGGAGAAAACCCACGCACGCACGTATGGGGAGAACATGCAAAGCCTACACAGAGATGCCCACATGGAGATTTGAACCCTGTGACAAGCATGCTCTGTTTTGGATCACCTTTCAGCTTCTTCGTAGCCGCCTACAACTATCATTAGCTTGTCTAGGTTGTGATGGTTGAGGTGGGCAGGAGTATTGGTGGTACAGACTCCCCGGTACAGTATAATGGGACTGGGAGGCGTTTCAAGCCCAGTTCGATCTTTTTACCCAAGCAGATGGTTGTTTTACAGAAGTAATGACCCTTCTATTATTATTAAACTCATTTGACATGATAGATTACCTCAATTTCAGGGCCAGCACCCACAACGCCACCTAGGGAATACGGCCCTAGGACCACTTTAAATTTTAACTCAGAGAATAAACCAATTAAGGTCTGGACAATAAAGACAGGTGGATTATGATTAGGTAGGCTCCAGCATCCCCGCGACCCTAATGAGAAGAAGCGGAATAGAAAATGGATGGAATATGATTACAAAAATACAGTTTATTTATTACAATAGGCTTTTCAAAAAGGTCTGATATGATAAAAAGATAAAATGCACCATTGCAGTACTTTAAACACAAATTAAAGCAAAACTGAGCAAAATTATTATGAATTAATCAAATGACCAAATATAATGACATACAGTACACAACAGAAACAAGCTAATTATGAAACGCTGGAAAGCCATGCAAATGAAAATAAACAACCAGGAAATCATGCAAGCAACAAAACAGCCAAATAACATGCGCAGCAAAATCAACCTTAAGCATGCAAGCACACGACGGGGGCGGGACGCACCAACTTCATAAGGTGCTTGGTGGTTGTGTGTGTGAGGGGAAGCCAGTGCAGCAGTGACAAGCTGACGCAAGCCCTTGAAAACAGAGGGTGGTGAAGAAAGAGGATGTGCGCATGGTTTGGGAAGAAAAAACCCAAATTGTGTACCGAGGAAGGATCTACCCGGCCTTTTGTTGGAGCAGGACAGCGATAGTAATCTGCGGCATAGAAAGTGGATGGATGTGAACAAAAGGTCTATCTCTTTCAGATATTGTTGTAAATCTGTGAGCATTCATAATTCATCCACCTCACAGGTGTGGCATTAGTGTGCCTTAGGTTGGCTACAATAAAAGGCCCCCCCCCAAAAGTGTTAATTTTAAATGTATAGGGGTCCTGGTAGCCCTGGATGGTTGGTTAATTGGTTAATTTTGCATGTCCATCCATCCATTTTCTATACCCTCAGTAGGGTCACGGGTATGCTGGAGCCCATCACTACGGCCTAACACTTCGGGCAGGAGGCAAGGTACACCCTGGACTGGTCACCAGTCAATCGCAGGGCCGACAAACAACCATTCTGGTAATGGTTCACATGGATGTAATCAACCGTTTCGGTTTTGCATGTTCAGTTTGGGCCACTTGCGTACCGTTTCGGTTATATGTCATGCTGTTTTGCTCATTAAATGTACTACTAGAGTGATACAAGTGGACAAAGACAAAGGGATAAATCCAAAGTTGCGTGTTGACATTGTTCCACAGAGATGGGGTTTGGTGCAGGAAACACATCTAACGTGTTGGCGCACTTAAAACGGTATCACGTGGCAGAGAATGTTACATGTAGAAGAAGGAAAAGCAGCTTAGTGCAAACACCGATAGCTTCAGCTCACTACCTCTGCTGCTAGTGAGCGGCTTTTCTCCACTGCAACCGCTCTACACTGTGCTCTCTGCACAAAATGTGGATATGTTTTGGGGCTTTTTAGCCAAAAACTGAGTTACATTTTTTTAATGCAACAGTTTATGTCACTATTTTTCTATTTTACAGAGTCAGAGTCTGAGTTGTTTGAAATATCACCGAAATGTGTCGCTTTTATTTAGTTAAAAATATACATTGTTTGCATTTTTTTAAATAAAAGCACTTGAAGTCATTTTTTTTGCCGTTTTTGTCCTTCTATCCATTTTCTATGCCGCTTATCGTCATTAGGGTCGCGAGTATGCTGGAGCCTATCCCAGCTGACTTTGGGCGAGAGGCGGGGTACACCCTGGACTGGTCGCCAGTCAATCGCAGGGCAGACAAACAAGCATTCACACTCCCATTCATACCTACCGATGGGCAGTTTAGAGTCGCCATTTAACCTAACATGCATGTTTTTTGGAATGTGGGTGGATACCGGAGAGGAAACCCGCGCACAGGAAGAACATGTAAACTCCACACAGAGATCGGAACCCTGGTTTTCCAAATCTCCTGACTGAAGTATCTGAATCTCCTGACTGTGTGGCCAACATGAAGAAGTCATCCAACCTAATGAGGTTGAACTTTCAAATGAGATTCCCACAAAGAAGGTTTTTCCAATGATGAACCTTTTCTACACAGGTCACTTGGGCGAGAAAAATACCTCTGCTGACTCAAGTGTGTGTTCCTCATGCTTTCCTTTGCAAGACGACAGCTTTGAATCGTTATTGGAATGCCGTTTGTTTTGTTTTGTAAAAGAAGATCAAACACTTCAACATCCCAAAGCTGTGTTAGTTAATAAGTGTGTGGTTTTTCCAGGGGCTGAGTTGGTGCCGGGGTTTGGCATTCCGAACCAAGCTCAACACATCGAAACCCCGGACTGCCTATGATGCTTGCGAAACTCTAGCATCATGTTCATTCATTCATTTTCTTTACCGCTTATCCTCATTAAGGTTGCGGGGCTGCTGGAGCCTATCCCAGCTGGCTTTGGGCGAGAGGCGGGGTACACCCTGGACTGGTCGCCAGTCAATCACAGGGCACATATAGACAAACAAACATTCACACTCTAATGGACAATTTAGAGTCGCCAATTAACCTAACATGCATGTTTTTGGAATGTGGGAGGAAACCGGAGTACCCGGAGAAAACCCACACACGCACGGGGGAGAACATGCAAACTCCACACAGAGATGCCCAACGGAGATTCGAACCCAGGTCTTCCAGATCTCCTGACTGTGTGGCCAATGTGCTAACCACTCAGCCACCGTGCGCCCCTAGCATCATGTTGTCATGTTAAATATCATGCACATATTTATAACATGTATTGATATGATACATTTTTGTATAATTGTATACATCGTTTTCACACATTCTTATGAATTTTCAAGCATAACAATACAAATGGACGGTAGTGTAATATCTGACTCGTGTGCACTTTTAACCAGCGGGGCCCGAGAAGTGACGTGTGTGACATCCTCTAGCAGGAGATGATGTGTTTAGTTAGCAGTGTGGAGAGCAGGGTCTTTGTTGGACAGGTTGTTGCTTCTGTGTGAATGTTCGTACGTGTGCCCTGCTGGTTATTCAAGCGATTCAGATGCATTGTGGGTCTCTCCTTAACCACAAACACTGGCATTACAGCTCTACTAGGTTTGAGTAATGTTATGTTGATGAGACAATAGCCACTGTAGGAAGTACGTTGTCAATGCAAACTTGTGAGTTCGTCTTATTTATGTCTTAGATGTTTTCTTCTCACTCCGGTTTCCTCCCACATTCCAAAAAAAACATGCATGTTAGCTTCATTGGCGACTCGAAATTGTCCATAGGT
The DNA here is from genome assembly GCA_024372805.1 of Oostethus manadensis. Taxonomy (NCBI): domain Eukaryota; kingdom Metazoa; phylum Chordata; class Actinopteri; order Syngnathiformes; family Syngnathidae; genus Oostethus; species Oostethus manadensis. The sequence goes on along the minus strand of QODF01000093.1, from coordinate 216,817 downwards.
ATGAATGTGAGTGTAAATGTTTGTTTGCCTGCCCTGCGATTGACTGGCGACCAGTCCAGGGTGTACCCCGCCTCCCGCCCAAAGCCAGCTGGGATAGGCTCCAGCATACCTGTGACCCTAATGAGGATACGCGGCATAGAAAATGAATGAATGTTTTCTTCTCTATGATTATGTCTACTGTATTGGTGTAGAAGTGACTATAAGGGTGACGAGCTTTCTGTGCTCTAACTACAAAAAATATTCAGTTCATAAAAAAGAAATCCTATAAATTTCCATAATCAAGTTGGGGTCATGAACTAAGTAACCTTGATAAACCTTGATTTTCTGGTGTTACGATCCATGCCTACCAGGAAATAGCAAAAACCTGCAAGTAATTGATGGGTCCTTAAAAATGTAAAAAAAAACTCAGATCATAACAGCTGCCAGTTTCTGTTGGTCAGGATCCATCCATCCATTTTCTGTACCGCTTATCCTCATTAAGGTCGCGGATATGCTGGAGCCTATACCAACTGGTTGTCAGTCAATCGCAGGGCAGACATACAAACATTCACATTCACAATCTAATGGACAATTTGGAGTCGCCAATAACCTAACATGCATGTTTTTGGAATGTGGGAGGAAACCGGAGTACCTGGAGAAAACACACACACGCATGGGGAGAACATGCAAACTCCACTCAAAGATGCCCAATGGAGATTTGAACCTTGAACCGCCTGACTGTGAGGCCAAAGTGCTACCCACCCGTCCACCGTGCAGCCCTGATTGTCATGATGTTGCCCATAATATAATGTTGCAGAAACATTTAGTATACACTGTGACATTATACAGCCTGTGTCATGTCTTTAATGTAACATCATTATTCTTGGTAATCGGACAAAAAATACACAGAAATGTAATTTGGGAGGCACTTGCCTCATCCTGAAGGAGTGGGCGCATGAGTGATTTTGGAAGGTGCTTGTCGCTGCCGTCTTTCGATAGACAGGTAAAGTAGGTATTTATCCATCCATCCACTTTCTGTGCCGCTTATCTTCATTAGGGCCGTGGGTATGCTGGAGCCTATCTCAGCTGACTTTGGACAGCAGGTGGCAAACACCCTGGACTGGCTGCCAGTTGTCAGCTGCAGGGCAGACAAAGAAGCATTTACACACACACCTTCATACCAATTTAGAGTCACCAATTAATCTAACATGCATGTTCTTGGAATATGGGAGGAAACCAAAGTACCCGGAGAAAACCCACACACGGGGAGAACATGCAAACTCCACACAGAGATGCCAAGTGAGATTCAAACCCTGGTCTTCCAAATCTCCTGACTGTGTGGTCACCATGCTCACCACTCGACCACAATGCTGAAACAAGTTATTCATGTCATATATAAAAAAAACCACCACTTTCAAAAGCAATGATAAAAAAAATGTTTTTAAAAAATAGTTTTGTAAATATCTACATCATATTTTATGTCCGTTGACATCAATTTTATGAATAGATATACATTTAACAAATGAGAATGATTATTTGACTGGAAAAGTAATATACATAGATATTTATTTGACACATTGAGGTCAAAGTTGGGTGCATGTGATCATCGGTGCCATGCCACTAAGCCAAGCCGCTTGTGTGTTTGTTGTGTGTGTCTTGTCAGATTAAAATAAAAAGTAACTACATCCAGAACATTCCATGATGACATTGAAGACCAGTGATGTGCAGTGAGATTCATGGCTGGTGAGTCACTGACTGTCTTTGTATGTTGTGTTGGCCATTAACAGGCTAACAATAAAAATAAGATAATATTTCACTTTGGTTAAACAATGTCTTCAATTTACTTTCAGATACTTCAGTCCCATTTTTTTTTTGTTTTTAAACTGAAAACCCTTTGTTTTGAACAAAAGGGCAAAACCAGGGGTGTCCAAAGTGCGGCCTGGGGGCCATTTGTGCCCTGCAGCTGTGTTTTTATTGGCCTGCAGCACATTCTAAAAATGTAAACTAAAAATGAAAGATCACCAGAAGGTTTACAAGAGTAAGGTCATTAAGAGAAAAAAAGTTACCAACATAATTTTAGTAGCACTTAGTTGAAATATTGCGATAATAAGGGAAAAATACCTTATTTGTAATGCCATAATATGAGAAACAAAACAACAAAAAATGCTGTCTCACACCTGGCCTGGGAACGCCTTGGTGTCCTCCCGGTGGAGCTTGAAGAGGTCGCCGGAGACCGGGAAACCCTACTGAAACTGCTGCCCCCGCGGCCCGGACCCGGATAAGCGGAAGAAAATAGAATGGAATGGAATGGAAGGATGGCAGTGACAAGCACCTTCCGGATCACGTACGGCCCTCACCTCTCAGGATGAATCACGGTAGTGCGGGCACCTCCTGTATGACATTTCTGTTTATTTGATTGTTCCATTAGCCAGAATAACGGTGCCATACGTACTTTAAATGCGTTCCACGGGGTGTAGAAAGTCACGGTGCATAACAGATAATTCCATAACGTTCAATTATTGGCTAAGTCGTCATCCAACTCCCCCGTGCAAAGAAACGACTGTAATCAGACAGAAAATGCATTGATACCACAGTTCCGTGAAATAAAATATTATGTATTTATGTGCATTGTTTTTTTAGGTTTCATGACGACAGATGGGGCTCCCCTGAGCACGCGCCACAGGCCTACAGGAAAACTTCCAATAAGTCTGAGGCTTGCTCCAGGTGGGCGTGTCAAAACCTTCTCGGAGGGCCGAAGTCCCGCCTCTCAGTGTGACTCTAGGGTATAAAAGGCAGGAAGTTGAGTGCACGCGGGACGCAGTCTGCATACGAACCGACCCCAGAGAAGCGCCCTAACAGCCGCCCGCGCTGAGCGTCGTCGGTGCCGGTCTCGTTCCGCTTCCCAGCTCTCCAGGCTTTCCTCCCGTCGGCCAGCCGCACCAAGCTCACCATGGCCGGGGAGGGCTCCGACCAGCGGGCGCTGCAGTATGAACAGACTCTGGTATGTTGGATTGCTGTCACTGTCTGAACTTTGCTCGCGTGTCTCACACACACACCAATCACGCTGTCGAGGCGAGCCGAGCGTTTCCGAACACGCCTCGGAAACCACCGACACGCGTCGACGTTGAAATCGTGCCGGGATCAATTGTCATATTCGTGGGCACAGAGAAATGTACCTTCTTCACACTTGTGTGGCAGCGAATGAATGAGGTACACAAGCAGTCTGAGCGCCTGGCCCGTTTTCCGTCCGTTTTCTTCAAGTTTGGCAAGCGAACATTTGATGCGCTCACTTGAGCAACAGCGAGGGAATCAGCGGTTGCAAGACTGGCTTCACCCTCGCTGTCCTTTGCATTGCTGAAATGACCATTCAAGCGAAATCCCACAGGAGCAAACTGTTCTTTGCAGCACATAATGTCTTCCGATGGCTACAGATTTATTTACATTCCCAAATCAATGCATTGTACAGCACTGAGAGCATCGTTATTCATCACATGCTGTATATCATCCATCAGGGGTGCAGAGTGTGGCCTGAGGGCCATTTGGGGCCCACAGCTTTGTTTGCTGGCCCTTGTCATATTGGAAAAGCAAAATTGAAATCATTCGTCTTCTTTTTATGTGTTTATTTGATATTACACTAATGCCCATCGTTATTTTGTGCACGGGCAACGACTTTGGAAGAATATGTGACGTTATGTCTTCCATCCCACAAGAGTTCCTTTTGAGATCAGTTAATGGGGTTCCCAGGCAGCTAGAGAAACTGGTGGTGAATGCTGATGCCCATTTCTAATTTGAAATAAAACTTTTTTTTTTCTCATGTTCATTTTTTGTAAGAATTACAGTTCAGAAATAAATTCCAAGGATGTAAATATAAGGAGTGACTTTTCCAGCACCCTGTAGATCAGGGGTCACTCTATGATGTTTTAAACATGTACATAGTTTGATTTTTAACAAGTTTCATCTTCTTAAAAATGTGATCTATCTGTGGTAATGTGCTTGGCGGAGTGTAGATGATGATATTGTCTAATATGCAAATTGAACATGATGTAAAACTCCAGCCGCAGTGGAGATTCGCAGAAGCTCATATTCGGTGTTTTTGTGTGGTGAGGCACTTTTTAGTTTGTCACGTGTTTTTGCAATTTCGTCAACGTGGCAATCAAAGGGCCCTTTAGTGTCATCAAGTGCATCAAAATTAAAGTATGAATGTGAATGTAAAAACTATGCCATGTTTGTAAAGTATGATATTCACTTATCTTTATTATATATTTTTTTCAAATTAAACATGCTAAAACCACCAATTTCTCAATTACTGGGCAAAATTGTCCATTGACGGATTGCTTCAGTAAATGTAAGGGTTTTTTTTTTTTTTTTGCATTTAATGAACAGACCCCAAAAATCTCACACATTAAACTGGTAAAAATGAGTGTAAAACATAAAACGAAATTCTAAAAAAAAAATTAACAGAAGAAACGGAATTTGGAAAAAAATAAAATGGAATTTGGGGAAAAAAAACTGATTTCTCAGGGCCCTAGATGAAATACAACTAATATTAATTTCATACCTCATTTACTTCCCAGCGTCAGATATTAATGAATTTCATCTGCAGGTAGACATTAAAGTGAATTATTTTATCATACATACTGTAACGTCTGCACAGATGCTATTAAAGCCACAAGGTGGTGGTTGAACAAGAAATTGTAAGAAATAATGACACACAATCACAGCTGACCCCTAAACGACACGCTCCTCATTCTTGGTCCGTTCCCGGCAACCCGAAACAGTCAGACAACCAGAACACAAACATGCACATCAGCATAACTTTAGGGTCGCTTCAATACCTTGGGTGTAGTGGATGAATCGTTACACCCCTAGAGAAAAGCCACGCCATGGTGGAAAATGTACCGTATAGTGTTTAGGGGGTGGGATATCTGCTTTGACAAGTGAGCAGATTTTTTTTGCATGTTCTCCCCGTGCGTGCGTTTGTTTTTCTCCGGGTACTCCGGTTTCCTCCCCCGTTCCTAAAACATTCATTTTCGCTTAATTGGTGACTAAATTTTCCATAGGTATGAATGTGAGTGGGAATGGTTGTTTGTCTGCCCTGCAACTGACTGGCGACCAGTCCACGGTGTACCCCGCCTCTTGCCGGAAGTCAGCTGGGATAGGCTCCAGCATACCTGCGACTCTATTGAGGATAAGTGGCATAGAAAATGGATGAATGAACCTCTTCTCTCTGCCTTTTCTTCCTCTCCTTATCTGTCAAGGGCCAACAGAGCAGACCGGTGATTTTAGTGCATGTTTTTCAAAATAAAGAGTTTGAAACGTTTTAATGGTATTTTATATTTGATTTCAAATGAATCGTGGTCAGTATATTACATACAGTTAGCGTTTGTTATAAATCATCGATTTTTAATAGAGAAATTAAGGAAAATGACAATGCAGCCGAAGTCAAGACAACGTATTAAACGTATTTTTTTTTTTTTTTGTCACCAGAGCAAATCAGGTTGGGGCTTAATATCAGCTGACTGATTCCATATAACATTTACAAAGTGATGGTTATGGTCATCAGTGATGGTTATGACACTCGAGCAACACTACATTAGCGGCCTCCATGTTATTATTGTAATATTTATTATATTTGATCCTCTGAATGATGAAGCATGTAGTTTTAGTGGGAGGACTGTGCGTGTGTCCTGTGATTGGCGGGCAACTAGTCCGTCGTGTACCCTTCCGTCTCGCCAAAGTCAGCTGGGATAGGCTCCAGCATACCCCTGACCCCCTAGTGAGGACAAGCGGCATAGAAAATGGACTGATGGCTTGATGGTTTTTGTGCGTGTGTGCTCTGGCATATAAATGTCTCTGAAGGTTTCTAGTTCAAAGTTCCAAGACTCTTTTATTTAAAGAGACCATTCGTAGTTTTAGAGGCCATTTGGACCCATCCAACAGCAAAAGCCCATGTGTCTCTGGGCCTCTGCTTCCTTTTCTTGATCAACCTTCTTTGTAACCCCCCCGCCGCCGCCCTCCCACACACACACGCACACACCACACTGTGTGCCATTTAATCTGTGTATGTGTGTTTGAGAGATTACACAACGGGCTACCCGCTGATTCAGCACCGGACACTCTGTCACCCTGGCGGGGTCTCATGCTTCGAGGAACGTGCATAAGCAGCTTTCTCCACCAAAACTTCTCTGTTATTCAATCCTGCTGCTGATGATGCGGATGAATAAAGCATCTGTTGTAGAAACCAATGACTCCGCTGCCAGAAAAGCAATTAATAAATGATCTGCAGCCTTGTTGCTTGTAGTAACATGCTGTCTTTGTGCGGGAGTGGTGCTTGTGTGGGTTTGTTATGGGCAGCTGATGCTAAAAGGGCCCACTGTAGTTTGACTGAGAGGCTGTATAGCTCGCTACACAAATGTTGGCAGAGCCTGCCGAGTTGTGGAAGCAATAGTTTGTGTATGGGGGGGGTTATTGCGTATAGAATATGCCACACAAGTACCCACTTAACCCATTTCAGCAACAAATGTATTGCCGCTTCTCAAAGATCAGTGCTACAGACACTAATCTTGGATGTACAGCGCTGTGGAAATTTCACTAATCATATTTTCAGATTAGTCCGTGACAACAGGACACAAAATTCAGTTTTTAAATGAAACTTTTTATTAAGTGTGAAAAAGTGGTGTAGTAAAATGTACTGCTGCATGTACATTTCATTGACTAAATATACCTTCATATTTTGTTTACAATCAGCTACTTCTTGCAGGGGAGTCCTTATCATTCATGCACCCAGCGCTTGGCGATTTTACAAAGTTGGATGCTGAGTGTCCACGGACTTCCTAGATGGGTTGCACCACTCGACCATCCCCAGCGACTTTTTCGTCTTTTGTATGAAACGAGCAGGAATGGAGGGTAGACTTTACATACAAAGAAATGAACATTTATGATGTAGGCCGGGCCACACGGTGGATGAGTGGGTAGCACATTGGCCTCACAGTCAGGAGGTTTAAGGTTCGAATCTCCGTTGGGCGTCTGTGTGGATGTTCTCCCCGTGCTTGTGTGAGTTTTCTCCGGGTACTCCGGTTTCCTCCCACATTCCAAAAACATGCATGTTAGCTTAATTGGCGACTCTAAATTGTCCATCGGTATGAATGTGAGTGTGAATGTTTGTTTGTCTATGTGCCCTGCGATAGGCTGGCGACCAGTCCACGGTGTACCCCGCCTCTCACCCAAAGTCTGCTGGGATAGGCTCCAGCATGCCCGAGGATAAGTGGCATAGAAAATAATTGTTTCTGGCATACATCATTCATTCAATCAGCTTCCCCTCCTTGCCGTAAGATATTTTTATGACACTTATTTTGTTCATGCAGGTAGACAACATGGAGCAAACGGCACTCTTATTTTGAAGGCCGATGTGTGTGTTGAAAATGTCTGTTTACAGTTAAGACGTGCTGGGTGCAAGAATAAACATGCCTCATCTTTTTTCACTCAGAACCTGCACGTCGTCATCGGGCGTGAAACGCTCCTTACATTGGAGGTGAAAATATACTCACCCAGCCCCACCAATTTGAATTCCCGCCAGATTCTGGGTTTAACAGTAAATTCCGTTAACCCCGGAAATCATAGAGCCCTACTCATGTATCCAGTAGCCCCACCACCATAGTGTATATTGGGAGAAAGAGGCTGAATGTCTGAGAGCATGGGTCACTTTCTCCGTTCATTCCACTGCAGCACCAACGTGCACAGTCAGTTTCAGAGTGAACCCTCTTGTCATTCAGCCTGTGTGCTAAGAAGCGCCGAGGAAAACGTACGCCTGCCTGCACGTTTCAGTTTATCGAGTCAGCAAAATTAGCCCTTGGTAATAATTGATATATTAACTGTCACCATCCGCGTTTTGGGGGCAAACTTTGATTAGTCATAAGTAATATAAGCAAAACTAGGGCTGAGATGGTTTAAAAAATAATCTTGTCACTCTTGCGTGGACAGACCATGCCAACACTTTTCTGTTGTTTAGTAACATTTTGGCCTTCCCGGTGAAATATGTAAACCAGGAGTGTCTAAAGTGCAGCTGGGGGGCCATTTGCAGCACGGGGCTTGTCTTTATTGGCTCAACTTAAAACGAACAACAAAAAACGCAAAATGTACTAGGTTGAAATGATACTTGATACTTCAAGATTTGTCTCTTAAATACACATATTTTGATTAAAACAGATCAAGCAAAAGCTACTGAAGCTCTACCTCAGCCAATCACTTAAACTCTTAGTTATTACTGCTGCACATGCTTGCTTTGTTTCACTTTTCATCAAAGACCCCTTGTAAATTATAATCTAGTATTACATGTTGAATTGCTTTTGATTCAAGAAATGCATTCATTTGAGAATGATCTGGCAGGTGTTTGCAGTTAGTTTCATTGGAAACAATCATCAAAGCTGTTCACAGTAAGGCGAAGCAATTTTATGCTTTGCATTTATATATACCCCTACGGAAAATCAACCAAGTTGTGACCTTAATACGGATGTACGCACTGAACCGTGAGAATACCAACCGCTGTATCCCTAAATGAAATTATATATGAGGGATGTGCAATGTACCCTTTTCTCATGCCGCTAACTTTTTCTATTTGTTATATCATACATTTAATGATACGTCGTGCACACCTGTAGGCAAGAAATATTCATGCAAACTTGGATTTCTCCCAAATTTTTTTTGCAGCGACCCCCTCTTCAGCACCCCCTTAAGCAGACCATATGCCGCGGATATAAATGTTGTGAAATGAAAGGTTTGCACAGAAAGACTTTGTAAATGTTTTTGACATACCTTGTTTCCAAACAGTGCCTGTAACACAGCAGTAAAACGGCTCAGCCTTTCCATATTTCATCGGAGATTCTTTCACGCAGCTCCACGCTTTTAAGATCCACTGGTATACCACCCATTGTTTAGCCCCCGTCATAATGCCGGACCCCCCCCCCAGAGGGTGCGTTATTGCAGCAAAATCTTCATTTTTGAGAACGATAAATGCTGGAAGACACCGCAAACCACTTTATTCTGGTTTTATAATCCAGTGTGACTCAAAGCAACAGTTCCACTTCGTCGTCGGTCCGGTTCGGCCACTCGAACGTGCGGTATGTTTTCCGTTTGCAGGCCGTCTGCGCATGCCCGGCGTTTTGTTGCTGGTTTGTCTCATGTTTCCGCTTTCAGAGTGCCACAGCGCCCTTAACAGGTTTGGCATGGGTATTGCATCGTTTTCACTACATTCATATGGACGCACGTAGTTTCTGAACTGGCTCCATATTTACAGAAAACGTTTTGGAAATGATGAGTGTTTAGTCTTTGTGTGGAAATAGCCTAAGACTCAACAAGGTGCTCAGTTGCATTTTTTACTTGAGCACCATGTTGTATTTACCAGCTCCTCCATCCCAGTAAGAGCGGACGTTGTAAGTGCACCTAAGAAAGAAGTCCCAGTAATGTTTAAAGTGATCAAAAGTACTGCAAGTATTTCATGTTATCATGAATGTACTTGGGGAAAAATGATAAAACATTGTTAGAGGTTTTATTTAGAGGGCTTTATTGTTGAAATCGGTGGGTCGCTTGACATGCGCTGTTCGATCCCTGCTGCTAACCTGTTTTTGCTGTTTAGAATGCCCAGAAGGGGGCGAAAAATATGTTCATGTTTCACATAAGGATTTTGGATGCATTTTTTTTCTTAATGTCAAGGTCATTTTCCACAGTTGCTGCCATTGCTTTGGTGTTTTTAAATTCTCTATGTGGCTGGTGACATTTTCCACCCTGATGGAAACTTTTTTTACTTTCCCTGTTATTACTTTGTCATACCATGTTGGTTTTGTCTTCATTTATTTGTTTGCGAGGTGGAGGTCAATGACTGCTTGACAACAGCTTTAGAAGTGTGCGGAGAAGACTGTTGGCCTAATATTTGCACAGTTAAGTTTTGAATACCTTGGCTCTGTGCGCAGATAAGCTTCAAAAGCTTTCTGTGTTTTTTTTTTGTTTGTTTTTGCCTTGGCTGTTTGCCAAAATGATCAATCCAGCTCTATTTACCCGAAGCACTTGTAGTGTGAATAGATCTCAAAGTTCAATTACACATTTACCAGGAAAGAAAAACATTTGCGAAGCTTTGTAATTTGGCTTATAAGTGGCTAAAAGAACATGACATGTTCGTAGGTGGAAATAAGGGCGGAATGGATCACACAGGCTGGGCTGTGCTGATGATTAACCATTGAGAGATAGTGAGAGGGACGTACAGATTAAGATCAATGGCTTAAAAGCTATTTTTGTTTAAAATATTTTGATATCATTGCAAGTGATGATTTTAGGCAGACCAGCAACTTAAAGCAGTATTTTATTAAACAAATTACTCTGCTCGATCGTCATTAATATACTTATTAATGACTCTATATCTTTGGCCTGACATGAAAAAGACAAAACGATGAATGGAGAATCATGCGTCCGCCTCACAGTAAAATAACAGCTGCAATTTGCAATTGCTAATAGTGTATTTGACATATTAAGCTGATACTGGCCTGTCAAAATGTTGCAATCTAATGGATATGGGTTCGGCTTCTAAACGCTGATGTCTTGGGGTTGGGATACAACCAGCATTCGACCCGCAGCCATGTACTCCTGCACACTTAAACGTAACTTTTTTCTATCTTAGCTGGTAATATTGAACATAGTTAATTGGTTCATTCATTTTAGAGTAATTCCGATGGTCACAAGTTCCACTTGAGCACCACATACAGTATCTTTTATTCCAGTGGGCCCTATGCAATCCGTTTTTTTTCCCCCAAATTCAGTTTAAAAAAAAAAAAAATTATATGCTCATCCAGCCCAAATCGCGCGGGCACACGCACACCCACAAAAGCTAAGGGAAGGGAAACTAAAAGGAGGATTTGGCAACGTTCTCCTTGTTCGGTGATGTGTTCAGGTGCACTCGTGAGTGTTAGATGCTAATTGTTTTTCATTTTTGTTTGCGTACCCCCATCACATTTGGCGTACTCCTGGGGGTACGCATTCCCACTTTGGGAACTTAGGGCTTAGTGGCATATGTAGAGTGTAGTCTTATGTTTTTTTTTTTTTTTTTTTTTTTCCTGAAGTGTTTGTTTCACTGTCAAAATGGTGTGCAGTTCCTGGCCACTCACCAACACGAGACCACGCGAGGCGTCCGCAAGCCTCCTTTTAATTCAATGTGAGTGGTGGGGACCAGCATTATGGAGATGTTCTGATAAAACAAGCATGTTCATTGTGGTTCGGTTCAAATAAGCTGTGGATGTAAAATGAGTAGCTCTCGGCCATTTTCATTTAGTAAAGGTAGCGCTCGCGAGAAAAAAGCCTGGTTTGGCATGAGTGTGTTAAATCTAACCACATATGGCCAAGTCACCTTGAAGTGACTGTTTGATATTAAGCAAGTCGTTTGTTAGTTGGCGCATCAGAAGATCACGATCAGCTGTTTAGGCTTTAGGTTTCTTTTAACGTGGAGCTGATTTTTGTCTAAAACTCTTGTTTTAGATATAATTATGTTTACATGTAAACTGCGTATCATGAAAGAGGGAGGCGGGGGAAGTTCATGCATTTTTTTTTTTTTTTTTTGCTCTCACTTCTGCAAACGTTCTGAATGGTATTGTGCCAGCTCTCGGCCAAATAATTTTCATTAATGTGTAAGTTGGCTCTCTTCCGAGCGTACCTGTTTACATGGCTGTAAAAATAAGGTAACTGGGAGTAATAAGAGCATTACTGTGAGCTGGTCTGATGTGTTTAATGCACTTCAGAAATAAATGAAATATCAGTTTGCATGTAAACACGCTCGCTCATTACCAGAGTTAGACAGCGGTTATTTTTTTTGTACCAACATTTTCCGTTCGCCGCAGATTTTAAAAAGCTCAGGAGGATTTCGTCATTGTTTGCACATGTTTGTCACAAAGGGGATGTGGACTTACCATGCTGTGGCTTAACAGAATTATTTAGGGTCTCACTGTTTTTATGTGGTAATTTTACTCAGACTTGCCATCACATGCTTATTAGTCACCTAAAACTGTTGTTTTGAGCACCCCGGTGTAACCCCAGTTCTAGAGACCGGGAGGGCAAGCCATTGAGGACAGTATCCTGTTTTGTGTATCGATTTATACTGTTGGACCACATCCAAAGCTAAGTCCAACTTTAAGCCTTTCAAACGCACTGATGGGAGCTCCAGGAGAAGATATGTAGCGACCGTCAAGTTGTTGTATCAAGCAGATGTGCATGTTTGAATTTTGTGAACGAACCAGGAATGGGGGGGCGTGTCATTTTAGAGTCAGTTGAGGGAGCCGCTGTTGTCGTGCTGGCGTGTGTGCCACGATTTCTTGCAATAAAAAGCTTGTTGATCAAACACCTCCTGGTGGCTTTAATAGCGTCTGTGCAGACGTTGCAGCATGTCGGATATTTCACTTTAATATCTATCTGCTGATGAATTTCCATTCGACTCTGATGGTGTGCAATAACTTCATAAATACCTCATTCACTTCTCTAGCCCAAGTATGTTTTATCAGATTAGAATTAATCACAGACTTGGTTTAATTGGTTTAATTAATCAACCGGTTAAAAATTACTGAATCGTTTTAAAAAGTACAGAATCGTTTCGTAGCGTTCTAAAGCAACCAATATGGTCCCTGAATCGAATTGGTGACCGTGAATTGTGATACGAATCCAATTGTTACACCCCTAACATGCACTGTGACATACTTTTCACACTTCACTACCAAAGACACTGAATGACCTGCAGCAGATCAGATAAATTTAAGACCATAAGAGGCTTAAGATTGTGACTTTCAAAATAAATGACCAAAAAACGCCCATGCATCCCTGTGAGTTTTGCAGGTGACATTAGTAAAAATGTCTAATAAATGAACAGAAAATACAATATTGTACTAATGCTTCAGAACTGATGCATCCATACATTGTGAAGCTGTGTAGCTTCTCCAATCACTCAAATTTGAAGTGAGCAGAGCTTGGGAAGATAAGGTGGAAGAATGGCACATAGGAGTGTGATTAAGGTAATCCTGTCTACAGCTCCGGAAAACACACACACGCCCTTTTGAGCTCCAGAAATGTACAGTTTCTTCGTGTCGGTGTCTGTTTTGTCTCCTTCCATGCCTCCCCACACAGCAGGAGCTGAATGTGCCCGCGTTGGAGGTTGTTGTTTATGTTTATCGATCCACAGCCCTCTCGCTTCTGTTGTCGCAACCATAGTATGACCATAACGTGACATATCCTGTTTCTCTATTTAGCTCACTTGCTCATCAGTCACGGGTGCGTCCAGGTCATTTGTCACCCAGGGTTATTTTCAGTTTCTTTGTCATCTCGTTGAAGTTCTCCCCATTTTAGGTTGGAATCTAGTCTTTGGCGCTTAGTAACGAGTCAAGGGATTGTGTGGAACCAGTGATTCTCAGCTGGTGGGGTTGTTCCCACTAAGGTCGCGGGGACATTTCCATGAGAGCTTTTGAATCCAAATCCATTTTATTTCTACAGCACATTTAAAAACAACAAAGTTGACCAAAGTGCTTCACAGCATAGTTAAAATAGAGTATATAATATAACAATAAACACAAAACAAATGGTAATATGAATTCACAAGACAAAACAAAATTACGATGACTCTCGGTGTGTGTTAAAAGCCAAGGAGTAAAGGTACGTTTTTAAACGCGTCTTAAAAACCGGCAAATTTGGTGCAAGCCTAACATTGTAGCAGCATTTTGTTCCATAGGGCAGGACCACTGACTGAAAAGGCCCGGTCCCCCTGGCTCTGAAGTCAGCTCTTTGGCACTTTCAATACAAGCTGGTCTGTAGATCTGAGAGATCTGGAAGGAGTATAAGGCGATAAAAGCGCTGGAATATAAGGAGCTGGACCGTTTAAGAGCTTTAAAAACAATAAAACCTTAAAATCAACCCTAAACTTGACTGGAAGCCAATGTCCATCCATCCATTTTCTATACCGCTTATCCTCATTAGGGTCGCGGGTATGCTGGAGCCTATCCCAGCTGACTTTGGGCGGGAGGCGGGGTACACCCTGGACTGGTCGCCAGTCAATCGCAGGGCACATATAGACATTCACACTCCCATTCATACCTATGGACAATTTAGAGTCGCCAATTAACCTAACATGCATGTTTTTAGAATGTGGGAGGAAACCCACGCACGCAACATGCGTAGCGTACATGTCTCCGTTGGGCATCTCTGTGTGGCGTTTGCATGTTATTGCGCAACATGCAAACTCCACACAGAGATGCCCAACGGAGATTTGAACCCTGAACCTCCTGACTGTGAGGCCAACGTGCTACCCGTTCAGCCACCGTGCGGGGGAAGCCAATGTAAAGATGCTAAAACCGGATTAATGTGTTCCCTCTTTCTAGTGTTGGTTAAAAGACTTGCCGTAGCATTTTGCAGAAGCTGAAGGCGAGACAGAGTGGCTGAGGAGACTCCAGAGTAAAGCGCGTTGCAATAGTCCAGCCGGGAAGTAATGAAGGCGTGGATCAGGGTTTCAAAATTAGGCGATGACACGAAGGTTTTAACTTTAGCTAAAAGATGCAAATGATAAAAGCCGGTTTTAACCACATGATTTATCTGTTTATCCAATTTAAAATCAGAGTCAATTTTGACACCTAGGTTTGCCACTAAAAGCCTGGCAAAGTGTTTGAAAGGGCCCAGGTCAGGTGGTAAGACTGAGGAACTACTGGAATTAAAAACAATGACCTCAGTCTTGCTTTCATTGAAGTGCAAGCCAGGCTTTGATGTCATTAAAACACTCTAAAAGCATGTTAAAAGAACTGTCATTCCTTTTAAGCGGGGCATAGAGCTGAGAGTCATCGGCATAAAGATGGAAAGAGATACCGTGCTTTAAGATCGAGCCAAGGGGGAGAAGGTACAGGGAGAATAACATGGGACCAAGAATGGAGCCTTGGGGCACACCACATCTTAAAGGTGCAGCGGGGGAGCTGGTGCCGCCGAAAATGACACTGAAACTCCTCCCTGATAAGATTTAAACCATTTTAAAACTGTTCCCTTGAGGCCCACAGAGAGCTCTAATCGGGACACCAAAATGTTATGGTCAATAGTGTCAAAAGCTGCCGATAAGTCTAAAAGCAATAAGAGCTTGGTCACCAGAGTCAGTTATAGAGAGTAAGTCATTAAAAAACCTTTAAAAGTGCTGATTCAGTACTGTGCAGTGCCTTAAAACCAGATTGCAGTACTTCCGTAATTCCATGACTTTGAAGGAATGTCTGAAGTTGTATCACGGCAGCTTTCTCAAGACTTTTGGACAGAAATGGTAATTTAGAAATAGGTCTGTAATTAGCTGGCTCTGAGGGGTCCAGACTGGATTTTTTTCAAAAGTGGTTGGACTATGGGAGATTTAAAAGCAAGGGGAACCACACCAGAGAGCAGGCTGCTTATTGACAATAGCCAGAGTAGAGATGCAGATTGAGTCCCATACTTCTTTAAGAATACGTGGTGGGACAGTATCAGAGGGACAAACTAAATTTTTAAATTAAACACAATGTCTTTCAGGGTTTCTAATGACAGTGGCTCAAAGTTTATAAAAGTGGCAGTGCACGGTACGAGTACTTATGGGTCATTGGAGGATGATGGGATGTTGGCTCTAATTTGGTCAATCTTGTTGACAACGAACTTTTAAAAACTGATCACGGAGCTCAGCGGAAGGTAAAATGGTGAATTGAGAGGGATGCAGAACTGAGGCAACCCTGTCAGCTTTTTTTTTTTTT
Organism: Oostethus manadensis; assembly: GCA_024372805.1. Taxonomy (NCBI): domain Eukaryota; kingdom Metazoa; phylum Chordata; class Actinopteri; order Syngnathiformes; family Syngnathidae; genus Oostethus; species Oostethus manadensis. The sequence goes on along the minus strand of QODF01000093.1, from coordinate 201,077 downwards.
TTAAATGTCAAAAGAGATGCAAAGCTTGTCCGTTTTCCACATTTGAACATCAGTTTCAGGAAGTCCACGTAACTGCAGGCACCTCCAGCGAGCGTTACTGTTCCTTAAAGTGTTTTTTCAGAGGAATTGTCTATCTTAACTGGAGTAAGGCCGCAATGGAAATATGTTTTTTGTTGGACAGGCAACGTAACCCTTAGTATCGGGAGGCACCTGGCTTTGCAGATATTGAACGAATGTGTCAGCACGCATCAGTCCGGCCGCGCTGTTGTGATAGTAGCCTGTCACCATGTTACTCACATCAATGGTCGGGAAAAGGGGAGGTGTGATTCAGAACTAGGGAGGATTCGAGGATAAGTGGGATACGACGTTGACTTTCCACGGAACAACAATCACATGACATGGAATCAAAACTTGGTGATATAAGCAAGTTTGAAAAATGTTTCTTTGAGCTCAGATTGAGCCAGTGATTGCATAATTTTGCTTGAGTTATTTATACATATGTTCCACTTCCATCATGCTCTAATGTACGGTTTTCAAAATTGTTCAGTTTTCCTCTTCATTAAATATATTTCAAAATAACGCATTTTAGAGCTGTACCCCGCCTCCCGCCAATCAGCTGGGGTAGGCTCCAGCATACCCGCGACCCTAATGAGGATAAGCGGCATAGAAAACGGATGGCTGGATTATAATGCCATCAAAAAAGGATACTTTTGTCGAGTTAAATTACTGACTCAGGTTTGTGTTGGTTGAAAACTACAATTCATGTAAAAGACTCCATCTACTGTATATATGTAGCCTCGTTACATAATGTACAATAGATTGCATCTTGGGCTGCTAGCTCAGACGTATACAAAGATGAATGGGTGACTCATTGAGACTTGCAAACTATCTTTAACCTCTGGTGACTTTTATTACCATAAAAGTCTATATTCGCTCGTGACTGAAGACCTCATAGATAAGACGGATAAACACATCTGCTGGGTTATTTCCCACAATAATGATTTTTATTTTATTTGCAGTTTTCAATGTACTAAATGTTTAAAACCACTGGTGCCGTTTACGTGACAAGCTGCAGAATTAATTTGCCTACGGCTGCAAGTTGGTGGACTTGTTTTGTTGAGTAGAGATGCTTTTGACGATACTGTGATGAGAAATAATAATTCATTTGTGTTTTTCTTTCTTGGTCATTTCTTGTCCCAGTTTGTTTGTCCTCGGCTACAAAAGCTAGGGCTGGCAAATCTGGTTCCCGCCCCCTGGGTCTCAGCCTGTATGTTGGAGTCTAACCTGGTGAATGAGAGGCTATTTTCCTCCGCCTTTTGGTGGGAGGATGTGTTATGACTGTTTGCGCTTATGCCGGAGAGTGTCTATTCAGGGGTTCTGGAGAGGAGGTAGTCAAGATAATCAAAACCTCAGATTCAGGAGGAGCAGTGTGGTTTTGGTCCTGGTTGGGAAAACTGTGAACCAACTATATACTCAGCAGTTTCCTTGAGTGTGCATGGGAGTTTGCCCAAACAGTATACATGTGTTTTGTGGACCATGTTCCTCTGGGATTACTGTGAGGAGTACTTGAATACAGGGTATCGGATCACCTGTTTCAGGCAGTGTGTTCCCTGTATGACCAGTGTCAGGGTTTGGTTCGTATTACTGGCAAAAGGTGGGACCTGCTTCCAGTGAGGATTGGTCTCCACCAGGACTGCATTTTGTTAGTTTCTATTCATTACTTTTATGGACAGAATTTCTGGGCGCTGCCATGGTGTTGAGGGGTTCCGGTTTAGTGGCCGCAGATGATGTGGTCCTGTTGGCGTCATCAAGCTGTGACCTTCCACTCTCGTTGGATTGATTCTCAGCTGAGTGTGAAGGGCCCGTCCGACTGGTAGGAGGTTTTGGGGAAGACCCAGGACATGTTTAAGAAACTGGTCTTAACCACTTTGGGATCTACTGGGAGGAGCTGGACGAAATGGCCGGGGAGAGGAAAGTCTGGGATTCCCTGCTTGGGCTGCTCGGATAAGCAGAAGATGGATAGATAGCTTTGAAGAGCTATTTCAATAAACATATTCAATTCTACAAATTCATGTTTGTAACAAAAGTTTATAAAAAAAAAAATAAAATCTGGATCGGACTGAATCAGACTATTTAATAAAAAAATAAATGGATTGAAAGCCATAACATGTTGATCGGGATGTCCCTACTTAGTAAGGTTGGGTTTTGAGAAAATGTCACAGTGCTTGTGCAGTGTCGGGACCGCTGTGGTTCTGTCTACAGGCTTGGACAAATGTGTTTGTATTTTCAGCCGTGTACGGTGAAATGTATTGTTACTTTTGGTCTCATTCTGGCACCCGTAGTAGTCTGATCAGAATTTTAAGCCGGTTGAAAAATTGCAAAATTAAATTTTACACTGCACTGACCTCGTAAGTACAGTCCCTTCTTGCAATATCACGGTTTGATTAACACTCCCTCGCTCTATTGGGGGTTTTCAAAAAATTAATAAATTCATAAATTAATGCTGTTTTGTGGGTGACTGTGGCTTATCATTTGTCCAAAAGTATTGAAAGGCAAAGGTGTCTGTAGGATTCTGCCGTCTTTTGTGTCCCTGCAGTGATCCCGTAGCCTGCACGTTCCAGTGGAGCAATGTGGTGTAAACAAAGAATAATAGGCACGTAAAGGTGAATATTTCATGTCTACAGGGCTCTAATAATAGTGAAGATTGTGTTTAGTAAGTCAAACAGGTTTTCCATGCTACGTTTCATTTATTTATATTGAAGCCTGCTTGGTGGAAATGTACTTATGAGACTGATTTGTATTTTTTTTGTAATCTTCCTTTGCCATCCAGTCCAAAATCTGTCGGGTTTAGATCAGCAGCACAATCAGGATGGTTGAAAAGAGACGTTGTTCATCTGGAAGAAGTCCTTTTGTCAGTAGTTTCGTTGAAAAACCCAGTCGTTTGATCAGGGCCTTCAGTCATCCTGCAACATTGTTAGCTCCTTCTGCCTCTCCCACACAACCTGAAGCTCCATTAGAGGAAGACCATTTACATATTGTACGTTACAAGACAATTCATACGACATAGGGAGGGGAGGGCTGTGCAATGTCCATAGCTCTGATGCAGTAGGAGAAATGGGTTGTGTTCTGACAAGACTATTACAGAACGTGTGAAGGGAAAAAGCATGATCATTCTACATAGTCTTGTATTTGTGCTGTATGGGAGAGAGAGAGAAAAGTACAGTAGTCTTCAAAATAATAGCAGTCCATTTAACCAGATTAACACCCTAGTAAACCAGCAAAACCTTGGTTCCAAACCATCAAGATGAATGTTGTGGAGTGGCCAGCCCAATCCTCAGACCTTAATCCAATAGGGAACTTGTGGAGGGACATCAAAAATGCTGTTTGTGAAGCAAAACCAAGAAATGTTAATGAATGTTAAATCATCTTGGAGTGGAATAACAGTTGAAAGGTGAAACAAGTTGACTGCTGTGAAGCACTAAATGAGTTTAGTGCTTCACAGGATTGCCAAATCCTAGAGACAAAAGTTGGTGCAAAATAGTTTTGCGTTTGTAAAGTCAACTAATTGCCCGATTGCACAGCCTTCAGAGCGTGCATATCATGAATGCTGCGTCTTGTTTGTTTTCCGAGAACTGCCTTTACTGGTAACTTGTTTGCTGTGTACCAATACAAATATGCTACACTAATACACGTGATTAATCTGCTTTGTCACATTGCACTGCTATTACTTTGAACACCACTGTATGTGTATAATAAAAAGGCAAAATTTAATTTCAGGAGAGTAAAGATATTTCACCCACAATCTATGGGGCAGTGGCCCGGTGATTGGGGTCTTTTGCTCTAAGGCACATACATTACATTACATACATTACACAAACTACTCCTTTTGCCGCAATAATAGACATACTGGTGAAGAATGAAATGTTAAAAATGTTTAAAAAAATGTTAAAAAAAGCTAATGTTGCAAATGGGGGGCCCGCACGGTGGATGAGTGGGTAGCATGTTGGCCTCGAGGGTTCGAATCTCCATTGGGCAGCTCTGTGTGGAGTTTGCCTGTGTGTGGGTTTTCCCCGGGAACTCCGGTTTCCTCCCACATTCCAAAAACATGCATGTTAGGTTAATTGCCTACTCTAAATTGTCCATTAGAGTGTGAATGTTTTGCTAACGACCAGTCCAGGGTGTACTCCGCCTACCCACCCGAAGTCAGCTGGGATAGGCTCCAGCATGCCCGCAACCCTAATGAGGATAAGCGGCATAGAAAATGAATGAATGGATGGATGTTGCAAATGGGGTAAAAGTGTTAGCGAAACAAATTGCAAAAGATGGAATTTTTTTATTTTTTAAACAAACTCTAAGGGTGTGGTTCTCAAATAGTGGGGCGGGCCCCCCTGGGGCGGTCATGGTGAATTGTCTGGGGGTATGGTTTCGATTTCAGTTTGTACAGTACTGATGATAAAAAATCAGTTGTCAAAGGTATTTCAAATTGGGGGGCGCAACAACATTTCTGGCCCCGGGGGGGCGTGACAGAAAATAACTGGGAACCACTGGCTTAAGGGGTGATTTTTGGTCACGTCAGCGTGCTTAGCTGTGTGCCTTTTTCATCAACAAAGAACTCCGACCTGCTAGTGGCCAACACATTTTTCATACTGGGCACACATTTTGACCTTTGAAAATGCTTGTATGCTGTCCAGGTGCACATTTTTATTCAATTTTGTTCACTTTGTTTCATTTGTTTTTCAAAGCAGCTCTTTCTCATTTCACCTTTTTTTTTCTGTTTGCTTCTGTGCATACATCTCACCTTTTGCCCACACCCATTTTCATATCACTGTATGCAATAAACATTACTGTTGTAACACATTGACAAGTTCCACCTCCAATAACGCTCCCTTTTTAATTGCCATTGACGGGCACTCATAACATTTATTAAAAACCTACCAGCCGTCAAAATACATTTTCAACACGCGTGCACACACACACACAATACTTCCGAATAGGAGCGTCACACATCCTGTAGTAAAATAAGGGCGTCTTAATAATAATAATAATAATAGCTGCAACTACCTGTTCTTTACTGCAAAAGTTAGGCAAATATTGGGTAAAATTGTTGAATGATGTATTGCATACATGTTTAATAATTTTTGCATTTAAATCACTGACACAAGTAAACACACAATTTTTGGGTATAAAATAAGTGTAAAAAGAAAAAACAGAATTAAAAAGTGTAAAATGGGAAATAATGGAATTTAGGGAAAATCAAAGGGAATTTGGGGAAAAATAAAACGATTTAGGGCCCTACATCTGCCTTTCTTGTATGTCAGTGTTCGTGAGAATTTCTGAGACCCTAATTAGAATGTCTATTGTTTGTTCTCCCACCTGTGGGTCATTTGACTTTCTCATAGTCTCTGGATTTTTTTTTTCCCTATCCCGCTCCATGCGCTCCTATTCATGTTGTGACTCTCGGATTTCACCCCCCACTTGTCCAGTTATTTTTTATTTTTTATTTTGTCAGCTACCCTTGAAACTTTACAGTGTTTCATATTTTATCATCTCAAACTCATGCTCTGCCTGGAAGTCCTTTGGTTTTCCATCCTGCCATTTTCTATGCCGCTTATCCTCATTCCTTTTGTCTTTGACTCTTTCTACAATTTCATCTTCATCAACCTCTAAGGCCTGTTATTGTCACAGCTGTGTTTTTGCAGTCCCATGAAAATAATGAATTAGCTGCACAGTGTGTCCCCAGGCCCAGAGTTTGTATGGTAGGGCCAGTGCTGTGCAGTGCCATGGTGGTGCCTTCCCACATCCCGATGGATGCACATGTGAGAAAAACAGAAACACTGGGAGGCATTGTGTGCAAATGTGGCTCTCTCCCTCCTACTCGGCCTCCGTCTCACGCCTTTCCTCACTGGGACCCGATTGTTCGTTCCCTTACTTGTGCTTCACCAAATCTTAAACTGAAAGAAAAATACACTCATCAAAATATGAAGACTTTTTTGTTTTTGCTCCCATATTTGATGAGCGCAAATTTACCAAATATTGTATGTCACACCTGTGCTGTATCAAGATGCTGATTAGACAGCACTATTGCACACCGAGCATTGAAAAGCCTGATCTTCTGATGCTGATTGGAACATTGGAGGCGTATGCTGTCAATCTAATATTGTTGAAAAACATTGAACAATATCTGCAACAATACAAACCATACAATGTGTTTTTGTACTGCACATGAGGTAGTTCTTTCAAATAAATAGAAAAGTGTAGGTTTGAGCCTCTTGTGGGAGCTCATTTGCATGTATGGACACGCTCCATGCCAATGAAGAAATGGAAGAGCATTGAGAAGAGTAGCATGCAGAGGTTTGCATATGGTAGAGGAAAACAACGCATGCACGCACAGTTGTGTGCACACAGTTTGGTTTCATATGTGAAAACTGTAAATAGCTCATGGTGTTAGAGTTGTAAGTAAATAGTCAAATAGATGTAAAACAACACTTTTAGATAATTTAGTTTAGATAATGTTACATTTATGTCAAAGTGAAAGTTATGCTTAAATGTGTTTATAGTCGTGACATAAAAGCAATGCGGTCACTCGGCCTCTCACATGGAGATCACAAGCAGAAATACTACACATAATAAGTGAGATAAAAATAGCGCAATAAAAAGAGGACATAACTGCTGGTGTTTGTCTCTCCGCATTGTGGAGGAAGTTGTGTGTAATAGTCCAGGTTTCATCGTTCCGAGTTCTTATTGTATATCACGCATCCTTTATTCATGTACATTCCGGATGTCTTATTCAGTAAAAAAAAGAAAAAACTGTAAAATTCAATTATTGGATGTGGTTTCATGCACCTGAAGGGACACAATCACATTTAGTACTGTAGATTGTGTGACCCTTTAGATGAAATAAGTAGTCCAGGTGGACTGTTAGAATAACAAGCGTGAAATAGTGTGCACGTATCAGTCTGTCACAATCATTAGAGCAGTAGGGGGGGGTACACAGTGACAGATGTTATTGACTTTCCACGATAGTGACATGACAGTACAACCGGTATTTTCAAATGCCGTCTGTGTAATTATGACAGAAATTCAGGAATGAAAGGAAGGAGTAATATACATCCCTCTTTTCTACCTTCTTAAAATATTGCCCCAGATGTCCTTGTAACAGCGCTTGGAAGCCATGACCCCTTCCTTCAATCTTCACCCATAAAATGGTTGCAACAGTCGAGCAGTTAGGACCAAAAGAGTAGCTAATATTGGTCAATATCCCCTCCCTGAGCTCAGTAAGCGCTCTCCTTGCGCGATGCAAGATTGAAATCAAAACTCTACAAAGAAGTGCCTCACATACAAATGGTAAAAGTCACAGGCCTTTTTCAAGTAGCCGTAAAAGTGCATGGGACCTTAACTAATTGCAAAGTGCCACTTTTGGTCCCAACTCCTACGAACCGCACTATGCAGTGAAGACGTGACTCATGTCAACGCTCGGCTGCTTGCCTGTCACTGGTTCTGTTACAAGGAAAAGGAAACCATGCTGCTATCATGCTTACACACTAAAAAAACAAGAGGGTATTTTACGATGTATTACTGTATACAGTGGTGTGAAAAACTATTTGCCCCCTTCTTGACTTTTTGTCACACTTAAATGTTTCTGCTCATAAAAAAAAAAGTTAACTATTAGTCAAAGACCACATCATTGAACACAAAATGATGACTGCCAAGACTTTTGGGGAAAGATCTTGTGGACTGACGAGACAAAAGTGGAACTTTTTGGAAGGTGCGTGTCCCGTTACATCTGGCGTAAAAGTAACACAGCATTTCATAGCAACAGTCAAATATGGTGGTGGTAGTGTGATGGTCTGGGCTTGTTTTGCTGCTTCAGGACCTGGAAGGCTTGCTGTGATAGATGGAAGCATGAATTCTACTGTCTAGCAAAAAATCCTGAAGGAGAATGTCCGGCCATCTGTTGGTCAACTCAAGCTAAAGCCATCTTGGGTGCTGCAGCAGGACAATGACCCAAAACACACCAGCAAATCCACCTCTGAATGGCTGAAGAAAAACAAAATGAAGACGTCGGAGTGGCCTAGTCAAAGTCCTGACCTGAATCCCATGGAGATGCTGTGGCATGACCTTAAGAAGGCGCTTCATGCTAGAAAAGCCTCAAATAAAGCTGAATTACAACAATTCTGCAAAGATGAGTGGGCCAAAATTCCTCCAGAGCGTGTAAAAGACTTGTTGCAAGTTATGGCAAACGTTTGATTGCAGTTATTGCTGCTAAGGGCGGCCCAAGCAGTTATTAGGTGCAGGGGCAATGACTTTTTCACACAGGGCTATGTGGGTTCGGATTTTTTTCTCCCTAAATAATATTCATTTAAAAGCTGCATTTTGTGTTATCTTTGACTAATCTTAAAATGTTTGATCAAACATTTTGTGTGATAAACATGCAAAAGAATAAAAAGTCAGGTAGGGGGCAAATAATTTTTCACACTACTGTATGCAACTGCAAAATAAGCACACTGGCTAAAGCTGAGCATAGTACTTTTTAATGAATGATTCTGTTGCATTTGTATCCTTTTGTGGAAGAACATGTTTGTTCTCAGGTGTGACGACCATCATCAATCACTCGATTTTGCCTTTCCTCTAATAATACAATAGCAGCTCTGTTTTTCCTGCCCCACCTTCCACCCCCACCGCTGACGGCGTCCTTTCATCCAAATGCTAAGCTAGAATCTAAATTCAGCTGACATGTATGCCGCCTGTAGTGCAGTACGACCGAAACGCCTTCCTGGTCACACATTCTTCCTTTTTCTGTTGCTCAAACACCTCCTGCTCCTATTTTCTGTCATCAATCTATCCTGATTTTTCTTCTACGTATTTATACAGCTCTGAATGAGTGCAGCGCTGGCCATGAAGGTTGGCATGGCAGCCTGGCACAAGCACTTAAGACTTCCCTATTAGCCCCCTGTGGTACCCCACAGGAGCACAGTAAACTCTAATTTACTGGTCATCCTTTTACTTTTTCCCTTTTCAGCCTCCCAAGTGCCAATCTCTCTGTTTTGATCGTCACTTATATTTCATGCGTACATTACTGGTCATTGGCATATTTTATAAACGGGTAGATTACCGAGATGATATTATATGGGGCGGCTGGGGACCCCCAAGAAGGTCCAATTAATTGATTAATAATTAGAAAATTAATTAGAAACAGATGTGTATATCGTAGTGGGTTTTGGGTGAAAAAATAAATGTACCGCCCTTTTAAAAAAAAAAAAAACAAAAAAAAAAACCACCCTTTTTACATGCAGATGGCTTTGTCACTATTTTTCTGTCAAGCTTTTGCACACGATTGGCCTAGTGGTTAGCATGTTGGACGCACAGACCTGGGTTCGAATCTCATCGGACATCTCTGTGTGGAGTTTGGACGTTCTCCCCATGCGTGCGTGTTTCTCTTGCCAAAAACATGTTAGGTCAAGGGCTGACTCTAAATTGTCCAGGTGTGAATGCTTGTCTATATGTACCCCACCTCTCGCCCACAGTCAGCTGGGATTGGCTCCAGCATACTCCCACAACCCTAGTGAGGGTAAGCGGCATAGAAAATGGATGGATGGCTTTGAGATTTTGTACGTTCAACAGATCCCTATGAAATTAATTTTATTCCAAATTTCTTTTTATTCAGCCCTACATTTTCTATACCGTTTATCCTCATTAGGGTCGCGGGTATGCTGGAGCCTATCCCGGGCGACTTTGGGTGGGAGGCGGGGTACACCCTGTACTGCTCGCCAGTCAATCGCAGGGCAGATAAACAACCATTCACACTCTAACGGACAATTTAGAGTGGCCAAATAACCCTAACATGCATGTTTTTGGAATGCCCGACGGAGATTTGAACCCTAAATCTCCTGAATGTGAGACATACTTGATTTCTTCTTCACCTTGCCATGCAGGACAGGGTGTGTTTGTGGTCATAGCAACGCCCGGCATCATCGTCTGGGGATGCATATCACCACTTGCGTTGCCAGCTGTGTGATTTTTATATCTCTTACTTTGTTACAATGTTATCTTCACGTAAAACATCAACCTCAGCACTCGGGTATGTGTAGCGTCTCCAGGAATACCTGTTCTCACCCCTGCCTGCACACAACGCTTCGTGGTCTATGCCGTCACATTATTTCACTGGGTAAGGTAATGCACTGAATATCCTGTTCATCTTGACCCATTTGAGAAAACAGTCGTTCATTTGTAGAGGCATCGGATTGTTTGGTCAGATGTTAGCCTTGAAGGATTTCACGTTCCGCCTGTTTTGGGCGTAGTTTTTTGTTGCTTTTTAAGTATGCTTAATTTTGGGATTCTCCATTTTTTTTTCTTCTGCCGTGCTGCAACCCTCCAAAGGGGACAAACATTTCTTTCAATACTGCTTCAGCACAGAGAAAAGGATGCAAACAGGGAGTTGTTCATTGCTGTGTGTGTGTGTGTGTATATATGCAAGTTTGCGTATTGTGTGGTATATAAAATCGTTAATTTAGGTACATGCTGAAAGTCCATTCCACCCCCACCCCTTCCAGCCTTTGCCGGTTGGGGCTAGTCACCCCGGCAGAAGGACCGCCCACAGCAAAGGCAAAACAGAATAAACACCAAAATGTAAAAAAACAAAGACCATGCACAAAATGGAAAAGGTGAAATGTATGTATTTTTGTGATATTGATTCTCTGATGCTTCCACCCTTTTAATTCTGGCTCTCCGGGGATTCCATACAGTTCTGCCCGATACAATCCTAACAATAGGAATTTAGAACATTTAGAGATTCTCCTATCCCGTGTGCGGAGAGCACACCTTTTCCCCATTGACCTTCTACTGGTAACAGTCCATTTCTACAATGGAACACACAAAGCAATTTGCAACAATGTAAACAATATAAGAAGCATTTCTGTTGCATTGGTGTAACAAATGAATTTTATAATGGATACACAACATAAAACCATTCTCATTACTGGTCTGAATTATGTAGGTATTTTGTCAAGCCTCAGCAAGTGTCATCCTACAGAAATCAGACTGTCCTTATTTGACTGGTTGAGGTGGAGTTTGACTGGTGACCCTTCCTGCCCACTGGCATTAAGGAAGGAGTGGCGACCTAGGCGGAGTACTCCACTTCCTGTCTCTTGCACTGCTGACTATGACTTTTGTACCATGAGTTTTTAAAAACAATTTCAGGCTGATGTGTGGATTTACTGCGCTGTAGCCTGACCTTTGAACCCCGGATAAGGCATTGTCGCTAATGGCCGACAGGTCTTCGCTTCTGTAATCAACTCTTGTTCGTGGTTCTTTGCTACACTAAAAGCAAGAATGAACCTTTTTATTGTCCAAACCAACTTTTTCATAATCCGTTTTTTTCCCCCAATATGATTTTCCTAGATGTATGGTCGCTACACCCAGGAGCTGGGGGTGTACGCGAAAGAAGAGGCAGCTCGGCTGAGGGAGAGTGGACCAAAGCGATTGGTCAGCAGGAACTTGGACCTGCTGGAATACGAGAAAGGACGCTGTGCCAGGTGTCGCAGTAAGTGTTAAAACGCAGGATGCTTTGGGGGCGACGTGACTCGGGTGGTAGAGGGCTTGTGCCCCCAAACCTGGTGGTTTGGTCCTCTGACATCCTTTTGAGTATGTCCAAGTATTCTTGAGCAAGATCAGGAGGTACATGTGATAACGGTGTCAAAAGTGCTTTGAGCATTCAACAGGATATCATTATCTTTGGGCTTGCAATGTTGGGAATCTAAAAACCCCCTAAACTGGTTCACCAAATCCATAAACGTATCCATAGGTATAAGTCCCAACTAAACTGTAACTTGACTTACGTAGGCCAAGGGCATGTTGAGTTTGCATGCATGTTATCAACCGGCAAATACGTGCAGTAAAACTGGCTTCTTTGTTTTGCTGTTAGTGCGTGTACCATTGACTAGAACAAACACCTAAGTCANCCCCCCCCCCCCCCCCCCCTCCGAGTGAAGGCCCGACCCTTATTTTTCCATAAATTGCATCAAAGAGACAAGCTCATAGGAATATGAACTGTAAAAAACCTCCATCACCCATTTTAAAAGATAATGGGACCAATAAATATTTTGACCTACCTGTCATGTACTTGTCGATTTTGTGTGTGTTACACGGTGTTGTGTTTGTATGAACCGTACACACGTTGGTACTCTGCACAAATGAAGTTCCTAACGGATAAATAAAGTTCTTATCTAATCTATGTAAGTTAAATAAAACTGCACGGGTAAAAATAGTGTCTCTTTAACCGAGACAACGATAAACCTTCTCAAAGTTTCACATTTTCTTATTGTCGTGGCTGAAATTTTCCTGATTTTGTCGCCAAGTTCCTCTTTTTCTTTGGCTTTGGAGTAAGGTCTCTGCAGCACAATCACTGCTGCACTCCCATTAGTGAAAATTTTTTTTGTCTTGCTCCACTCATGCACGTTGCTGTGCTGTATATGAATGTGGTTTATTGGATTTTAAATACCGGTATAAATTCGTCCAGTAATTAAAAAAAGACAGTCATTCATTAATTTTTCTATGCCGCTTATCCTCATTAGGGTCGCGGGTATGCTGGAGCCTATCCCAGCTGACTTTGGGCGGGAGGCGGGGTACACCCTGGACTGGTCGCCAGCCAATCGCAGGGCACATATAGACAAAGACAAACAACCATTCCTACCTATGGACAATTTAGAGTCGCCAATTAAGCTTACATGCATGTTTTTGGAATGTGGGAGGAAACCGGAGCACCCGGAGGAAACCCACGCACGCACGGGGAGAACATGCAAACTCCACACGGAGATTCGATCCCTGAACCTCCTGACTGCGAGGCCAACATGCTACCCATTCATCCACCGTGCGGCCAGAAAATGACATACCGCTATAAATGATCATTTCACCCCAATACACTTGCGGTTTTGCACAGTTTATCAATAAATGTGCTTTACAATTTGAGACAAGCGTATTTAATTATGTTTAAGGTTTGTAGCTTTTTATGTTAGGCTCGGTTGAATTAAATATATCATTTCGTGATACATCCCAGAAACATCAGGATACATGCTAAGGTCCATATCGCCTACCCCTATTGTAGATTTTTCATCCTGGTTATTTTCCGTGCTCTCACGTCGGACTTCCACGGATACTTCTCGTCGATGTGTTTTGTCGGCAAGCCCCGGTTCTCTCACATCTCGGCAAGCCAACCATTTGGTTGGCTCTCTGAGTGACGTCACGCAACCTTAGGAAGTGAAGTAATTACGCCTGCAAACTGCTGCTGCGGTCGGTCTGGGAGCATGATCATATACTGTATGTGCCTCTAAAGGGCCATCAGTGGGTCCAGACCAAGGTTCGCCATTTGGTGATGACTGCTTTCAGATTTCCACGCAGCCGGTGTTGATCAGCATTTATCCACTTTCTGGGCATTTTTACGAGTTGAGATAATTTTTCACGTATTTCCTTTTCCTTGACGCACTGCGAGGTGAATAGTCTGAATCACACGTGGGAGACGTAATGGGGGGGGCAACATTGTCTTTGCTTTGTGTGTACAGAATAATCATTTACGGGAGTGCGCCGTGACACCAAATGCGTATTTTCTGACCAATGAAGTGAAATTGGCCAATTTCCCGCGACATGGAGACATGGACAGGGTTGGTTGTCTGGCGAAATTGTTTGACGCTTTGCATATGACTGCTGGGAAGAAGTCATATGCTTGCTTTATATTCTGTCCATAAAGATAAAGCAAGCAAAACTGATGCTTTACGGCCAAAAATCAATGTTCTTGGCGGACACGTAAGCGTTTACAATGACCCGTGGCAAGAAAAGCGCAGTATAGTAATTGACAGTCAAGCAACTGCCAATCCTTCCTCCGCTGCTCCTAATCTCTAAACCCAAAGATTGCATGCACAATTAAAAAGTCGTTCTATTCTGCCATAAACCTGACTGTCTTTTTTCGCAGGAAGCCTTCCCTTCTCCATCTCGCTCATTAAATGCAGCTGCCTTTTAGCTGTAATTGTAGCGCCCTCTCCTGTTAAAAGACAATCGGCGCACACACAGTACCGACAAACTATTGGGGCCTACGCCTTACTGCCTTGGGATCATAACTGGTACCGCCACGCGAGTCCGCTTTCGGTGTCAGCTGACTGGCAAACCAAAACACCAGCAATACAGTCAATCAAACGCAAGGAACTCTGCCAATCAAAGCACACACACACACACACACCAGACCACCAGGCCGAAGCCTACAGCCTCATTCAGCAATCGGATACTGTATACAGTTGCTTGCGCTAATTTATTATTTTAAGACTATCCTGTCGCTCAATGAAGCTGAACGCGGCAACCACCGGGTGACCCCCCCCCCCCCCTCAGGAGCACCACTTCAACCAGATCTGTAGTATTTACTGTTTTTTGACAATAGTCAATGCAAAAGTTCAGTTTCTACTCTGCATGCACGCAGAGCTACGTCAGGTCACGTTGTCAGTGTTGTGCAGTTTAACGCAGGGGTCACCAACGCGGTGCCCGTGGGCGCCAGGGAGCACCCCAACGACCACCTGAGGTGCTGGCAAGGCTGCGTTTCGCTCAGGGTTAGTTACTCATGCGAGAACACTAGAAAGAAACGCATTCAGGAACACGAAATTGTGGATATCAGCGTTTTGTTCATGCTCTGGTAGCTCTTGGCCATTTTCATTTAGTAAAAATAACTCCCACAAGGAGAAACGTTAGGGACCCCAGTTTTAACGCATGCGTTCTAGCAACCCCCCCCTGTTGTTTCATTAATTGGCCAGCAGAGCGCAGCATTGAGCGTCAGATTGCGTCACTGAAAGAGTAGAAAAAGCTTTGTCTTCTCCCTCTTTGGCTGTTTTATCTCACTGCCCAGGAGCATTCACAAGCATAGCCCCACTAGTCAGGCAGCAATAGTTTCATATTTTACAATCATAAACGTCGTCGTCGGAGAAGAATATGCATTGTAACATGTCTAAATATTATAGATTTGTTCTCCTTGTGTCAATATTTGCAAATCACAAAAAGGTGGGCGCATCAGGCGTCCAGGTGAGATGCCAGGATGAAGCCACCATCATCTCCGCAGGCCAGAGTTGCGTTTTAGTTTGTCGTGGGTTATGGCCGCAACAGTAGCCGGTGTTATGATTATGATGTAATTACATTATTGTTGTAGCTGTTGTGAGAATAAAAGCCTGTTCCGGGCAATAAAGTCTGGCGCTTGCCAATGTACAATACTGCTTTCCCAGTTTCAATGGTTTTTTTATTTTTATTTATTTTATTGGAGTTTGCAGCTCTGTACAGTCATCCCTCGCTGCATCACTCCCTCAGTCATTGTTTTTCAAAATTTAATTATTTAGTAATTATCTGGTAAATGGCTGCTGTTTTGTAGTTGCGTATGCCTTGATTATTATTATTTATTATTATTATTATTATTAGTCTAAAAAAACCTGAAAGACAAGTTGTAGTATTCTGGCCACTTGATGTCAGTAATGTTACATTAATGAGACATGACAATAGCCTAAATACCTTCCCTTAGATTACCTTCACATTGCATGAGTCAGTCACAGCATGACAGTGAAAAGAGGTTCTCCTCCCATTTTGTGTGGAGGTGGTACTTTTTTTTTTGGCTTATTATTTTGTCTGTCTTCCCCATTTCGTTTGAAACCCTTTGAAGTTTGGAATAAATAAAATTGAGGCTTATTAGTTAGCTTGGTAGCATGCTCTGTTTAAAGTGGCTAATGTCTCGTGTCCGTGCAGTGATCCGGTTGCCTGCACATCAGAGTTGAGCAATGTGTTGTAAGCAAAGAATAATAGGTGTGTAAATGTGACTATAGGGGTGTTTTTTTTCCATGTCTGGAAGGCTGTAATGACAAAGAATGTATTTTGAAAGTCATAAACAGGTTTTCTATGCTCTAATAATGAAAATATTCCATTTATTAATCTTAAATCCTACTTTGCTAATCGGGGTCTAGAACCGAATAACCCCGGTAACTGAGGGATGACTGCAGTTACCGTATACGCTATTAGTTCAGCTGGCCATTTTTATGCTTGACGATGCTTAATGTAGACAAATGCATACAATTGCTTAAATATGCATATAAATATAATAGCCCGTTTAAAAAACAAAAACAAAACTGCAAGTGAAGTTGCAAAATCCCAAAAGGCAATGTGGTAAGGGATGACCCATACATGTGGTGTTTGTGCATTCTGTGGTAATGAATGTTTGCCACAATACACATCCTCACAAAATCTGGTATGTTTTTCAATGTTAAAACCCTCAAAACGGTTATTTTATAAGGAAAACAGCTATAGGCTGCTTAGATGCACAGGTTCCATTCCGGGCCAACCAGTGATTGGTGAAAATCCATTAAAATATCCATTTTTGACACGTTTTTTTGCGGAAAAATACACTATCTGTGGAGACAAAATAGAAAGATAGTCGTGGTTGCTCACTCGGTTGACATTCTCATGTCACAAGCGCAACCGCCACGAAGATCTATAAAAGCAGGTGCATCAAAAGTGCAAAAATTGGTCAACACGTTGTACAATTAAAATGAAAACCTTTAAAAATGAATGAAAAGTAGAAAAAAGTGTAATGTTGATTATAATGAATAATATCACTAAGCGTTCTCTTTAAATGTGTCCAAAAATTAAGAAAATGATAAAAAAAAAATCATACTCGCAGGGTGAGGGTTGGCTGGTCTGATATTTGATCTACACAGCTCCCCTCTTCCACTTATCTTCTGCTTTTCCGCCACTTGAATTAAATATTTCTTGGGTTGTAATGATTGAACAAGAAACGTGTGTACTGACTAAATTGAATTTGAAAATCCTTGCGTGCAGAATGTACATGTTTGTCTGCTTACCATTAGTTTATTGTAGGGGTGGGGGTTTTGTGTGCGTGTTTCTCCTGGGATGCTGGAAGCAAGCTCGTGACATCAGCACACACACACACACCGTGGTTATTAGTATGGACAATTTAGACACTCCAGTTAGCGCAGTGGTTCTTAATTATTACCTACTGGTTTTAAAATACCCCCAATTTTAAATACTATTGACAAACTGATAGCGTCTATTTATTCGCCTGAAACCAGCCAAACACACCAAAATAGGGAGCAGTCAAGCGTGTTAGCGTGTTAAATTGCATGCAGAGGCCGACAAATTCGTACATGTGGTCAGGTCTACACTAACAATGAAAGTCCTCCCTGCCTTGCATGCCCCCCGCAGGTCCCGCGGCCCCTGGGGGTGGGGGGGGGGGCATATCCCTCTATTTTAGACAAACCGGTGATCTGATCTGTTTTTGGGAAGTTGGAGCAAGCAGTAGATCCTAGAAGGAACCATTTTTGCTGGCTTACTCCGTTTTAAACCCATGCCAAGCACAGAGAAGATACAGTGGAGATTCAAACCCCCGATCTCCTGACTGTGAGGCAGACGCCCTAACCGCTACACTACTGCGGTGGAATATGAACTCATTTTTTCTTCCCTACTTTGCCGGCCTGCTTGTCTCCCTCTGTCCACCTACACCAGGACACACGCATTCACACGCAAGCCCGCCGTTTCGCATCAGCAGGCGTGATGTAGCAAGAGCTCAGTGTGGCGCCCGATGTTGCTATGGCGACAGGCAGGCGCCTAGCGACCAACATTTGCTTTTTTTTTTTCTTTCATCTTCTCTTCTCCTCACTTTTTCTTCCATAATCTCCAAAAGACAACACCATACCCATGCCCTCTATTTGTTTTTTTTCCCCTTCTTCCCCATTGCAACCCATTTCATACTTTTGTATGCTCTATAGAAAGTGGAAAAGTCGTACATATTATCCAATACCGGTGCAAAATCAGTACTTTTGAAACAGAATACATATTAAATGCATATGAAACAGAATACATATTAAATGCATATGAAACAGAATACATATGAAATGCATATGAAACAGAATACAAGTGGTCCTGGGGCTAAGAATGAGTTCCAGTCGTTGGACGTGATGTAAGTGGAGGTTTATTGTAATTCCTAACGCATACCTAAAGTCACTCCCACAAATTCAGTCATAAAAACAGAAGAATTAAAAAACAGTAAAAAGAGGAAGAATGAAAATTGACCACATAAATTACTTTTTACTCTTGCTTTCATCGGAGCAGATCCCTTATCATAGTCAAAGATACTGTACCCTGGCGGTTAGAAGTTTTGTTTCCTATTGTCCCCTTTGGAAAGTACTCATAAAATCCATTTCGGAGTAGCCAGAGATGATTCTTTTAAGCTGGACCCTTAAAGTAGTTAAGGTAATACGTAAGGTAGTGACCATCACGGTTTCTTGCACGGTGGCCGAGTGGTTAGCTTGTAGGCCACATAGTCAGGAGATCTGAGCTCGAATCTCGTTCTCCTCCTGCATGTGTTTTCCACGTATACTCCGGTTTCATCCAACATTCCAAAAATATGCAAGTTAGGTTGTTTGTTCGTAGGTATGAATGTTGGCCTTGTATGTGCCCTGCAATTGGCTGGCGACCAGTACCCCAAATCTTGCCTTAAGTCCGCTGGAATAGGCGCCAGCGCCGTGACCTTACCAAGAATAAACAGCGTAGAAGATGGATGGATGTTACATACTGCTGCTTGAATGTTGGGAGTAATGGCATTAAATATAAGTGTTTCTAACGCTGCTCCATATTCATTAGGAAAATGTGGCACGCTATTGTGCACTGATATCTATATCAATGATCTGGATGTTTTACTGTCACTGTCGTTCACCACTACTCACAGAAAGCGAGTCAACGAGAGTTGTGGTTGCTCATTCAGAGGAAAACACTGCCCCCTACTGTTTTGCTAGACAATTGCAAGTCACAAGCTCATCCCTCAGCCTAAAAAATTAGAGGAACACTTTGAAAATACTTTGGAACATATGTAAATTGGGGAAAATGATCTTGATCATTCCTGGTAATAAGTAGGTGATGTATTAGTAACTAAATAATGCTACATAATTTGATTAGAAATGAAAATGATCACCCTATAGGGGGGGGGCGGCAATCAAAGACACCTCAAAAATGAAAGTGAAAGAAGGATGCAGCAGACTGGTCCAGGAACAGGGCATCACTGAGCTCCTGGACACTGAGGAGCAACCTGGCGGCGCCGGAAGGACCTAAACATAGTGTCCCACATGGGGTTGGGCATTGTCGTGGACCAGAAGGAAGCCAGGTCCCACTGCATAGGTTCTGACAATGGGTCCAAGGATTTCATCCCAATAGCTAATAGTAGTCAGGGTGCCATTGCCTAACCTGTAGAGGTCTGTGCGTCCTTCCACAAATATGCCTCCCCAGACCATCCCTGATCCACCACCAGCATGACCGGTCATGCTGGCATCTTCAGACCCTTTCACATCTGTCGCATGTGCTCAGGTTGAACTTGCTCATCGATGAAGAGCACAGGGCGCCAGTGGCGTAGTTGCCAATTCCAGTGATCTGTGGCCAATGGAGCTCTACGGTTCTGGGCAGTGAGCACAGGGCCCACTACAGGATGTCGGGCCCTCAGGCCACCCTCATGGAGCCTGTTTCTGATTGTTTGGTCAAACATTCCCACCAGTGGCCTGCTGGAGGTCATTTTGTAGGGCTCTGGCAGTGCTCATCCTGTTCCTCCTTGCACAAAGGAGCAGATGAGAAATATTCACCTTACATGAGATTGTACATTTGCATTTTATTAATATTGTGTTAAACCAATTAAGACTGCCTAGTGATTTATGTCTGAATAAATAAGAAAAATAAATGTTCTTCGCAGCATGTTGTGCTGTTTGTAACTGATATAAAGTTATATAAACTTGTCGTTCCTTCCACTGTAGCACCAACGTGCACAGACAGATGCTCGTCATCCAGCCTGTGTGGTGTAGAGAGACGCCTCACTCATGGAAATCAAACATGCACATTCCAATTTGTCTTGGCCGGCAAAATGTACGTATTTTAAAAAATCATTGCATTACTCAATGGAACGATTATTGTGACTAAACTTAACGGTACTTGATTTGCAAGTCTGATTGTTTACACCACATCCATGGTATCCGGGGGTGCTGATGCCCCCGGTTTGGGCCTTTTGTTCGAACAGTAACAGGTCACAGTTGAGCTTTTTTATGAAGATTCTGCTGAGACATGGTCCGTGAGAAAATCTGCTTGTGAGAGCGCTTTAAATAAATCATAATTTAGGTGACGCACATGACCTGTGTGTGTGTGTGTGTGTTGCTAAAACACTGTGCTGCAATGTCAAGTCCAATTGTAACAAACACACACACACACAACCGTTGCTTTCTATTTCCTGAGTAGGGAAAGTTGGATTTCAATTTAATTTATCAAAGAGACACAGATCGATGTTAGGTTCAATGCCATTTCTGTGTGTGTGTGTGTTAATCTTGGACCTCTGTTGTCAAGTGCTTCACTATAATGCCTCTGGCACAGCTCCGGTGTGAGTCAGCATAGAGAGAATTCTCAATACAGTGTTGGCTTTGGCATTGATTTTGTAATCCAACGATGTCAGGTGGAGCCAAGATGCACCCATAACACTGCTTGCCATGAAGATGAATCTGGTGACGTCATGCACTTGAGTCCCGAGGCGCCGGCACGGTCCCGGTTGTATTTCTAGTTTATGGCAAGTAGTGCACAATGCGGTCATGAAAGGTGAGACGTTTGTGAAGCTCTACAGTAGACTTAGTATTAGAAATATTATACCAGGGGTGTTGCATTTAAAGTTAAAGAGGTCTGGTCCAAGATAATTTCTTTGTGTGTGTGTTTCTAATCCTCCAGGATTACCGTGATTAATTAAAATTCGGCAAACCACTGATTTTAGGTATGACTTGGACCAATCTGTGCACCTTTCCCGCCAAGTAACTAATAGTTAGCGTTTCCTATGTTGCATCACTGCATTGTTGACTTGAAAGTGGTGCAGCACCAGCTTGAAGATCTGACAGTAAACAAAAATTACAGCAAAGGATTGTGGAAAAACGATGCCTACTGGAGTTTTAGAAAGGCATTATTGAGGTCAAATGTAAAAAGTCGACTGGCAGACATGTTCTGAGAACAGAATGAGTGCAGAGACAGTTATTCTTACATTTTATTTTTGAATTTAATGTTTTTGTTTTATGTCCTTCATATGTGTACAGTGACACAGGAGTCCCTTTCAGAACTCATTCGTATTCCGACGGCCACCTGTATTTAGTTTTTATGTAAATCCCAGGGAAGCCCCAATCCGATCTTCAGGATCGGTATTGGGTGCTGATCAGCTGTATTTATCGGAAAAAATCGACTTCCGCCACGAGATCGGGTTGATCCGGTTGCAGTAAATCCGGGCCACTCTCAAACACGGTAGGTGCGGTAAATGCGCCTCAAAGCTGCTTGCCACGACTCCCGCCACCCGGATGAAAGCGAAAACACACCGCTACTTTACAGACTTGTTCGTGGGGGACCGTGGTTAAGTTACTTTCACGTTAGACGGGTATTCTGCTTTGTATACAACCATTATCTTCCCTCGCTGTGCCCGGACTTCAATGTCATGGTGCCGGGAGCACGCACGGGGAGTGTCGCTCTTAGTCACACCACAAACTGATGTATAACCATGTCAAATGATTAGTCCTAAAAAATGTGGGTTGGGGTATCCCTTGATGTACTCCATAGAAAATCTGACTAATATCTGCAAAAGTATTTGTCAAAACAATCCAGTGTTAGATCTGGGTCTTTATAGAAAGGCTGCTCGGTCCAAAAGATCTGTGGAATAGCATACTATTTTACTCGATGTAACTACGGTATGTTGAAGGATACCATCAAGCTTTGAAAAGCAATTGTTTTTATTAGTTTTTTAGCACTTTATTTAAAAGGTGGTTCGATCATAATGATGAGCTATAAACTTTCTAATGAAATACTGGGTCAGAATGAAGTCAGAACTGGTTCATTAACTGAAAGCATCGTATTGCACCTCTAACCGCAGTGCTCGGACATAGGTCAAAGTTACGGCTATGGCCTGTGGCATCACACTGTTTCAGTTCAAATATATTTTGCGTTTTATTCTCTCTGCACATATTGATTTTTTTTTTTTTTTTTTGCTTCCCAGTTATCTCATCGTTTATAATTCATTCATTCATTTTCTATACCGCTTATCCTCAGGGTTACGGGGATGCTGGAGCCTATCCCAGCAGAATTTGGGCGAGAGGCGGGGTACACCCTGGACTGGTCGCCAGTCAATCGCAGGGCACATATAGACAAACATTCACACTCACATTCATACCGATGGACAATTTAGAGTCACCAATGAAGCTAACATGCATGTTTTTGGAATGTGGGAGGAAAGCGGAGTACCCGGAGAAAACCCACACACGCACGGGGAGAACATGCAAACTCCACACAGAGATGCCCAATGGAGATTTGAACCCAGGGTTTTCAAGATCTCCTGACTGTGTGGCCAATGTGCTAACCACTCAGCCACCGTGCGGCAGCCAAGATTTATTGTGTTCAGCATATCAGTTTGCATATGTCAGAATACTTGAAGAGGTCATGTTGCCTTATGCTGAAGAGGATTGCTCTTGAAATAGGTGTTTCAACAAGACAATCACCCCAAACACACTAGTAAACCAGCAAAGTCTTGTTATTTTATGAAGGGGCCAGCCCAATCCCCGGACCTTAATCCAATGTAGAATTTGTGGGGTGACATTAAAAATGCTGTTTCTGAAGCAAAACCAAGAAATGTTAATGAATTGTGGAATGTTGTTGAAAAAGGAGCTTGGCGTGTAATTAACAGCTGAAAGGTGCCACGAGTTGGTTCAGTCCAAGCCGCACAGATGTGATAAACTGTGCCACTGTAAATTTTAGTGATTCACAGGATTGCCAAAATAGTTGTTTGTAAAGTCACCGGCAGACACTGCTATTTTTTTTAAACACCCCTTTCAACTAATTGGCCAATTGCACAGACTTAAGAGTGTGCATATCATGAATGCAGGGTCTTGGTTGTTTTTCTGAGAATCTACTGCACCTACTGGTAACTTGTTTGTCATACCAATAAAAATACACTAATAACAGTGATTAATCTGGTTAGTCACAAGTGTATATGCACAAATGCATCCTCTCTTGCAGTGTTAAATAATCATAAAAAAAAAAAAAAAACCTGGCTTCAGACGGTCATCAGGATTACCTCAAAATGTAATCACGTCTTTGTATGTCATTTCCAACAATTCCTAAAAATATCACCCAAATCCATTCACAACTAAAGTATTTTTGAGCACAAACAGATAAACCCTGGCAAAACATCACCCCTTGGCCGAGGTAATAATGTCTCTTTAGTTTGGGTAATATGCACGTCACATTATATGTAAAGTTGAGGGTTCTCGATGCTTTTTGGAATCTTTATCAGAAGGCTTCATAAAATTTCCCATCACGTGCAGTAAGGAGCTGTCTCTATCTGTTTGTGATTGCAATGCTCTGCCATTTTATTTGAATATTGGTTGTGTTAAATGTGTAAAGGCACATTTTATAACAATTATTCACTCTTTTAAATCATTAGCCCCGGTCTACAAAGTGATTCATCATGCATTTTATTCTTACAATTTTACACCCCCAAATCTTATCCAAGACCAAGACCTTTGCCGTTATTCCCTTATCCACCTTCTTCACTCTGCCATGTTATGCTGCTGAGTTGTCGCACAGTGTAATCAGAAACCCATCTTTCACTTGTTTTAGTTCTTGTTTGGAGTAATGCATATAGGAAAAATATAATAATGGTTCTGAGTTATTGCTGTTTACAATCACATATGCTGTACTCGGCTTGTGATAACGCTGCTCTGTGGTTTCTGTCCTCCAGGGTCAGGGTATCCATATGTTCTGGAAGCACCATCCCAAGACTTTGTCTCTGGTAAACAAAACAAAAAAAAAACGACCCTTTAACATTACACTTCTCATTAAACCTGTGCTGCGCTTCCTAATTATTAATCTTCAATAACTGTTTGAGTAGTTAATCCTAATTAATCAAGTGCTTGTTTCAGTTTATGGTTCAGACCCCACTTGCCTTGGAACATACCAGTGCTACCCCTGCAGACAGATAACCGGTTGTCAATAAAGACTCCAGTTTCAGAGTCTTTACTTTGAAGCACAGTAAATGTCAATTATTACTTACGTAAGACACAAAATATATATGACATTCAACGTAAATGAAATGTATTACAACAAAGGCGGTGGCATGATAGTAATTTGCATTGGGAATCCCATAGACTGGCTAGCGATTAGCAGTAGTGGTTTTACTTGGCAATTTTGAACACCTCCAGCTATGACAATTACAAAGACACCCTGCTGCATAAAAAAATATCACTGGAAAATCCGAAAAAAGATTATAAGACCGGGTGACATTTAAATTTGATTTTTTTTTTTCATTGTGTCCTGATACATTTTATTTTTTTATGTGCGTACACCCCCAACTTCATGGCCCTCTAATAATTTAACAGTCGGCATAAAATTATCCTGCCCATTCTCTATTGTGTGTTGACTAACTCCCTCATTCTCTGGCCTTATTACTGCTTGCCCCGAGCCCTAATGGAAAGTAATAAAGAACTCTCAATGTGTTTCTTTTTTCTGTGTGTATGAGGGAGAAAGGCGAGATGAATGGTCCTGATTAGGCAGTGCAAGCTGCAGACGATCGTGATGATCAATGTCTTCATCTCTGCAGCATAAGAACAGACTCATGTGTCATGCAAATATAGAGATATATCCACTAACCTGACATAATGTACCCTCTTTATCAGCCATGTGTGAGAAGGCGTTAGTAAATATGTTATGATTAATAATCATCTGTTTGCTCTTACGCAAGCGCATACCGTAGTTCAGTTCTATGCAGTGTCGATGTTCTTTAGCTGATTAGGCCACAACTTTATTTCATTGCAAAGGACTGCAGTGCGGAAGCGCTGACACTGCAACAGCAGATATCAGTGGTTGGGGGTGTGGGTGGGCTGGAGAGTGTGAACAAAAAAGTAAGAGGAAATACAAGTTGCAAAAGGGAGGAGGGGAAATGCAGAGAAAGAGAGCAATAAAAGAGAGAGGCTGGGGGATGGCGAGGGTCTAGAAGTTGGAGGGACAAAATGGATAGAGAACGTCCCTGGAGTTTTAGTCCACAATCTTTTAATCCAGGAAATGACCTGCATCACAGTTGTCTGATTGGGTTTAACTTTAATCCCACAGCCAGTGAGAAATGCAACGTTACAATGCAAACTTTGTTTTTGTTCATCTATTACTGTCACACTACAGGGAGTGCAGAATTATTAGGCAATTTGTACTTTTGAGGATTAATTGGCGACTCTAAATTGTCCGTAGGTATGAATGTGAGTGTGATTGGTTGTTTGTCTATATGTGCCCTGAGATTGACTGGCGACCAGTCCAGGGTGTACCTGCCCAAAGTAAGCTGGGATAGGCTCCAGCATACCCGCAACCCTAATGAGGATAAGCGGTGTAGAAAATGAATGAATGAATTTTATTATTGAACCATGTTCTCAATGAACCCAAAAAAGAAATTAATATTAAAGCTAAATATTTTTGGAAGTAGTTTTGAGCTTTAGCTATTTTAGGAGGATATTCTTGTGTGCAGGTTACTGTGCATAATTATTAGGCAACTTAACAAAAAGCAAATATATACCCATTTCAATGATTTATTTTCACCAGTGAAACCAATATAACATCTTAACATTCACAAATATACATTTCTGACATTCGAAAACAAAAGAAAAACTAATCAGTGACCATATAGCCACCTTTCTTTGCAGGGTCACTCAAAAGCCCGCCATTCATGGAATGTGTCAGTGTTTTGATCTGTTCACCATCAACATTGCGTGCAGCAGCAACCACAGCCTCCCAGACACTGTTCACAGAGGTGTACTGTTTTCCCTCCTTGTAAATCTCACATTTGGTGATGGACCCCAGGTTCTCTATGGGGTTCAAATCAGGTGAACAAGGAGGCCATGTCATTAGTTTTTCTTCTTATAGACCCTTTCTTGCCAGACATGCTGTGGAGTACTTGGATGTGTGTGATGGAGAATTGTACTGCATGAAAATCATGTTTTTCTTGAAGGATGCAGACTTCTTCTTGTACCACTGCTTGAATCCAGAAACTGGCAGTAGGACTGGGAGTTGAGCTTGACTCCATCCTCAACCCGAAAAGGCCCCACAAGCTCATCTTTGAGGATCCCTGCCCAAACCAGTACTCCACCTCCACCTTGCTGGCGTCTGAGTCGGACTAGAGCGCTCTGCCCTTTACCGATCCAGCCACGAGCCCATCCATCAAGACTCACTCTCATATCATCAGTCCATAAAACCTTAGAAAAATCTGTCTTCAGATATTTCTTGGCCCGGTCTTGACGTTTCAGCTTGTGTCTTGTTCAGTGGTGGTTTTTCAGCCTTTCTTACCTTGGTCACGTCTGAGTATTGCACACCTTGTGCTTTTTGGGCACTCCAGTGATGTTGCAGCTCTGAAATATGGCAAAACTGGTGGCAAGCGGCATCTTGGCAGCTGCACGCTTGACTTTTCTCAGTTCATGGGCAGTTATTTTGCGCCTTGGTTTTTCCACACGCTTCTTGCGACCCTGTTGACTATTTTGAATGAAACGCTTGATTGCTTCATGATCACGTTTTGGAAGCTTGGCGATTTTAAGAGTGCTGCATCCCTCTGCAAGATATCTCACTATTTTTGACTTTTCGGAGCCTGTCAAGTCCTTCTTTTGACCCATTTTGCCAAAGGAAAGGAAGTTGCCTAAAAATTGTGTATAAAAGAATTACTGTTAGGGTTTTTGTAGAGGTGCATCCCAGGATGCAGCAACACCAGTTGGAGCAGTTTTGAGTCTTTATTTGACAGGCTTGGCTCAGGAAGCAAGGATTTGTCAGCAAAACAGATAATCAAACAATGCAAGCCAAGGAAAAACACGTGTATAACTAAAGGACCCAAAAGGACAGCCCACAGGAACAAACTAGAAAATGATAACGTAATGTAGAGGATTACGCCCATATGTCATCCATGCAGAGGACAGAAAATGCGGCCAAACAGCAAGTTCAACACTGACGTGTATCCGTTGTAACACCGCACTTGCATACCACAACGGCACGTCTTATACAGTATGTTGCATGATCTCCTCCCGAATGGAGCTGAAGATCACCAGCCAGTATGTGCAGTTCCGGCATAGCTATCTAAGCATAGCAGTGCCGTTACCATCAAGACGTGTGCCCACGTAGAGCTTGTGGATTTAGTATTTCACACGGCTTTGTAGGTATGAAACTAATGTGTAAGCACCTAACACTATATAAGTACATTTTCGACATGTAAACGTAAATATCATAACCGAATTTGTAGCATATGTAATTTATTGCTTGTAGTGTAAACATATGTTGCAGCTTAAAACCTATTGAAGTTGACTAAATACACTATTTGGATCTAATTTTGTGGGTTTCTCAGGCTGGGGGAGGCGTTGACTCATTCAGCCTGGCGTAGTGACAATTCCGTGCCGAAGGTGCGCTAAAAGCTCGCCAGCTCCCAACCATTGGGTCCTCCATTGGGTGGAGGACCCAATGGCCCCCCGCCCCACTGTGTCACTGGTTGAGGGGCCGCTCCCGTTGGCCACCACATGGCTCCGGTGCTCTGATAGTTTTAGTTTTGCCTTCATCTGACATCATTCAACAGTTCTTTTTCACAGAGAAATGGTTTTCAGTACGTCAGTACAAACCTGATGTACGATACTTGTAATCTTCTCCCTGGCCACTTTTGCATCATTAGCCCGTGAAGTTCTGCTTGCGTGACCATATATTCGGCCACTGCCAGCTTGAACCTCCCGGACCAAAACATCTCTTTCCTTCTGGGAGAAGTTTAGCCGTCTTCCGCTGTCTTCATCCATATTCAATGAAACTTGCAATTCGCTTCGCCAGCGGCGCATCAAAATGTGAGGAGAGGAGCTCATTTGATTGAAGATTTGAACCGGCTGAGTTAAACCCAGTCATGCCTTCTCTCCTCCCTCTCTTTGCTGCTTGAGGAACAAAGTTGCACTCCAAGTTGCACGTGGCACAAAATTGCAAAATGCGCCTAAAACATGCGCCTGGTCTATGAAATTAGAGCCCTTTGTAGCATTTCAGTCACATGAAAGATCCTTTCAAAGAGGTGCACATTTAAAAGATGTTCCCCGTTTACATACATGCACGGTAGAACTTGGTAAGGGCACTCATGTCAACCAGTACTGTGGTACCGGTGAAATTATCCATCCATCCACTTATTTTGGCGTACCACCTGTAGTTCAAAACATTGTCGGCTGAGTTGAAACTGGAAAAAAAAGACCAATGTTTAGGTAAAAATGGTTCCACGTAAAACAAAATTGCTTGATATGTCTTGATTTGACAACACTGGACACTACTAGAGGACTGCACAAGGCTTTGTGTGTATACCAGTAACACTCCATTAACGGGCCCGTTTTCCTGCAGTCATAAGGCCAGCGCTATAACGGCTGTAACTTGACAAAACAGACTTGATTGAGTGCGAAAACAGAAGCTTAGCCTGCTCGTCCAAGACTAACGCCATTACCGCACATAAACATCAGCTCCACATTAGCATAGAAAACACATCAACATGAGGGAATGGTGTGAGCAGGGATGGATAGCGTGCCCAAGCCCAAAGGAGATGCTTCTGTTATTGTATTAGAAGTACCAGAGGAACTGTTAAGAGAGACGCTGGTTGGATGACTACTATAGGCTTTTCTCCCAGCAACACTTGGTGTCGGATCATTTCATTTTATATGTTTTTCTTATCTGCGTATCCCAATGATTGGACGATGCCATGCTCAGACTGAAGGAAGCATTACACAAGGTCACACGTACAGAGATTTGAAAGCCAGTAGAATGATCTCACTGTATTGCATCCATGGCAACCTGAATTAGGCTGGTAATAAATAGAACAAGCAAGGAAGGGTGTTGTCCAGTATTCTCCGAACTCGTGCCCGCTCATACTTGTATTTTATTAAGTGTTACCTGAAGAGTTAACCATCTGTGTGTGCCTGCTCAGGGGATTGTTTTTTCCCAATACAAAATCAGAACAGGACAACATTGTTGTAAACAAGTATGGCAATGTACCTCTGCTACAGAGGCATAACACAATCAGAAGGCGCTTCACTTGGAAAAGACATGTACATGTAAAACTAAAATTGTGAAAAAAAAATTCTGTAACATTCTTAGATTTCTGGGACAGAAGTTTTTTTTTTCTCTGAGAAAAATTTATTTGGTTACAGGTTGTTACGGTTGGACCTTCTGGAACAGATATATGATCCAAACCAAGGTTTCACTGTAATATAAAATAAAAAAATTGTGAAAAGAATAGAGGGTGTTAGAAAAATAAATAATTGACAAAAAATGGAACAGTCAGTAGGTTACAGAACCAGGACTGTGTCCAAATACTGTAGTACACTCAGGCTATAGAGACGACTTGCATCTACAACCAGGAACTGGCAGTAGGACTGGGTGTTGAGCTTGACTCCATCCTCAACCCGAAAAGGCCCCACAAGCTCATCTTTGAGGATCCCTGCCCAAACCAGTACTCCACCTCCACCTTGCTGGCGTCTGAGTCGGACTGGAGCTCTCTGCCCTTTACCGATCCAGCCACGAGCCCATCCATCAGGCCTATTAAGACTCACTCTCATTTCATCAGTCCATTAAACCTTAGAAAAATCTGTCTTCAGATATTTCTTGGCCCGGTCTTGACGTTTCAGCTTGTGTGTCTTGTTCAGTGGTTGTTTTTTCAGCCTTTCTTACCTCGGCCATGAGTATTGCACACCTTGTGCTTTTGGGCACTCCAGTGATGTTGCAGCTCTGAAATATGGCAAAACTGGTGGCAAGCGGCATCTTGGCAGCTGCACACCTGACTTTTCTCAGTTCTTGGGTAGTTATTTTGCGCCTTGGTTTTTCGACGCTTGATTGTTTGATGATCACGCTTCAGAAGCTTGGCGTGTGTGAAAAATAAATAATTGACAAAAGGTGATAGTCAGTAGGTTACAGAACCAGGACTGTGTCCAAATACTGTAGTACACTCAGGCTATAGAGACAGCTTGCATCTACAAAACACTTGTTGGGACACTCGTATGCCAAGGTGCCACAGTATAAACAAAAATACTGGCAGTCCTGTAGTACCTTCTGTCTTCTTCCTGGCATTTGATACTCAACGTACTCAAGGACAACGCAACTCGGGGCAAAAGTAGGTACAAATAACTTTTCTTCTGTCAAGAGACATCTGCCTGGGCTTTGAACTAGGGCTCCAACTAACGATTACTTTCATAATCGATGAATCGGTCGATTATTTTTTCGATTAATCCGATTAGACCTTTTAAATTTTCCCTTCTTTGCAGTAATCCCTTTAAGAATGCATGAATGGACGTTTTCCCTCCAAAAATTATAGCGAAGAGGAAGATCTCAGCCACCAAAATTAGAAAAGTAGCAAAGTATAAACCATCGCTCTACTGCCGTTTCACTGTTCTACCAGTAGGATTTGTGCGTATGCATGCTGAGATAATGGAGAGAGTGCAGAAATGTAGGCATTTTCCTAAGCACAAAATTTGCAAGATATCAAAAAGAGGCACAAATGTTGATAAGCTCCTGTGCAAAGTCAAAGTATCTTGTTTTGCCTGAGACACAAAAGATAATATGTCTGCTTGTGTATGTCCGCTTGTGGCTCAAAATCAACTGCCACACCCCTCCGGTGTGGGGTCAAACGGGACATGCGCACCTTTTAATTAAAGTGCTTGGTTAAGAAAATTTCAGTGCACTCATTAACGCGTTAACTTTGACTAATGTCCATCCCTAGATAGGTCACATTGTTGTCATTCTTTGTGTTCGCCAGACGGTCCAAGTTTTTGTAATATATTCAACCCAGAATTTGCCATATTCTACATGCAACAGCCTTTGGGTCACTCACTTTTTGCTCTACCACTATACAATAATTGAACTCCAACATTTCTCTTTATGGGTTATGACTTTGCATTGATTTGGTGACACAAAGACAGCAGAAAGTCACAATGAGGCTTTGAACAGCACCCTATATTACTTGTTCTTATCGCATCTGTCCATCTTACAACCACCCAGACAGCAAGTTGTTCTGCACTGCAGCTTGTTGAGCAGGCCAGCAAACAAACATTCACCAGGGAAAAGTGGCACTGCTGGCCTTGCCTTGCATGATAGATGGCAAATTAGAGATTCAGTGTGTAAACAAAGCTGTCAATTAGTCGATGCTAGTGTATCATTAATTTAACCGCCTGCTGTTTGGCCTGATACATCCACGGGCATCTGTTGGTGGGGATTTTTGCTGGATGCTATATTTTTATTACTCTATCGTGCTAAAACCTGCTCCGTTTAGCTTCAATTTAACAAACCTAATATATAGGTTTGGACATTGAATCTCAAGAGATGTGAACCGGGACCAAAATTCCAATTGGAATTCCAAATCTCCCGGGGTCATTTATATTTTTTTCCTTTCGATTCCTAGTGTCGATGCCCAGTCCGCCGAACGCAAGAAATAGCTGTGAATACCAATAAGGAGCACCAACAAAAAAAGCGGCTAAAGAGTTTGCTTCAACTTCATTAACAAAAAAAGCCATCAGCTTAGGGGGAGACCACCAACACGATTAAACACCTTTGGATGGTATGGAAATAGCAGTCCCGAGTCTTTCGTGCCCTATGTCGGACTTCTAAGCGGTCAGAATCAAGGAAGTCAAACAAATGACGTGCCGATGCCAAGTTTCTGAAGGGTTTAAGAATGCTTACTGAGGTTGTGGAAGTTTGGCGTAAATAACGAACGGGAGCTACAGCTGCAAAAGGCAAGTTTATTAATGCGAGCGATATCAGCTTGCCTGTGTACTTTTTCATAGACAGTTCTTTTCCACTTGTTTTAATGTTCTGCACCCAGGTTAGTGTTTAAATTTCTACAGATTTTCATTCGCAGCAGATTCTTTCGGTTTCGGTTATGTTAGCAACCGCTTATGTCATCAGCTATTCTGAGGAGCATCAACATAAACAGGTTCCAGTATATGCTGTGAACCAGTGACTGTGCAATAAATAAGGATCTCAGAATTGTCTTATGGACAAAAAAGTAAATATAAATGAACATTGTTACACCCGGGTGCACCTGATCCCTGGTGTGGTCATTGGATGTCCAGGTATCAGGGTCATGGCACATTTCGTGAGTGTGTGAATCATAAAATATTTATGGATACTGATGCATGGCAACATATACGCCTCAAGGTTCTTCTTCTGTGTCAGTACAATAACCTGCATGTTTTCATGTATTACCACCTCTTCCAGTTATTATGCTTAGTGCTGTCAGCAGATTTAAAAAAAGAGAGATTAGTTTATAGTCTGTAATGAATTAATCTAATTGTCTTTTAAACTCACAAAACTTTTAATGCAAAAAGCCCTGCCTTTTGAAGTAGTTTAGTTTTAAATTATTACATAATTGTGGCACATCAAAATTTGGTTTCCAACAGAAAAAAGTGTATTTATGAAGTCATTTATTGTGATAGATCAGTGTGCTGTTCAGTCATTAATATTTTGGGCTCATAAATGTGACTCAAAATTGGACGTGTGGCTGCTTTGATCTTGTTTATTTAATAGCATATAAATAATTTTACCACCATTTGTTTACCCATTCAATCTGCCCATCCTCATGTGATGATGCCATTAAAAAGTTCACAAATATCCTTTTGTATTTTTATCTAGCTGCCCTCTTGTCTTGTCTTGTAGTTTGCACGGTTCGCTGCCAGAAGTTCCTGATCTCGCGGGTCGGGGAGGACTGGATCTTTCTCATCCTGCTGGGATTACTCATGGCTTTGGTCAGCTGGGTGGTGGACTTCTGCATAGTCATTTGCCTCCAAGGTGAGATGTGGTCATGGAAGGGAAAAGTGTGTATTCACATACTTACAAACTAGCTGCTTACAGTTTTACAAACAACTGTATGTAAAGCCAGTAGCTGGGTCATAGGCCTCGTGTTATGTACACACTCCCATAAATTATTAATATAGGACAAAAAAAAATTGCATCCACACGGCAGAAGAATGCGTAGGGGTAAGAGAAGATGTCACTTTTCTTCTATTTAGTTAACTTTTGCTTAATGAGACTGTTTTTTGACTTTGTTAAAGAAAAGGAAAGTGAAGTGAAATTATCCATCCATCCATCTTCTCCCACATATTTGAGGTTGGGTTGCGGGGGCAGACCTGACCCAGAATTTCCTTTCCCCGGCTGCTCGGCTGCTTCATCCAGCGAATCCTGAGACATAGTCTTTCCAATATGTCCTTGGTCTTCCCCAAGGCCTCCTGCCGGTCCTGGACACCTCCCCAGGGATGTTTAAGGGGCATCCTGACCAGATGCTTTTATACGGCTCCTCTCAATGCAGAGGAGCATTGGCCGATTGTACCTGCGATCTTGTTCTTGCAGTTGCTACCCAAAGCTCAAGACCAGGTGAGGGTAGGATTGTACTGATAAATGGAAAACTTTGCCTTTTGGTTCAGCTTCCTCTTGATGACGACGAACCGATGCGGAATCCGCATCAATTACCCACCAATCCGCTTGTTCCTCTCGCTTTATATCCTTCCTTCGCTCGTGAACAAGAACCCAAGGTAATTAAACCCCTCCACTTTGGGCAGACTTTTATCCCCAACCTGGAGATGGCACTCCACCTTTTTCTGGGAAAGAACCATAGACTTGAACTTGGAGGTTCTGATTCTCATCCTAGCCAGTTCTCATTCAGCTGTAA
Organism: Oostethus manadensis; assembly: GCA_024372805.1. NCBI lineage: Eukaryota > Metazoa > Chordata > Actinopteri > Syngnathiformes > Syngnathidae > Oostethus > Oostethus manadensis. Next base: position 167,323 of record QODF01000093.1, on the reverse strand, counting down.
AAGCTCAATATCATGGCCCAACAAAGCCAGCAGAATTAGATCATCTGTAGAAAGCAGAGACCCAATGTTTAAGTCACCCAACACTAACAGCACCAAGAAATTATGTCCATAAAGGTTATGAATAGAATCGGTGACGGACAGCCTCGGTAGAGTTCAACTTTCACTGGAAACGAGCATGACCTATTGCCAGCAATGGTGGACCAAGCTCTGACACTGGTGATATACTCTATGGACTAGCTAATCCTGTACCCCTTATTTTCGGAGTACTCCCAACAGGATTCTGCAAGCAACACAGTTGAATGCCTTCTCCAAATTCACAAACATATGGGCATACTCCTTTGTATCCTCAAGGTCCCTGCTAAAAATGTAGAGTTGTTCCACCACCAGGACAAAAATGTTCAAAAAGTGGAGAAACAACAATATTGGCTACATGCTTGGCCTAAGCAAAACAACACCAAAGTTGGTATTCTTGAACTTCTTGAATCTGTGTCTATGAAATGGAAATTTATATGTAAGGAATATAGTGGTCACATTGAGACTTCCTGCTCCTGATTAGGCCTGTCTCTCCATCCTAAACCAACAGTGATATTGGTTCGATGTCAGAGGAAAAATAAAACTTTATTGGATTATTTTGGCCTGCATCTAAAGTCTCCAACACAGGCAATCCATTCTAGAATCTACTTCAGAACATCTATCCAGCAGCACCAGCACTTCAGTTCGGCATGCAAAGCCCACGTGATCACAACAGTGTGTGCTTGCGTGTAAAGGAGAAGTGATGTCAGCTATCGTGGCAGTATTTTTTTGTCCTGAAGTCTGAAAAAGATGTTGCTGCTCAGTGCAAAAGTTTCCTGTGGTGGCACAGAACAGGGGAAGGTTGATATGACCAATGTTATTGTTCATTTGAAGCAGGATTTTTGCAACACTGACTTCCTGAAATATCCTCTGCTGTTGGAAATATTTTCATAGTGTGAGAAGTCCCCACAGGATGGCAAATAGTGGCTTTAACAGAAAAGAGCCAGCCCCTGTCAGAGGTGGGATTAATGTCTGGTTGAAATGCTCATTGAGCACCTTGAACCTCACTAGATTATATCTACTGGGGATAAAACTACACACCAGATGCATAAAGATGTAAATGCATCTGTTTTTTTTCATTCCTGCTGATGCCAATTTTTTGTATGAGCAATCAAGCCTTTTCTAACCTTTTTGATCAGGCCTTTATTAATATTCCATGCTACTAAACAAAAATAAAAGTATGTATTATTGTGGTAATATTGCTATTGACCAATTTTCGAGGCTACAATACAGGAATCTTAAGCGAAAAAGTTGTATTGAGACACCCCTAATGTTTCATTTAATTCATGTATTCAATCTTCTTATCGCTGTACAGTGTGAGTGACTTGTGTTGGTTACATTTGATTGTGTGTGTGTTTCCACAGCACAGAAGTGGATGTATGGTGGCCTGGACAGTAACATTTTCCTGCAGTATCTGGCCTGGGTCACATACCCCGTCGTCCTCATCACCTTCTCTGCTGGCTTCACTCAGATTCTTGCTCCACAGGCAGTTGGTACGATAAACACATTAACACAGCAAGTTGTTTCTTTAAAGAATTTTGGTCACCAATAATGACTACTTTACAATTTAGTGGATTTACTTGTCCAACATATATATTTTTTTCCCTGCCTGCTGTTCTCGTTCAGGTTCCGGCATTCCCGAGATGAAAACTATCTTGAGAGGAGTGGTGCTGAAGGAATACCTTACCTTCAAAACGTTCGTGGCTAAAGTCATTGGCCTGACCTGCGCCTTAGGCAGTGGAATGCCACTGGGCAAGGAGGTAAAGCAAAAACACAAAGGCTACATTGTAAATAAATAATGGGTTGGGGGTGGGCGGACACTTTTTTTTCTGTTGTTTAGGAGCTCAAACTCTTATTTCAGTCAATCAAATACGGTGGTGCCTTGGTTAAGGTCCAACTCAAACCAAAATGGACTGTAACCAAAGCAAATTTTTCACAAATTTTTCACGCTCAACTGGGTCTTAAAAAGTTTAAAATCCAATCATTTGAATGCAGTTCCTCAAATGTCAAATTCACGACAGTGACAAAAATGTCATTAAAGTTTTAAATACAATTTTAAAAGGACTTAAAAATGTATTAACACTGTCAAAGAAAAATCTGCTGCTAGCTCAAAAATGGACAGACAAAAGTTTGTTGAGAATAACGAGAGATACAGTTTAATAAAACTTGTATGCAAGGAGACAACTCTAAGGTCCTGTAAAATTAATTTGGTTTTTCCAAAAATCTGTTTTTTTGTCTTTTCCATTTTAATTTCTTCATGATTTCGTTATTTTAAGGGCGATTTCCACAAGGTGCCCTGTGCTCCTAAATGAAACAAGCACAGGAAAAAAAATTAGCACCAATGTGAAATTTCTTAAATAACTAGATATTAATTTAATGCATAGCCTTGCATACAACATGCCATACACACATGTACTAAGCTACACATACAGTGTTATACCATGACTGACATCACATGCAATTAAATAATTAGTGGCCACTTTTCACACTGCACAAGAACTGCATTGATATCAATCCAACCTATGACAACCATATCAGGCAATGCTTTCCAATTATGATACTGCATTTTAAAATATAGAGTATCACATTGCTAAGTAAGATACTTTTTATTTTTTCTTGAGTAAAATTATTTTAAAATAACACTACTCCTAAATGAGTACAGTTGTTCTACAGTTCTGTTCTTCCTCCTGTTCCTTTTTTACTATGGATGTGTAAACTGAGTTAGTAAATTATAGCTGTACATGTTTTGATGAAAATATATACAGTACTACCATGAGCATAGTAGTAATATGCATAATAATAAATTAATTGGGCACGAGAATAGTGTATTCCCCAACGTTGGCAAATTATGCCCTTAAAACGATAGTATAAAGGCCAAATCATGCACATCTATGGACCAAATACTGTCAAAGGTAATTGTTAAATCTTACCTGTGGGCGGTTACTCCCTGGGATTTGGTGTGGTCAGTAAAATGCGTCGTACACTTGCATGCTGCACATGAATGAGGCATCTTCTCCGCTCAGACTCTTGCCACATTCACCAGTTTCCTCTCGCTCCTTGGTTCCACTTTGAAAATACAACTCGACTTTCATTTCTTACCTGACACAATGTTCTGTGTTTTGTAGGTTGCTTGTGTGAAAAGGGGAAGAACATTTTTATCCTACTTTGATCTAATTCCCATTACATTTCATTCGATTTTCGGGTTCAGGCTTGTCCGGGTCGCTGGGGGCAGCAGTCACGGTAGGGAAGTCCCGGTCTCCGACAACCTCTTCCAACTCTACAGGGAGGAGACCAAGGCGTTCCCAGGCCACCTGTGAGACATAGTCCCTCCAGCGTGTCCTAGGCATTCCCCGGGGCCTTCTCCCGACTGGGCATGGCCGAAACATTTTACCTGGGAGGCATCCGGACTAGATGCCCGAGCCACCTCAACTGGCTCCTCTCGATCTGAAGGAGCAGCGGCTCTACTCTGAGCTCCTCCCGGATGGCCGAGCTCCTCACCCTATCTCTTAGGTTGAGTCCAGCCAACCTACGGAGAAAACTCATTTATGCCGCTTGTATCTGCAATCTCGTTCTTTCAGTCATGACTCATGGCCATAGGTGAGGGTGAGAACATGGATCGATCTGTTAACAGAGCTTTGCCTTCCGGCTCAGTTCTCTCTTCACCATGACGGTCCGGTACAGCGACCGCATTACTGCTGACGCTGCACCGATCCATCTGTCGACCTCACGCTCCAACCTTCCCTCACTCGTGAACAAGAACCCGAGATATTTGAACTCCTCTACCTGAGGCAAGACCTTACTCCCAATCCAGAGAGTATGTCCACCCGTTTCCGTCTGAGAACCATGGCTTTGGATTTGGAGGTGCTGAGTCTCATCCCAGAAGCTTCACACTCAGCTGCAAACCGCTCCAGTAAACGCTGAAGGTCACAGCCTGATGAGGCCATAAGGACCACATCGTCTGCAAATAGCAGAGACGAGATCCTAAGGTCACCAAGCTGGACTCCCTCAACACCTTGACTGCGCCTAGAGATTCTGTCCATGAAGATTATGAACAGAATCGGTGACAAAGGGCAGCCTTGGCGGAGGCCAACATTCACCGGAAACAAGCTCGACTTACTGCTGGCAATGCGAACCAGGCTCCTGCTTCGATTGTACAAGGACCGAATGGCACGTAGAAGCGGACCATCAATCCCGTACTCCCGGAGCACCCCCCACAGGACACCACGAGGGACACGGTCAAATGCCTTTTCCAGGTCTACAAAGCACATGTAGACTGGTTGGCCAAACTCCCACATACCCTCCAGTACCCTTGCACGGGTGTAGAGCTGGTCCAGTGTTCTGCGACTGGGACGAAAACCATATTGCAACTCCTGTAACCGAGGTTTGACTAACGGTCTTACCCTTCTCTCCAGCACCCTGGAGTGATCCAATTTGTATGGACTTATTTTAGGAGCAAAATGCGAATGAAAGGATTGAAATCCATACCCGGATGTGTGCTACCTTTTTTATTTTTTTCAACTCGTAGTCATAACTTCAAGCCACACATGTGAGTGAAATGCTTGCACTCTACGGCCCTGTATGTCAATCAAGGCATAAGCTTGTGAAGGACTTGCTTTGCAGACGCAAGGCCTCTAACGTTGAGCAGATGATGAAAGCAAGTCAGTGTGACATTAGTGTGTATCTTATATGCATATGTTTGAATGCATATATTTCTTTGACAGTTTTATTTTTTTTAAAAAAGCATAATCTGCAGTCTTGCATCGAAATGTTTCAATGTTTGAGGACGCTGTAGCATATCGATAAAGCGAGACTAACATACCTGTGTAGCCTGGTCAGTACTTATTCAGCAGGACTTTCTTTCTTTTGACTTGACTGTCTTGACTTTTTTGCCAGCATTGACGTGTAAATGGGTCTTAAATTGTAGTCATTATGGTCTTGAAAACATCTAAACGAAATTAGACTTGTTGAAACTTGCAGAGACCTAAAACTACCATCAATATATAGATTGTTCATATTTCTGTAAGAGAATAAACTCACTAAATTAATACTGGATGTAATAAGAGCACATTCTTGGTGCAGTACCCTTGTTACAGTAGTGGTTACATGCAGAATAAGAATGGCGGATGGGCCTTTGCCAACACCACATAAGACAAAACATCCATCGAACTGTTTCCGTAAAAAAACTATTATGCCACCAGCTGACTTTGTTCCATTGCAAGTGGACTTTAACAGCAAAAAAGGAAAACAAATTCCTGCATCTACCCCTTTTTAAATGAATTAGTTCATTCCAAGCAGATCCACCAAGGGCGAACAAACCATTCTTTTGCCTCAGGTGAGCACTCTTGGAGGAGGTAAATAACATGCCTCAATGCATCCCTGTATATTTGTAACCTACTTCTCGTTATCCCTTCAGCGTGAATTACAAATGATCCCCATGGCACCCCACAGGCACACATGCAGGTACAGGTCTAAATAAGGGAAAGACAGATGGAGGGACAGAAAATGCTGCTCACTACACACATTTTTTTAAACCTACTGGGAGACAAAAGAATGCCTTGATACTGTATTCAACCTGCTTATGCAGATGTTATTTATGAACAAGGTGTGTGTGTTGGTATGTGCATGTGTAGCTTCTACTACTTACCCATAGTATAAACACAAAAGGCACAAGGATTTCCAAACTGTGGCTCGGGGGCCATTGATCCCGCGGCTGTTTTTTTATGTGCCTGTGGAACATAATACAAATTTAATTTAACAAGAAAACAGCAAAAATGGAAAAATCTGCAGTAATTTTACAAGAATGTCAAAACATTAACAAAAGTTGTAATCTAGCGAGGAAAAAAATTCATAATTTTACAACAATGTAGCAATATTATGAGGAAAAATTTAATTTTAATATCTTTTGGTTAAATATTAAAGGAACAATAAGTAATTTTTTAAGTCAGTATAATTAGAAAACAAAATGGGATGTAGTATTTGGAAACTTGCGTTGGGGGGAAAGTAGCAGTGACTGCTCAAGAGACAAGCAATACAAGGCTGTCAGAGTTAAAATTTCCCTTGTGGAGTTTGCATGTTCTTTTTTTCTGTGTTTTGGATTTTTCACTTTGACTTTGTCTAAACTCACTTTGTGGAAAAAGTATTGGGATATGCAGTATATTGTATACCAATATTCAACATAAATGCTGTATATCGTGGTATGAGTTTTGGTCCATATTGCCCAGCTCTAGCATTTCTGAAATAAAAGCTAATATCACATGTTTTGAAGTTTTATGCAGCAATCATGTTTTCTGACAAATCTTAAGTTTGATAAATGTGGAATTACTACGGCTTCAACTTGGAAATTGACGCCGCCACAGTGACGAGTGATGCTGGGAACACCAATGTGGGGTGGATTGCAAGGTTTGTAGTGTGCACAAAGCGCTTAATGTCCGGTTGCCATCCTGCCTCAATCACCGACACTTATGTTACGTGTCTTATTATTTAGAGTAGTGATGTCTTAGTTCAGTCTGATTTGTGGTTGCCCAGTTCTCACCAGAGAGCTTACCTCTTAATGAGAAATATCGCCATGGCAATCTTGCGAGATCTAGTGTCTCGTTACACCTTCAGAAAAAAGTTAGACTGTTGAAGTAAAGTCATAATATTAGGAAAATAACATTTACTCGTTGAGTAGATTAGACAAGAAAAGATGTAACACCCACATTTTCTTCCCAATATTGATAGTAACGGTTCTCTGTTTTTTCCTGTACCTTTTTACAGTTTGGTTTTTTTGCTTTCTCCTCCTGCCAGGGTCCTTTCGTTCACATTGCCAGTTTGTGTGCCGCTCTCCTCAGCAAGTTCATGTCTCTGTTCGGAGGAATTTACGAGGTATGTTTTTCTTGCTACATTTTTAGACCATAACATGGTGGCTTCAGGCAATAGAGTGACATAGAAAATCAAATATGAGTGATGTAAATACAACCATGTACTCTCTATAGCCGCATAATATTACCCACTCTGTCACCCACAATAATTTAAATGCATGTCCATGCAAGTGTCTATGTGTGATAGTGTTTTTATTTGTCTTTAACAAAGCACTGACAGTGAAACAGTGAAAATTTTCTACCTGGGGTTTCCAACCTTTTACACCATGAGGGCCACAAAACAAAGCCAACCGAGGGTTGTCCTAACAGACATATTGTCTGAACTGAAACGAGACTTTGCTTTATCTTCTCAGTGAGCTTGTCGGTGTAAAGTGACAACACCACAGTAACTGAACACTTTACCAAGAGTAATTTACGACACGCCCCACTCAAGACCACATTCAATGGTGCTTAGTACCGCCTACTGTGAAGCACGAGTCTCAAAATTGCGGGCCAAATTTTGTGCGGCTAAATTAAGCAATTTCAGGCCTATGAATGGCGAAATGAACTGAAATACAAATATGACATTCAGAAGACACATTCAAAGTCATGTTGTGATGGGTAGTACTATACACTGGCCACTATGCGTCAGTAATGTTACATTGAGGAGACAATAGCCCCCGCAAGAAGTACTGTACAGGAACCGGAAGCAAAAAGGAGCAAAAGTAATACCAGTGTAAAGATGACTATGGGGTGTTCTTTCATGTTTAGAGGGGGCTAATGTAAAAAGATGTATTAAGAAGGCTGTGTACAGCTCTAAGTTTGACAATATTCCATTTATTAAGAAAATAATCCTGCTTCTCAGAAATGCACTCATCATAGTCAAATCTAGTACCAATTAAGTGCGATAAGAGAGGTGTTGTATTACATTTTTGTTGTTATGCTTAATATTTACCACTCACATGCTGCATTATCTTGTGTGCATGTCTGTTAAGTTAGTCATCTGGTTTAGACAGACTGGAGAGAATACCTCCAGTGAATACCAGTTAGACAACATGTAAGACCCCTGCGGTATAGGCTCCCAATGACCATACTAATAATTCATTCATTCATTTTCTATACCGCTTATCCTCATTAGGGTCACGGGGATGCTGGAGCCTATCCCAGCTGACTTTGGGCGAGAGGCGGGGTACACCCTGGACTGGTCGCCAGTCAATCGCAGGGCACATATAGACAAACATTCACACTTATGGACAATTTAGAGTCGCCAATTAACATGCATGTTTTTGGAAACTGGAGTACCCAGAGAAAACCCACGCACACACAGGGAGAACATGCAAACCCCACACAGAGATGCCCAACGGAGATTTGAACCCGGGTCTTCCTGACTGTGTGGCCAATGCGCTAACCACTCAGTCACCGTGCGGCCATACTAAAAATATCAATGCAAAATACCACTGACTGTATCACCATATTAGTAGCGGGTGGTGAAGAGGGAACATTTTGAGGAAAACACTCGAATTTGTTTGTGTGTGTCAGAACGAGTCACGGAACATTGAGATGCTGGCTGCAGCCTGTGCCGTGGGAGTGGGTTGCTGTTTCGCTGCCCCAATAGGAGGTGAGTTTCTCATTAAATAAAAAACAAAACACAAACCATATAATTAAAAAAAAAAAAAAAAAAAAAAGCGACACGGCTTTGCTAAACACTGACTGTGACACCTCTGGTGTGGCTTTCAACTCCCAGATTAAACTGCGTCTATTTTGGCCTGGACAAGTCCGTCTTATTTGCGCGATATATTGTAAATACAGTGGTGTGAAAAACTATGTTTGTCACACTTAAATGTTTCTGCTCATAAAAAAAGAGTTAACTATTAGTCAAAGATAACATCATTGAACACAAAATGATGACTGCCAAGACTTTTGGGAAAAGATCTTGTGGACTGACGAGACAAAAGTGGAACTTTTTGGAAGGTGCGTGTCCCGTTACATCTGGCGTAAAAGTAACAGCATTTCATAGCAACAGTCAAATATGGTGGTGGTAGTGTGATGGTCTGGGCTTGTTTTGCTGCTTCAGGACCTGGAAGGCTTGCTGGGATAGATGGAAGCATGAATTCTACTGTCTAGCAAAAAATCCTGAAGGAGAATGTCCGGCCATCTGTTGGTCAACTCAAGCTAAAGCCATCTTGGGTGCTGCAGCAGGACAATGACCCAAAACACACCAGCAAATCCACCTCTGAATGGCTTAAGAAAAACTAAATGAAGACTTTGGAGTGGCCTAGTCAAAGTCCTGACCTGAATCCCATGGAGATGCTGTGGCATGACCTTAAGAAGGCGCTTCATGCTAGAAAAGCCTCAAATAAAGCTGAATTACAACAATTCTGCAAAGATGAGAGGGCCAAAATTCCTCCAGAGCGTGTAAAAGACTTGTTGCAAGTTATGGCAAACGTTTGATTGCAGTTTTTGCTGCTAAGGGTGGCCAAGCAGTTATTAGGTGCAGGGGCAATTACTTTTTCACATAGGGCTGTGTGGGTTTGGATTTTTTTCTCCCTAAATAATAAAAACTTTCATTTAAAAAGTGCATTTTGTGTTTACTTGTGTTATCTTTGACTAATATTAAAATGTGTTTGATCAGAAACATTTTGTGTGACAAACATGCAAAAGAATAAAAAGTCAGGAAGGGGGCAAATAGTTTTTCACAAATAGTTTTTCTTTAGGAGTTACAGTGCTGTCTGTAATGTCATGCCATTCATAGGAAGCAATAAAACATGCTGTGTTTTTAAGTACTGTCTGTTTGCAGGTGTATTGTTCAGTATCGAAGTAACATCGACATTCTTTGCGGTGAGGAACTACTGGAGAGGGTTCTTTGCAGCAACCTTCAGTGCCTTCATTTTCCGAGTGCTTGCTGTTTGGAACAAAGACGAAGGTGAGACGAAGATGAGCGTGTGCACCCCTATTTACCGCGCGACAAGTTGTTAGCGTTGATAAATTACTCATGGTTATGTGGATCCCCGCCTTTAGGTAGGTTTCACACCTACCAGCCAATGGTGAAATTCTGCAAGTAATTGCTACAACATGCCTATTACACACGGCATGCTCCTACCTCTCCAAACCCTCCTGCTACCTTGATGTTGACGTTCTCCTGAATCAGCCGTTTCAATAACAATGACTATTGTCTTTATTTAAGGTCACCTCCAGAACCCTTCCCTTTTCTCTTCAATTGTCTGCTAGCGACAGAAACTAACAAGCTATGCTAAGGCGAAATGCACCATCCACTGTAATGGACAAGATGATCGACAGATAAGATGAATCTGATTCACAGGCCGGTGTGACAAGTGTGACTAATGGTGGTAATCTGGAGATTGCCAGATCAGAGAAGCCATTTCTCCTGCCCCCGTCTGCATAATCATCATGCATGCATGCTGTGTATTCATTCATTCATTTTCTATACCGCTTATCTTCATTAGGGTCATGGGGATGCTGGAGCCTATCCCAGCAGACTTTGGGCGAGAGGCGGGGTACACCCTGGACTGGTCGCCAGTCATTTGCAGGGCACATATAGACATACAAACATTCACACTCTAATGGACAATTTAGAGTCTCCAATTTACCTAACATGCATGATTTTGGAATTTGGGAGGAAACCTGAGTACCCGGAGAAAACCCACACACGCACGGGGAGAACATGCAAACTCCACACAGAGATGCCCAACGGAGATTTGAACCCAGGTCTTCCAGATCTCCTGACTGTGTGGTCAATGTGCTAACCACTCAGCCACCGTGCGGCGTGTATATTTTTTAAATATATGTACAGTATATTTTAAAATGTCAGTTTTTGCCCAGTGTCTATAAAGAGACAGACTGACGTTAAACGAGGTGAACGATCCTCATTTTTAATTAGGGGTGGATATTTTTTACAATTTATATCTGCATTAAAATGTTTTGCACATTAATTCAAAACTGCAAAATTGAACACATCCGAAAACGGAGTAGTTTTTTTTTTTTAGTATTTTAGTCTCATGTGTTGTCACTTCAGATGGTAACTTACCATTTTTTTGTGTGTTTTGTTTTTTTAGAGACCATCACTGCTCTTTTTAAAACTCGCTTCCGGCTAGATTTTCCATTTGACCTCCAGGAGCTTCCTGCTTTTGCTGTCATTGGGTGAGTTTTTGACTGACTGGAGGGGTGGTGGAAAAATTCTCTTCTTTGAAGCCGTAACTTAAGATTTGGTGTTCATGGTGGGTTTTTTTGGTGACTTGTCTTTAATTTAACATTTAATGGATGTTCGATATTGGCTTTTTTTGCCGATATTGTCCAACTCTGAATTTTCGATTCCAATATCAACCGATGCCGAACTGCGTAACATTGCATATCTCCTGAATGAACACATTCAATGGTGTGAAAAACTATTTCCCCCCCTTTCTGACTTTTTATTTAATTTATTAAAGAATAAAAAGTCCCGAAGGAGGCAAATCGTTTTTCACACCACTGTAGGGACAGTACATATTGCTGAACAAATACATGACATCTCAATATGTCCGATTCCAGCCAAAGGCTCATTCCTATCTGCCGTCCCTGGACAGGCTGGAGTTTAACTGTTTGAACTGCAGAGTCTTATTGTGTTTAACAATAAAACACTTCAAACAAAGTGTTTGTTGGATTGTACAGGTAACGGTGCTGGATTGCACCACACATGACCTCCCAACGTGACAATTACTTGTGACACTGTTAGAGCCCCACATGAAACAACACTGATTTAATCACATTTACTACGGCCAATATAGTAGACATAATAACAGGAAACGCGCCATTGAAGACACACTCGTTTTGTGTGTGCTGCTGTGCATGTATTTGGCTCCTAGGGGAGCTGAGTGGGTGGTCAGAGAAAAGTATGTTCAGAAGTGCACAATGCTGCATAATGCATTTCAGTTAATGTGCTGTATTCTCTAGGCAACGCTGGTGTACTGTGTCTGTCTCTGTGTGCAGAATTGCCAGCGGTTTTGGTGGGGCTTTGTTCGTCTACCTCAACCGACTGATTGTCCAGTTCATGAGGAAACAGAAGGCCATCAACAGATTCCTCATGAAAAAGTGAGCCTGTCAAAAAACATACCATTAATTAACGCTTAATGCTGCATCTGAAGGCAGCGGCACACAAAGCTGTTTTTGTAGTAACGAGACATTCTCTCATTTATAACTTCACGAGAGTCGAGACTGGACTCTGCTGGACTGTAAAGTCAGCGTTACACTAACACGTTTTTCAAAATGGTAACAGCCAGCAAATAAAACATGTCTTTTTAAAATGTTTATTTTGTATACTGTCAATGATGTCGATAATAATTGGACATGTCAAAATAATACAGCATTCTTTGTAACAAAAATAAGTCATTGAGTATGATTTTTATTAAGGCATCATTTTAGATACATGTCATATTTTCTTTAGCTTCAGATTCAGGGATTAGGGGAATTAGGAGTTTGGGTGACAACACTAAAATGCACTCTAACCTTGAATTTAATTTGACAGCCATCATGTGTAGATCCGATTATGCTCAAGTAAATTTGATCAAATGTAGAACTACTATAGCTTGAAGTTGAATGATATCCCCATCAGCAGTGTAGTGACTTTTCCCTTGCATCATTCCGTGAGCCAAATTCTGGTTGGTTTTTGGTGTTGAATAAAGTAGTTGGTGGGGTCTCATAAGTTAATTCATCCATCCAATTCTTCCGCTTATCCGAGGTCGGGTCACGGGGGCAGTAACCTAAGCAGGGAAGCCCATAGGTCCCTCTCCCCGGCCACTTCTTCCATCTCTTCCCAGCAGATGCCGAGGCGTTCCCAGGCCAGCTGAGACAGTCTCTCCAACGTGTCCTGGGTCTTTCCCGAGACCTCCTACCGGTTGGATGTGCCCTGAAGACGTTCGGGAGGCATCCTAACCAGATGCCCGAGCCACCTCATCTGACTCCTCTCAATGCGGAGGAGCAGCGGTTCTACTCCGAGTCTCTCCCGGATGAGAGTGCTTCTCACCCTATCTCTAAGGGAGAGCCCAGCCACCCTGCGGAGAAAACTCATTTTGGCCGCTTGTACCCGCCATCTCGTCCTTTCGGTCACTACCCAAAGCTCATGACCATAGATGAGGGTAGGAACGTAGATCGACCGGTAAATCGAGTGCTTTGCCTTTTGGCTCAGCTCACTTTTCACCACGACAGACCGGTGCAGAGTCCGCATCACTGCAGACGCTGCACCAATCCGCCTGTCCATCTTGCGTTCCCTCCTTCCAGCACTTGTGAACAAGACCCTGAGGTACTTAAATTCCTCCACTTGAGGAAGAGCCTCATCCCCGACCCGGAGATGGCACTCCACCCTTTCCTGGGCTAGAACCATGGACTCGGATTTGGAGGTGCTGATTCTCATCCCAGCCGCTTCACACTCAACTGCGAACCGGTCCAGTGAGAGTTGAAGGTAACTGCTCGATGAAGCCAACAGGACCACATCTGCAAAAAGCAGATATCGAATCCTGCGGCCACAAAACTGAAACCCCTCAACGTCCTGGCTGCGCCTAGAAATTCTGTCCATAAGCCCGGAAGTCGTTTTCCACGGCATCTCCGAACTCCTCCCATGTCCGAAGTTTTACCTCAGCGACCGCCAGGGCTGCAGACCACTTGGCCTTCCGGTACCTCTCAGCTACCTCCAGAGTCCCATGGGCCAAGACAGCTTGATAGGACTCTTTCTTCAGCTTGACGGCACCCCTTACCACTGGTGTCCACCAACGGGTTCTGGGATTACCGCCACGACAGGCACCGACCACCTTACGGCCAAAGCTCCGATCGGCCGCATCGACAATGGAGTCACAAATCATCGTCCACTCGGATTCAATGTCTGCTGCCTCCCTCGGAACATGGTCGAAGCTCTCCCGTAGATGGGAGTTGAAACTCCTTCTGACAGGGGACTCTGCCAGGCGTTCCCAGCAGACCCTCACAAATGCGTTTGGGTCTGCCAGGTTTGACCGGCATCCTCCCCCACCATCGGAACCAACTCACCACTAGCTGGTGATCAGTTGACTGCCCCGCCCCTCTCCTCACCCGAGTGTCCAAAACATGTGGTCGCAAATCCGACAACACAACCACAAAGTCAATCATCGAACTGCGGCCCAGGGTGTCCTGGTGCCAAGTGCACATGTGGACACCCTTATGCTTGAACATGGTGTTCGTTATAGCCAACCTCATAAGCCTCATAAGTTAAGCGTATTCTTAAAGACTCAAGTTCCTATCTGATTTTTGAACTTGTGCATAACACTTTTTACCCTCAGTGGCATTGTCTGTTTTGGGCTTAAAAATATGGCCACACGGCTGACATCATTCCTACTTCTGAATCAGGCGCTCCTCGTGTTGGTGTGGAGCGTGCCAATATAGGGATGCAGGCCAGTGTAATCCAATATACCTGTTTTTTGCAAATATTGGACCAATATTCAACATTTTTATTTGATTGGGAACATGTGCACTGAAAAGTTTAGAAATGGTCAAATTACGTTTACCTGGAGAGGTTAAAGTGCATTTTATGTTCAGACTGAAATTTTAAATTGCCCTCACTTTTTGTGAGTAGTGTATATTTTTATTACTGCCTCTAATTCTTAATCTCTTTCAGACGTCTTTTGTATCCAGCACTGGTAACTCTACTTGTTTCCACGCTAACATTCCCCCCTGGCTTTGGACAATTCATGGCTGGAAAGGTATGTCTCCTTCACGTCTGTCACTGTAACTCTGACTTATTTTGTTTGCAAAAACAGGAATTGGATGCACGCATGTATTTATTTATTTGCTATCTTTTCTTTAGACCGGGTGAAACAAAGAAGTCTGTTTTCACCGTGGAAATGAACGGTTTACGTAAATCATTAAATCATACATGAATGTATGATAGCATCACCACAGTACATATTTTAATGTATTTTAACTCAAAATACAGATGTTTTTAACTCAAAATCTGCAAATACAAATATAAACTGTCATAACTTTCAAGAATGAAGCACATTCCAATTATTCATTTTCTATACCGCTTATCCTCATTAGGGTCACGGGTATGCTGGAGCCTATCCCAGCTGACTTTGGGCGAGAGGCGGGGTACACCCTGGACTGGTCGCCAGTCAATCGCAGGGCACATATATTCACACTCACATTCATACCTATGGACAATTTAGAGTCGCCAATTAACCTAACATGCATGTTTTTGGAATGTGGGAGGAAACTGGAGTACCCGGAGGAAACACACGCACGGGGAGAACATGCAAACTCCACACAGAGATGTCCAACGGAGATTCGAACACAGGTCATCCAGATCTCCTGACTGCCACTCAGCCACTGAATATGCCTCACACACTTAATAAATGCTTGAACATATAAAATGCAGAGGTACTCCCCCACAAATGAATGATCTATGATTGTCAAAGCTAGTCCTTCCATAGAGCCAACAAAGTTTCTATACTATGGTGCATTCAATGACCACTTAGAGTGAAATTTCAACTTGACTAAAAACATTAGCGAAACATAAAGACATAAGCAGAAAACCTGTACTTTATGCTGTACATTTTACCTGTTACATGTGATTGATTTAGTACTGCCTTATGATGAATGAGTTGGGGGGGGGGTTGGGGGGTTGTGCAAAGAACTGCCTATTTTTGACCAAAAATTCTCAAATTTGCAGGCTGTGAATGATGAATCGCAATTTGTGTTCTCTCGACCTCCCAACCGCGCACGCACATGCACACATGCACACACACTCATAGGCCTTTTGAATGTGCTTATGAAGGAAAGTAGAGCTTCTGATGATATAACCCGCCATAAACTGGCCTACTCCTCCTAAAACCCTTCTCTGAGTGTGCATACAAAGTGTTTTATTTGAAAATCCTCTCTCTTGTCCACATATGCCATCTTTTAAGATCAACTTCAGAAAAAGTCATCCTCTTAATCTCACTGCCTGCAATCCTAAATCTTCTTTGACATTTTTTTTCTACCATATCAGCAAATCACACCATTTCCAATCCTTCCTAAAAGTCAAACGAACTGCAGTTTGGAATTGAAAGAAATGTCTTTAGGCAAAAAGTGCATACTATGCTAGAAAACCTTATCAAAATGAAACTTCCTTACTTTTGGGACATAAGTCTATGGGCAGTACGTTTTTCCACCATGTTTTCTTTGCATCAACCCTGTTTTTTCGAGAAGATGTAATGGAAAGAACACTAACAGTCTTCTCTGCAGCTGACACAGAAAGAATCTCTGGTGACGTTACTTGACAACCGGACTTGGGCCAAGCAGGGCATTGCTGAAGACTTTGACTACATTGGGCACTCTCAGGCTTGGCAACATCCGCAGGTCAACGTCTTTGTCACGCTGGTTCTCTTTATTGTCATGAAGGTAAGATACAAAGGCATCGATGCTGAGAAATGTGAGAATCTGCATAATTAGCACTACGCAGCAGTGGCTGATTTTCCATTAGCATTTAAAGAAAATACACAAAATGAACTATATTATGTACTATACAGTGGAACCCTGGTTGGTTGCAGAAGGTCCGGTTCTTCTAAGCGAAGAAGAAATAATGTACATCAAAATAAAGCCAAAAATGTTAACAGAAACATGTTTTCATAGTTGACTTAGACTTTTACACACAGCAAACAATTAAAAATGCATATGAATACATGAAGTGCCAGCATTTTGATAAAGACACTGCGAAACGCTATTGAACTGAAGAAATAACGAGGGTGGTGCCCATGTTGATCACGCTGCCACATTGTGTCTTAGGGAACGGTAACGTCTTTAATGAAGGTAAATATCCTATCATCCCTTTCATTCCTTGTCATTTATACGCGTTTAATGTTTGTATGCATGCAAAACTACACTATAATAGCAAAAAAACACAATGTTTTGAGACTTGTGGCATAATTAGTCACCCGCTGATGACAAGATACAGTAGATGGGCAACAAAGCTGACTACCATTTTTCTTGTTCCCATTTACTGGCAAGGTAATAGGCTGCTGACGAGGACAATTGCACTCATGCAGTGTATTAGAACCATGACAAAACATGTGCCATACTGTGGGCTAAGCAGAAATTGTACAACATTTAGCTATAAATATGCAACATTAATGCAAAAACACGGGGGCATGCGCTAACGGAGGTGTAGGTGAACCAATAATCCAGTTATTTGCTTGAAGAACATGACGATTTAATAGTCGTCCCTTGTTTATTGCGGTTAATTGGTTCCAGACCTGACTGCGATACTGTATTTTGTACGAATCTGTTAGTAAACTGAATATTTTTGTAATAACACCACAATAGTCTTTTTTTTTTTAATTTTATTTTTATTTTTTTGACATCACATTGTGCAGGCATTGCCATCACTGCAGGGACGCAACAGGCAGTCGCCACTAGATGTTTTTTTTTTTCCCCACATTAAGTCTCAGTCTTGGCATGTTGGCTTGGCTCAGCTTGCTCAGTCTCCCTGCAGTGTGAAAAATAATGTGTTCTATTGTCCTATCCGGTAACATTACTGATGCCTAGTGAGCAGAATTCATTCATTCATTTTCTATACCGCTTATCCTCATTAGGGTCGTGGGGATGCTGGAGCTTATCCCAGCAGACATCAAAGCTTAGTCTTTTGTATTCATTTTATGTACAGTGTATTGAGACAGACTTAAAAGGTCACTGACATGATTTATCAACCTAATATATTCTATATTGTTATTACGTTCTACATTGTTATACACTTTAAAAAAAATTAGTACAGTATAGTAAGCTATCAGTCAAACTTCCGCGATATTGATCTGGCCAGTTAAGTAGCAGAGGGGGTTGTTAATCAGTTTCAGCTGCTTTGTTGTTAATGAAATCAACATTCATTCATGCATCAGAGGGCCAGCAATGAGACCGGAATGGTTTTCCAGGTTGAGGGCACTGACTCCTCATCTCTTTTGGCTGATCTTTTACTGACTGACTTTCTACTGCTGTAGTTTTTCATTTGGCTTGGATCACCATCTCTGTTGATAGCATGGTGCGCTACCTGGACGCTACAGAGGTTGCACAAGTAGTCCAACTCCTCCAGGATGGCGCATCAATGCCTACCGTTGCAAGAAGGTTTGCTGTGTCTCCCAGTACAGTCTCAAGAGCATGGAGGAGATTCCTGGAGACAGGTAGTTACTCCAGTAGAGCTGGACAAGGTCGTAGAAGGTCCTTAAACCCTCAGCAGGATCGGTATCTGCTCCTTTGTGCAAGGAGGAACCGGACGAGCACTGCCAGAACCCTAGAAAATCCAGCAGGCCACTGGTGTGAATGTTTCTGACCAAACAATCAGAAACAGGCTCCATGAGGGTGCCCTGAGGGCCCGACGTCCTGTAGTGGGCCCTGTGCTCACTGCCCAGCACCGTAGAGCTCGATTGGCATTTGCCGTGGACTTGGTGGCATACAAACAGTGGATGTTTACAGAAATAATAGCAAATATTTGAGCAATGTCAATAGTTGTCTGCGTAGAACATAACTGCAAATAATGTAGAACATATTTAGGCAAAATTTATACAGCAGTCCCACAAGAGATTGTCAGGGCCATGTTGGCGTGCTTAAAGGAAAAGGCTTCTGGAAAAGAAAGTAGAAGAAACAGGAAAAAATCCTTTGGGGAAAAAACACACACAGTGAAATGAACGGGCGGGGTCACTAGACAGAACACAAACTACAGTAACGGTACCAAAACAAAAATCAATAAACCCACATGACAACTACTACTATGATGAAGCAACAACAATGCAATACTCTAGCAACTTACAAAACAGGTTCCGCAAGGCATGCTGGGAAGCGTGGATATAATATTTACATTCATGTGAGAAACTAATTCAAGCTCACATGTTTTTTTGTAAGTATTGTCACCAGCGTATCTCCATGAGCTGTGTTCACCATCTCTCCGTGGCTCTACTGTGAGTCATTTCTGCTTTCCTAAAAGTACACACATGCCAGGATGTTCACATTGCATTCATGCACACACGCAGAGGCGTGCACATTTTCACAAAGAATTCTTAATGTCTATGCCTAATTACAGCCTTTGGTTTTCTTGGACTCAGCGTGGTGATTTTCAAAGGCGAGATTGCACTCCCTTTCTCCGTCTCTGTAATGAATAGTTGTTTTATGCGTCATGGCAGCCATCTTGTACCGGTGCTCCTGTTCTCGCAAGAAACTTTAATCCCAGCTACCAAACTTTGTGTCAAGGAGCCCTCGCCGACACCCACGAAGGACGCCAAATGAATCAGCGTGCGCCACTGTTGGAAATATTTCAAACATTATTTGTATTGACAGTGCAGACACACACACACACACCTGCAGATTACTCTGGTGGACTTTGAGTGAAATCTCTTCTCTCAAAGCAAAAAAATAAATAAATCAAATAAGCCTTCTCGTACTGTACTTAGAAGTGGTCATAGTGTTGAAAATGTGCATCTGTAGGGATGGCATACACGGCCCAAGTACATATTTGATGCTCCGATTACAGTACACCGGTGCAAAATCCAACGAGTCGATTCATTTTTGCATATGGTGGCAACATCTGACAATATGCTGTAAGAGCGGAAACTATAGACAAACCCCCCACACATAAGAGCGTGACCACGCCACAAGGAGTAAACAAGCTATCGGATTACATTACATCATCTGCTGCTGGTCCAACTGTTTCCATCATGTCTCTCCCACCTCATAGAGAGTTCTACGTAAGATTAGTGTTTGACACGTGGGCACCAAGTGTGCAGAAGGACACGTGATGCTCCTCCTGCTCCCATGTACCCTTTTTAAGGGTCAAACAACACTAACAGCCCCATGATTGTAGCTGTTATTTACGTAATATACAGTGGAACCTTGTTTAGTGTACACCCCAGATAGCAGGTCGGAAATGTACTCCAAAATGTTGCCTTGGTTTGTGCATTTTCTGGTTGGCATTCAATAATTAATAAAACACCGCGTGAGTGCAACTGTGTTCTAAATGCATTTTTTTCGGAAAAGATCAGCTCTGTTGTCCATTTTACGATATCAGCTGTTGACTTTGCAGTTCTTTGCTGACTTACGCAAGTCTCAAATGTCAATACAAAACACATTTTTGTAGTTTGAGATGCATTAAACAATTGTAAATGCAAATAAATGCATGCATTTTTAATTTAGAAAGTCAAATTACGTCCGATATTTGCTTTTTTGTCCAGTATGCTGATATTGTCTAACTCTCAATTTCCCATTCTGATATCGACCAATACCGACACGTGTAGCACCACGTGTCTCGTGGAATTAACTCTCAATGCCGGAATCTGATGTCAGCCGTAACATCACATATCTTCTGTCGTGGGATTACCACATATCCGTTGTGAAGCTAATGGATACAGCATCAGCAGTTAGCTCCTTGACGTGGCTGTAAACAACATTGTACAACATCTGAGAAATACTTGCAATTGGGCACGGGCAAAGCGTGGCTCGACGAACTCCCCCATTTTGGTGAATCCGCTACCTCCATGATTTTCTGATTGATGACTTTGGCTCTGGGAATTGGAAGTATTAAAGTAAGAAGTATTGGTTCCGCCTCACATAACCGACGCTTTGCAGTGATTGCAAATGACTGAGTTTAATATCTGAAGGAGACGCCACAGAAATAACGAGCAAGCGTGTTGCATGGTGGAAAATATGGGAGTCTATATGCCTACATACAGCATTTTAACCCGATACCGATATCTACCCATATTTCATTTTTATGCCAGTAAGCTAAAATTGGCTTAAAAATGCCAATTTTATTAAGCTAATATCTGTTGGCTGACATTATTGGACATCTCCAAAGATTATTTTTGTATTCAGACATGATTATTACCAAAGACACAATGAGGCAGCGAGAGCAATAATAATTGAAGTCCAAGCACCTATGCACTTGTACCTTTGCATGATGCAGGGTGTGAAAATGACAGCCGCGAAGATCTATTACTTTTCCATGGCAGCCGGCCTTAATTACAGCTAAGTGTAGACGGAGGAGGAGGGAGGGGGAGACAGAGCAATAACTGTCATTAAGACGTCTTTTTGAGACCTGCAGACAATTGCATGGATGAGGTTTCTTTTAATGCCTTTCATGTACACTAATTTGAAAGTCTTGGTTTGTACATGCAGTAATGGGATGGCATGGATGACGTTCCATGTTTTGTTCCTACATTCCACGGAAAGGTTGACTGTTCCATGGGGAAGTGTGTGTTTTACTCTACGTTTGCTTCTGGAAATGACCTCAGTGTCACTAAACTGTAACAGTAAAATGTGTAGTGCAGGGTGATTCTAAAAGAATACGTCAAAATGGTGGTTTGGGAAGAACTCTCAGAGCATCGGCGTGATGCTCATCGTGCTGCCGGTGATGACCACATGGAGCATTTTAAAACATGAAATAAAAACTTTATGTACACCATACGTGTCCAAGCTGGAGATTTGTTTTTGTTTTTTTCAATATTGCGTGCTGATTTTGGCGCATTCTCTTTGAATGGCCCGCTGTTTAGAAGGGCTGTCACAAGATTAAAATGTGAAGAGATTTCTTGTTCAGAAAATGCTTGCCTCACAGTCAACGAGCAACGACGAACAAATGTGCCAAGTTGCTGAAACCAGTGCCAAACCAAGAGTGCGCCTCTTCCTGCCCGGTAGGTGGCGGGCGACAAGGAATGCCGACACAGGCCGGCAAAATGACCCAATTCATTTTCATTTGAGTGATTCATTACTTTATCATCATCCCAGACCTAGTGTCCATGAAACAGTTTTTTCTGAATGTCATGTTTTAATCTTGCAAGATTTTTCCGACATGCGGTGTACACATACGGTACTTATGCATACACATACATACAGTGTTTCAAATTGAAATAATGAATGTTGCACAATGTAGTCTGTTTCAGCGCTGGAAGAAAAACATACTTCACTTTTACAAACCGGAAAGGAGGATATAATTGTAAGATTTTTAACAAGCATTTAATTTGTTGACTAAATGTTTTTGCGACCGTAACTGCTGTAAAATAGTTTGACAGGCTTCGGGGTGAACCGGTCGGGGTTAATAAAACAATATTGTACGATAACCAAGACAGTGTTTGAGAACCGCAGCCAAATTCTGTCAAACATTTCCACCAAAACCAAATTGTATGACAACTGAGGCCCTCGAAAATTCATGGTTTGACTGTAATTGCTGTTTCCGTCATGCAATCAACACAAAAACCGTCTGCTCCTACTGGATGTGTGGAAGATGCGAAATGTGTAAGATCAAGCAAATTTTCTTAAATGTAAAATGGAAAGGTACGTGCCCACATGTGTCATGACCGTGTTCTTACTTCTCTCCTCATTAGCCGGCTGTTCAAATCGCCTTGCGCAATCTTGTGCACTCATTATTCTGAGCTCATTTGAAGGTCTTTGTCAAATTAAGAGCAAATGCGAGCGCTCGATTTAACTTGAGCAATAAGCTCCATATGGCCACATCCTCTTTGTCGGAAGAGGATTCTGCTCAGTGAAACTGTCATCGCAGAGCCACCTTTTTTCTTTGTATGGCTTTTCTTAACTCGCCTGATCTTTTTGCTTCCAAAGTTCTGGATGTCTGCCCTTGCCACAACAATCCCAGTACCCTGCGGGGCATTCATGCCAGTATTTGTTATCGGTAAGTCATGACGTCTATTCTTGTGTTGGTCTTACTAATCACATTGATAAATTAGGGGTGGGCGATGCAGGAAATGTTGGTATTGATCCGACACCATGTCATTACAGTATTGCTCATACAGATACTTTCAATTTTTTCGAGAGAATCAGTTTTTGATGTTGCCTTTAATTTGTTATGATTTTAGTCAGAATAAAACACAGGACAAATTATGTTTCATGAACATATTTGTGAGCTCTTTAATAATGTAAGACGCTGTATTTGGAAAGCCCTGTATTGCACAATATTTTTGGAGCAGCTAATTGGTTCCAGATTTGACCATGACAAGTGAATTTCCACAAAGTAGGATTCTTAATTTTATAAATTCAGTTTTGTAGTTGGAGCATAAAAAGGCTGTTTACGACCTCTTACAGACTGGTTCCAACATTATTAGTGCCCCTAGACATTAAATATCACCCCTATTGTGACGTGTCACCACATCACATTACCCCTTTTGGTAGACATAACGGAAAAATTAGACATAACACAAACTCATACATGTTTGCATTGGCAGAATTCCTTGTTTTTTTTTTAATTCCTGTTCTGGACGGTACTTTCTGCCCAGGCTATTGTCTCATCAATGTAACATAATTGACACCTAGTGGCCAATGTAGAATAACTACGCGTCATCGCGACATCTTTGAATTTAAGCGCAAAACAGCATAATTTACCAATATATTAAAAAGAACAAACATGAAAATTTGAAGTGCAAAATACTGAGTGATACTATTAATAACCTGTAATACTTATTTAGCCGTACAAACCACTGTATGACTTGGCACCAACTTTGTTCAAGCATAAAGACACTAACAGCCCTGCCGCCCATGAAGACATCGGATGAGTAAAGACCTGCAAAATCTCCTCAGCCAGATGCAATTTGACGCCCCTCAACAACTTGATGCACCATCGCGTTGTTGAAGGAAAAGCACCCTAGATCATAATGGTGACACTTCCACTGTGCTTTGGGAATTGCTTGTCAGGTGGGATCGCCTTGTCCTGCCATTGCCATTGGAAGCCATTAGAACCATCTAGGTTCTAGGTCAGCGAATAAAATTTTTTTTCACCTTTTATGTGCCATGTTTGGTGCTCGTGCAAATTCCAAACAGTCGATTTTGTGGCACTGAAGGAGATGGGGCCTTTGAAGATGTTTTTTGTTCTTAATAGTTCTTAAGACCTGTCTCTCACAGATGCCGTCTCATGGTTATTGGACTGCACTGGGCACCAGTAAGAACCTTTATTTGGGCCAAGAATGGTCCTTTGTCTTGACGGACAGCCAATCAGATCCTCCGGCTCAGGACCAGTGACTTTTTTGGGGGTCTGCCACGTGACATTTTTGATCCATAACCCTCAGGATCTTTGAAGAAGTTTAAAAGGACTTTATTGCATCCAACTTCAGCAGAAATGGCGTGCTGTAAGAGGCCCCGTTTCTGCAGTTCGACAGTCCAGTGCGTTCAAAAGGAGAACGCTTTTTTGCCTTTGCCATCGTGACACCGTGACATATGAATACTTGACAGAATATGACATGGAATCCACAATTTTGGCTATTAAAGGTCTCAAATGTTTAATAATCTGAGCAATTTTTGAACAACCATTTTTATGTTGCTTACTCAAATGTTTTGGTCTCACTCCCAATTGGTCAAGTGGTCATAACATTTTGATCACCTGTATTGATCCGATACTACCCTAGATGCTTGATGCTATGGATATTTGGATTTATCGCCCCACCCCTACTAAAAAGGTCAGCTTTACCATTGGCAAAAATAAAAACAGTGAATGCCCAAGCGTACATTACATTACGATGTTGACAAGAAAAATGCAAGTATTACCATCTTATAGTCCCGGTTTTAGGTGGGAAAGCACAAACACTGTCTATTGCAGTACTTTCACGACTTGCTTCATTAAGATGTGATTGTTTAGGGGCAGCATTTGGTCGCCTGGTGGGAGAAAGCATGGCTGCCTGGTTCCCAGATGGTATCAACACAGACGGCACCATCTACCCCATTGTACCAGGAGGCTATGCTGTAGTAGGTGAGTAAAGGCATGCGTGCTTATGTAAAGTGATGCATTTAAGGACACACTGTGTTCTTAGCGCAGTCACCATTTTGGTAGTCACCAAAATGTTGCCTCTGTTTTTGAACTGTACTGCATATAACAAACTATCTGAGCGTGACACAGTATGCATCAAATCTTGGCAAAATGGTGGCACATTTAAAAGACTTGAATTTGCGTGCAATTGTTTGAAGTGCTCATCTTGGAAGAGCTTGTGTAACTTGACAGTTCTCCTTCTTAGAAAGTTATCTGGGCTTTCCGTTTGTTCGGGGTATTGGTCAAGCCAAGAGCGCTGTCAAACAGATCCATTGATGTCGCCAAACACTACTGACTGAAGTGATTAACCATGCCAATGACCGTTGCATACAAATGATTCCATTCTGTTCCGTTGCTTTTTCTTCCACTTATCCGGGTCGCTCATCCCCGTCGCGGTATCGCATACAAATGATTCCAAAGTTATTTTAGGGTACCCTTCTATTTTACATAGAATTTCATTCATTGACCAGATGTAAGCAGATTTTGCTGTTTTCAGTTCTCTTCATGGCTTATTTATTTACACAAGTCATGTTTGTTGTTTTCATGGGGAGGCAGATGGGGTTTACCGCAAGCAACAAACCGGGCCTTGACATTCTGATGAGCCTCTTTAATTCTATTGAGAAGATTGCTCAATGTGAAGATGGGATGCCGCATCCATCAGAGGGAGAAAATTGGAAGCACATCAGCTTTAATTAAATTACGTGTGAGAACAATGGAACCTCCAAGCTGGAATGCCATTTATTTGACTTGGCTTTGTTCCTGCCTTCACTTTATTTGAATGCTGTCATTGCTCTGCTGTTTTTCCCCCAAGTATTCATCTCAGTCTTTTGACAGGTCTAATTCATTTTGTTGGTTGAGCAGTGAAGGCTTTCTTCACTCTGTGCTGCTCCAAAGCAGTTTTTGTGTTGTTCCCTTCACAACACTATTGGTCGAAAAAAGATTTGGAAATATTGAGCTTTTCTTTTCATTGAATTACAGAAAAATGCTTTCTTAACGATGAGGGGGAAGAGTAGAATAGAAGAATGGTAATTGGGTTTGAGAAGTGCTGAGTTTGGTCAAGGAAACTGAAACTTTGATGCAATATGCTGCGGGCCGGGGTGGTGATCTAGGAATATTACTGTCATATTATGAATATTACTGTTTCAAAAAAGAACGTAACACATTTTCCAGATTATACGTCGCTCTTGAGTATAAGTTGAATCAGTCAGTGTGCCATGAAAAGGCGCAGTTCTTTGGTTCCAGACCCAGCTGTGAATTTCTTCAAAGTAGGATGAATTTCATTTAAAAATGAATATTTTCATAGTTAGACATTCTGAATACATTTTTAAACATTATTCAACATAAAATAACATGCATGCCTTTTTTTTCTACAAACCTGTGACATTTATTTCAAAACAACAAACAACTCTAATAAGTTTACAACCAGCACTGCAAAACAAATATAAATGTGAAATAGAAATAACAATCTTATGAAATGTAAATCATCTCAAGGTTTAAAAACCTCCCTGTTTTGGCCTCGCTCTCCTCCGGTTATTAACGTTCTCAAAGTCCAGAATGGCATTTGACTTTTCCATACTGGGATAGCAGCTGTTGAATGGTAATGGTGTAGCAGAGGGCTCCTGCAGCGGTGACACGTATGCATGATTGATGGGATATAACCATTAGCTATGAACAGAGTAAGGGTTCAAAAAAAAAAAAATGGGACATTAGATTCCAAAAGTTGAAAAAACTTTAATGGTGGGTTGTCCACATGTCACCATGTTTTATTTACCTCACTTCCTGAACATCGATAGTGAATGCTGAATACAATAAACATATCTCACTATGAGAATTGTTTAACAGGCTAATGCGGTCGTTATTTAATCCTTGTCTAATCGTTTATGAAATGCACTGGATTGCCGGGAAGTTAAACATTTGTCACGACAACCAACAATTCAAATAAGTGAATAATTATGTGGGGTAGCATGATGAGTGAATACATAATAAAACATGAGTGACATTACTGTGAAAATCAATAATTATCTGTTATTACTTACATTTGTTGTGTTTTTTCATTGTAGCTCCGCCTCCCCCTTTATTTCAAGTGCCTACCACACTTTTGAAGTCCAGTAAACCCCTTAGCACTTACCCCTTACCCTTCAATTTAAGAGAATTTGGACACCCATCCATTCATCTTCTATGCCGCTTATCCTCATTGCGGTTGCGGGAATGCTGGAGCCTATCCCAGCTGACTTTGGGAGGGAGGCGGGGTACACCCTGGACTGGTCGCCAGTCAATCGCAGCGCACATATAGACAAACATTCACACTCACATTCACACCTATGGACAATTTAGAGTGGCCAATGAAGCTAACATCCATGTTTTTGGAATGTGGGAGGAAACTGGAGTACCCGGAGAAAACCCACACACGCACGGGGAGAACATCCAAACTCCGCACAGAAATGCCCAACGGATATTCGAACCCTGAACCTGACTGTGGACGCCACTTTATTATTATTATTATTATTATTAAAACCCAGGGGTGAGTTTTGGGGGTTTTTTTTGGTTTTTTTTTTTTTACAGTGGAGAAATATACATTTTCGAATATGAATGTGAGTGTGAATGGTTGTATGTCTTTGTTTGTCTAAATGTGCCCTGCAATTGACTATCGACCAGTCCAGGGTGTACCCCCCCTCCCGCCCATAGTCAGCTGGGATAGGCTCCAGCATACCCGCGACCCTAATGAGGATAAGCGGCATATAAAATGAATGAGTTTGTCTATAAATGCATCTACACTGCATTCTGACGCTTGGATGAGCAAGTGAAGGGGGAGGGGTGCCAGTGTGTGCAATGAGACCCAAAAAAGACATCTTGAGTGCTACCCAAGCGGTAAGCCATCCATAGCCCTGAATACCTCCCTAAAAAGACTAGTCTTCTCAGAAGAAAATACCTACACTGCCAAGTACGCTGGGGGCTCGCTCACCTGTGTGCTTGATATGTGGCCAGAAATTGGCAAACACAAAAGTTAAGGATATTTTCAAAACAGGCACTCAAGATACTTTGATCCTTTTCCAAAAAAAAAGGCAGCTTTTCTGAAGAGTATCCAGTTACAAGTGGCCATAAGAGAGCAATTTTTGAACTACTACTGAAGGTTGGGCAGAGCAACTGCACTGTTAAGAAGTATTCAGGAAATCCTTCTTTGCAAAGACAGTCAAGGACAAGACCAATAGAATAGCAGAAAACATCACCAGTAGGCAGTAAGCACATTCAGTTGGCTGTCAAGTCATGTCAATGAGCAAAAAGCATTGGTATGCAGATATTTGATGCACTTTTAAGAAGTTGGCTGTTTTGTTTCAATTTTACACAAATACAGGACCAAATCTAAACGTTCAGCACTTCAATTACCGTATTTTCTGTACTATAGAGAGCACCTGTAAATAAGCCGCATCCACTCTATTTAAAAAAAATATATATATATATACAACCCGCAGATGTCTACAGTGGTGTGAA
Source organism: Oostethus manadensis (assembly GCA_024372805.1). Classification (NCBI taxonomy): domain Eukaryota; kingdom Metazoa; phylum Chordata; class Actinopteri; order Syngnathiformes; family Syngnathidae; genus Oostethus; species Oostethus manadensis. Next base: position 139,147 of record QODF01000093.1, on the reverse strand, counting down.
AAACTATTTGCCCCCTTCCTCAAGTTTGTCACACTTAAATGTTTCTGCTCATAAAAAAGAGTTACCTATTAGTCAAAGATAACATCATTGAACACAAAATGATGACTGCCAAGACTTTTGGGAAAATATCTTGTGGACTGACGAGACAAAAGTAAAACTTTTTGGAAGGTGCGTGTCCCGTTACATCTGGCGTAAAAGTAACAGCATTTCATAGCAACAGTCAAATATGGTGGTGGTAGTGTGATGGTCTGGGCCTGTTTTGCTGCTTCAGGACCTGGAAGGCTTGCTGGGATAGATGGAAGCATGAATTCTACTGTCTAGCAAAAAATCCTGAAGGAGAATGTCCGGCCATCTGTTGGTCAAGTCAAGCTAAAGCCATCTTGGGTGCTGCAGCAGGACAATGACCCAAAACACACCAGCAAATCCACCTCTGAATGGCTGAAGAAAAACAAAATGAAGACTTTGGAGTGGCCTAGTCAAAGTCCTGACCTGAATCCCATTGAGATGCTGTGGCATGACCTTAAGAAGGCGCTTCATGCTAGAAAAGCTTCAAATAAAGCTGAATTACAACAATTCTGCAAAGATGAGCGGGCCAAAATTCCTCCAGAGCGTGTAAAAGACTTGTTGCAAGTTATGGCAAACGTTTGATTGCAGTTATTGCTGCTAAGGGCGGCCCAAGCAGTTATTAGGTGCAGGGGCAATTACTTTTTCACACAGGACTATGTGGCTTTGGATTTTTTTCTCCCTGAATAATAAAAACATTCATTTAGAAACTCCATTTTGTGTTTACTTGTGTTATCTTTGACTAATATTAAAATGTGTTTGATGATCAGAAACATTTTGTGTGACAAACATGCACAAGAATAAAAAGTCAGGAAGGGGGCAAATAGTTTTTCACACCACTGTATGTTGAAAAAAATATTTACGGCATGTACAGAACGATTTTGTACTGTAAATGTACATGTATGTACCTGGACAGATTCTTCATTCAGTGTCGGAGTTGAACAAACTCATCTTATAGTCCAGAAAATACGGTATATCACAGTAGGCCTAGACGTGCACTCTGCACTTCTGGCAGTTGGATTATGTCCTTAAAACGAGATTGCAACTTTGGAGCGTTTATAAGGTGTTTCATGTTTTGCAGACCAAGTCAATATGAACCATCTGCAACATATGAATCAGTGTCAGAGCTGATGTGTGTGTGAATATCTTGTTTTGGCCAAAGACTGACATATTTAAATGAACACATTGAATAATTTGATAATTGATTTGTGTTATAAACAGAAAAGTAAAGCTCCCGAAAAAGCCAGGTGAAAATATGGTTACTATAGTCAACACCCCCAAGGTGGGGTGAGGTCTGGAGTCAGAACAAACAAAACCCGTAGCTGCGTCCCTGAGCTTAGTACGTTGGGTCCCCTCATCACCCCCAGTCGGAATGTCTACATGCACCACAGCAGCAGTGCTGTGTTTTTACAGCAACTGTACATTCTTTTGCCCACTTACAGGTGCAGCAGCCCTGTCGGGAGCAGTCACCCATACGGTTTCCACTGCAGTGATTGTGTTTGAGCTGACTGGGCAGATCTCTCACATCCTTCCTGTGATGATCGCAGTGATTCTGGCCAACGCGGTTGCACAGTCCCTGCAGCCCTCCCTCTATGACTCCATCATTCGGATCAAGAAGCTGCCGTATCTCCCAGAGCTCGGCTGGGGACACCATGAGTAAGTGGTCCACTTGTAGAGAAACAATTGTGCGAGCTGTGACGGTGCAGCTACTTCGATGTTCTCTGAAGGACTTTTTCTTTCCAGTCGAAACACCTCCACATGGATGCCACATGAGCCAGTTTGTTAATCGTCACACGCACCCAGTGAGCCGACTGCTGGCAGTGGGTTTGAAATTTTCATATGGGTGTTTTCATATGGGTGTTTTAGACTGAGGTTTTGTAACAGTCTCGGGTTCAATTCTTCACTTTCGCATGGATTTTTATTGGCTTTGCTCACTTAAATCATTCATAACAACCGCAAACTACTGAGACTGGGACTCCCAGCTCAGCTAAAAAACATGTTTCCTTTCTGTTTACACTGCAGGGCACTTAGTAGTACAATTGACATTTTTTTTCAAACGTACTCGCGCCTCATTCATTTGTAGATATAAATCTATGTATCCGGTCTACATTTGCAAGCATTTGGAATAACCCGTTTACAGGTTATTCCTGTATACGTGGTAATCGATCTGGATATCCTGATCACAAGAGCGGCGCACGGACCACATCTTGGTGCTGAAACAGCCCGGTACGGGTGCAGTCGCCTTTGTTTGCGCTTTGGTACTTGAACTGACCCGCCACCAGCACTTGACACTATTCTCTCTCACTTTCTTCACGAATGGAAGGCGAGAACGTGAAGAAATATGTGTACCACTCAGTTGTCACCTATGAGATCGAGAGAGCAATGACTGAGGAAAGAGAGCGAGAAGGGATAGAAGATGGATTTAAGCTACTGGGCATTGTAACAAACCCTTTTGAGGGTTTTCCAATGTTTATCTGCGTCGGAGTGTTTACGTTCTACCGCGTAGAAAGACATGAGGTTCCCGTCCTCCACCACACTTTACAAGGTGTCGGGTTTCCTCCTCTCTCCGAAAGTCATTTGCATGTCGCCGTGTTTACTTATTTCTTTCAAATGGAACATCACAGAACACAAATCAATGTTCCTTCTGATATGGCGTATCCATGACCCAATATTCGGGTTCGAACAGGAGTAGCCCAGGGGCAATGTTCAGGTTTTTAAAAAGCGGAATATGAGCATATTTGGGTGTTTTCAAAAGGGTGTTTACCTGGCCGTGCGCAACCGTTATATTGTTTATTGTATAAATGCTATATATGTACTTAAGCTTTTTCAAGCATACAAATAGGTATATATATAGTCGGTGTATTTTTAGATCTTTCCAAAGCTTTTGACACGGTGAATCGTGATATTTTGCTTTTAAAATAAATATGGATTCATTTACAAATGGGTCAGTAATTATTCATCTAATAGAAAATAATATGAGTCGAAAATGATTTCAATCGAGTGTGGAATACCACAAGGCTTAATTTAGAGACCACTGTTATTCTTAATCTATGTAGATGACTTTGCGTCTGTCTCAACTATGACTTTCCCATTACTATTTGCAGATTCCTTTATATTTCCTGCCAAGATATGAATGTTCTCATTAATAACTTAAACTACGATCTCAGTTTATTTGCCTTCAACAATATTAGACAAATTTCAATCATTAAATACATCATACTTGTAAATATTTCTCATATTAATATCTTTTTGACGTGCCTCTTTGTGTATAGAGCACTGTATGATGCTGACATACACCAAATAGGATTTTGTGCATAACTATAAATATATACTATAATATATGTACTATAAATCACCCAACAAGGCAGGCTGCAAATCTGCATTTACCATTGCACAGAGCGACTTCTTCTCAGCGTCGCATCAGATATCACGGTGCTAAATTATGGAATGAAAATATTCATCTAGTAGATACGCTGACCTTATCTATGTACAAACATCGCCTAAAAGAAAAACTACCAGAAGAGTATTTCTCGACATTTTATGTCAAAACAAATATTAAATATTGTTGACAAATTGTCATTGTAAAAACTGTACATCTTGTATCGTTTTGTACTGAAAACACAGAACGTGGCTTTTTTTTCCCAGGGTGTGGCCTTCGAGTAAGCCTCTTTGGCCCCCCTTGCACATTTTAATGTGTTTTAACTGTACTCTATTGTAAGATGTACTTTTAACTGAGTGCTAAAATAATAAAGTAAACTAATAAACTAAACTAAATGGCTAAACTGACTAAGGCATCCAGATGGTTCATACAAAGACGCTGTAAATGATATGTTGTAATCTACACTGGTCACTAGGTGTCAGTAATGTTACTGTAATGCTATGGTTCTCAGTTCCTGTCATGTGTTCACACCCCCCCAATTTGAAGTACTTCTGAGAACCTTCTGTTTATTTATCTGCACTGTAGAAACTGATCTTGAAAGGGAAACCAGGAAAATGCAACAGAATGGAGAGCTGTGGGGCATACAAGTGTATTCAGAGGTCAAATTGCATGTTGAGTACGATGCATTTGGACATGTGGGCAGGTCTGCACTAACATTGAAAGTACTCCCTGCTTCTCACGCCCACCGTGATAGTTCACCGCGTTCCCCCCGGGGGGGACCGCACCCCGCTATTGGACAAGCATTGCTGTAACGCTCGGTGAGCCATAAAGTACAGGCCTGCCACAGCAACAAGCTTTTATTGCAGGATAAAATTATTTTGCAACAGACACAATGATCCCTAATAAAAACACTGACTACTGTTGCTGGAGTAACCCACGGCAAGCTATATCATCTCTAAACCCCCCGACGTCATCTCCTGTCTGCCCGCCATTTGTATTTATGCCTTAGATGGCTTGTTGTCTGCTATACAGGCTAATGCAAGCGTAAAGATGACTATAGGGGACTGTAGCGTATACAGAGGGCTCCAGGAATGTTAGCAATTGTACTCAGAAGGCATGAAATTCACCATTTATAAATATATAGAACACTGCTTTGCGGGAATATTTCACTTCATTAATTCACTTACTTTCAAGGTTGGCACATCAGAGATGCTTCTCTGCTACCGGACTGCGGAGCGCCCCTTAAGCAAGGCACCAAACCCCCTGACTGTGTGTCCCCATTATTTATATATTTTTTAAATAATAGTAGTAATGTATTGCCTGGACCTGTTTGTGGTCTTAGACGTTGCTAAATGTTGAGGTGGTAATGATGTTTTGGATGCATTAATCTTTAATTGAGAGAAAATAGGGGGTGGGGAATCATTCAATCTGCCATCTGTTTATCATTGTGTATGGCCTTTCCCTGAGGAGCCTCCTCTCGGCTGTGACTTGCATCACTTTTTCTTCATCTCCACCTCATTTGACCCTCGCAAGCCATCTCTTCATTAGGTATTCCTCTCAGCTTTCTTCCCCTTGTGTTATCTGTTGTGACCTTATGGGCTCATCAGCCCATTTTCCACTCTCAGCTCAATGTACTCATTACAGTTTTGTAATCTAGGAACACAGTCCATGCATGTTGCACACAGCCTGCAAATGGTTACATGTGTAATCGCTAGGCATGCTTGGGAAAAGCAATGCAGCGAAAGTGTAGGTTTAGTTTCAGTGATTTTACAGCAAGGCTTCCAAAGTCAAACATGTAACAAAACATGTACAGTACATATGCAAAATCTTTGCACGCTGAGCTGTAGGAGATAAAGGGAGACTGCAAAAGTACTTGGCTGTGGGATTGCGGAGGGAATGAGACACGGTAGATGGCGAATGTGTTTTTCCACCCAAACTGGAAAATATCCATATCACGCCCACGCATCCGCCTACCCGCACAGCAACACTTGCGTAATGCCCGGCAGTGTGACGCGCTCATGAGTGCATTGGCTCACACGTTCACACTGATGAGAAAACTAAATTTGGGATGGAATGTATGTGGTTTTTGCAGATATGAACATGCATATTTTGACACACTTGTGTTTGAGGATCATGGAAACATTGGGGGCACAATTACATAATGTCACTCTGAATGCATGTGAGCGTATGGAAGTCTGTTGCTCACATTTCTGCAGACGGTAGTCCAAGTTTATGTGAATTTTTTGGGATAATTGCTAGCATCTCGTATCACATTCCTCATCCACACACTAATAGCAGTTTTCTCTGCCACCAGACAGTATGACTCTTAAGCCTTAATTTTAATCATAAGTTCAGAGACCCATTATCTGACAGGCTGGAGGGCTCACTTAAAATTTAGATTTATTGCATCAAGTTTACATGAATCTTTACATTCCTTATGTTGGAAAACTTGGGCCGCACGGT
>QODF01000093.1:67678-124848 GCA_024372805.1 Oostethus manadensis | reverse complement strand
AACCCAAATGTGACCATGCAAAATAGACATGTTTGACCCGGAATGACTATAAAATGAATGAACCAATTAATTATGTTCAATATTTCAAGTTAATTAAAAAGGGTTATGTTTTTTTAAGTGTGCAAGAGCCGGGGTACCTGGCTTCAGGTCAAATGTCTGAAGGCTGTAAAAGGTTTGGAAACCACTGGTGTAGTTTAAATGTGTGCAATTTTGTATAATATTTGCATAATTTTTTAAGACAATTTTTTATGATGACTGATTTTTCAGGGAGGTGTGATTGGTGTTTTCATCAATTGGGATTGTGATTTGGACCTGGATCCATCCCGCTGTAAACCCAAATATTCCTTCAGACGTCTTGATGTTAAAAAGGATCAGGCCAGTTCTGGTTACAATTGCAGGTAAATTTAATTATTTAAAATGTGAAGATTGTGGTTGTATGCTTTTACCCTAACCCCAAACTAACCATCGTCATTACCGAGGTTTGCCAAATACTATCGCAAGGACGGGATGGAGTCTCGGACACTTATCAAAGCATATGGCATCCGGTTGGACATCATTGTTCATGGACAAGTAAGCAAAGGATAGCTTTTTCTGTATTTCTCCTGCGACATGGTATTACAGTGTATAATCAATAAAGGCAGGTAAATTCAGCCCAATCCCAACCATCATCAGTACAGTAACAGCCTTGACTTCAGTGGGAATTGTAAGTTATTCATTTTTTCCTCATTTGTCTAAAAGATTAAACACTTTCTGATACAAACAACTTTATCTTCTTGCTACCACATCAGTGTACCATTATTTGTGACTGGATTATGCTGACATTCATTGACAAGGATGAAATCTACAGAAAGAGAAAGTTTGATGAAGTAAGTATCCAATAGTCAAAAGAACTTACAACTAAAAATGTTGTACTGTTGTTAATACCACATGAGCAGTTGATAACAAACACAAATAACCAGTGAAAAAACAATCAACATTCAACTACCTTCAATAATTATAATTATTTGTATTTGTAAATAACATAATTTAATGTTTATTAGCTTCCAAGTACAGTATGTTGGAATAATCTTTTATGGAAAAATATTTTCATATTGAATTCAATTCACCACAAAGCAACATTAGGCACTCCTGCACAATTTAAAGAGATCGCCACTGTTTAGAGGTGCACCCCTTCATAGTTATTCCATCCATCCATCCATTTTCCTCCGCTTATCCGAGGTCGGGTCGCGGGGGCAGCAACCTAAGCAGGGAAGCCCAGAGGCCCCTCTCCCCGGCCACTTCGTCCAGCTCTTCCCAGCGGATGCCGAGGCGTTCCCAGGCCAGCTGAGACACATAGTCTCTCCAACGTGTCCTGGGTCTTCCCTGAGGCCTCCTACCGGTTGGACGTGCCCTGAACACCTCCCCAGGAAGGTGTTCGGGAGGCATCCTAACCAGATGCCCGAGCCACCTCATCTGACTTCTCTCAATGCGGAGGAGCAGCGATTCTACTCCGAGTCTCCCCCGGATGACAGTGCTTTTCACCCTATCTCTAAGTCCAGTAAGGAGAGTCCAGCCACCCTGCGGAGAAAACTCATTTTGGCCGCTTGTACCTGCGATCTTGTCCTTTCGGTCACTACCCAAAGCTCATGACCATAGGTGAGAGTAGGAACGTAGATCGACCGGTAAATCGAGAGCTTTGCCTTTTGGCCCAGCTCTCTTTTCACCACGACAGATTGGTGCAGAGTCCGCATCACTGCAGACGCCACACCAATCCACCTGTCCATCTCGCGTTCCATCCTTCCATCACTCGTGAACAAGACCCCGAGGTACTTTAACTCCTCCACTTGAGGAAGGACCTCATTCTCGACCCGGAGATGGCACTCCACCCTTTCCCGGGCGAGAGCCATGGACTCGGACTTGGAGGTGCTGATTCTCATTCCAGCCGCTTCACACTCAGCTGGGAACCGATCCAGTGAGAATTGAAGGTCACTGCTCGATGAAGCAAACAGGACCACATCTGCAAAAAGCAGAGATCGAATCCTGCGGCCACAAAACTGAAACCCCTCAACGCCCTGGCTGCGCCTAGAAATTCTGTCCATAAAAGTAGTGAACATAATCAGTGACAAAGAGCAGCCCTGGCGGAGTCCAACCCTCACTGGAAATGGGTCTGACTTATTGCTGGCAATGCGAACCAAACTCTGACACGGGTCATACAGGGAACGAACCACCTGGATTAGATGGTCCGATACCCCATACTCCCGGAGCACTCCCCACAGTATTCCCCGAGAAACACAGTCGAATGCCTTCTGCAAGTCCACAAAACACATGTAGACTGGTTGGGCAAACTCCCATGCATCCTCAAGGACCCTGCCGAGAGTATAGAGTTGGTCCACAGTTCCACGACCAGGACGAAAACCACACTGGTCCTCCTGAATCCGAGATTCGACTATCCGGCGGATCCTCCTCTCCAGAACCCCTGGATAGATCTTACCAGGAAGGCTGAGGAGTGTGATCCCACGATAGTTAGAACACACACCCCGGTCCCCCTTCTTGAAAAGCGGGACCACCACTCTGCCTCCGGGCCCGGGCCATGACTGGTGTCCGGGGAGGAATGGCCCAAAGCGGTCAGAATACTCTCCAGCACCCGGTAAAAGCCTCCTACCCCCTCTTTGCTCACTGTGCCTCCGGGACCGGCCCTGACGTCCACGCAATGCTGTAGAGTCGTGTCAACCAAGACACGCCCACAGCATCCAGGCGATAGGCGAACCCGACTCAGAATCCCCAAGCACCGCTTCCAAGTTGGAAGACGTGTCGGAGGTCTTCAAAGTATTCCCTCCACCGGTCCACAACATCTCGAGTCGAGGTCAGTAGCACACCGTCCCCACCATACACGGTGTTGACTGTGCACTATTTCCTCCTCCTGAGAAAGCGGATGGTGGACCAGAATCTCTTTGAAGCCATCCGGAAGGTGTTTTTCATGGCCTCTCCGAACTCCTCACATGTCCGGGTTTTTGCCTCAGCGACCGGCAGAGCTGCAGACCGCTTGGCCTTCCGGTACCTGTCAGCTGCCTCCAGAGTCCCATGGGCCAAGACGGCCTGATATGATTCTTTCTTCAGCTTGACGGCATCCCTCACCACTGATGTCCACCAACGAGTTTTGGGATTACCGCCACGACAGGCACCGACCACCTTACGGCCACAGCTCCGATCGGCCGCATCGACAATGGAGGCACGAAACATCGCCCACTCGGATTCAATGTCCGCTGCCTTCCTCGGAACATGGTCAAAGCTCTCCCGCAGGTGGGAGTTTAAACTCTTTCTGACAGGGGACTCTGCCAGGCGTTCCCAGCAGACCCTCACAAATGCATTTGGGTCTGCCTGGTCTGACCGGCATCCTCCCCCATCATTGGAACCAACTCACCACCAGGTGGTGATCAGTTGACAGCTCCGCCCCTCTCCTCACCCGAGTGTCTAAAACATGTGGTCGCAAGTCCGACAAAACTCCAACGTGCAGGCCTAGAGCCGGGGGGGCAACAAGAATTGCCACCCCTGCCTGTCGCCTCTCATTGCTGGCAACACTAGAGTGGAAGGAAGTCCAGCCCCTCTCGAGAGGACTGGTTCCAGAGGCCTTGCCGTGCGTTGAGGTGAGTCCGACTATATCTAGCCGGAATTTCTCCACCTCACGCACCAGCTCAGGCTCCTTTCCCACCAGAGGTGACATTCCACGTACCGACAACTAGCTTCTGTAGCCGAGGATCGGACCGCCAAGGCCTCTGCCTCCGGCTGCCACCCAGCTCACTTAGCACCCGACCCCTGTGGCCCCCCCACGAGTGGTGAGCTCATGGGAGGGGGGACCCACGTTACCTTTTCGGGCTGTGCCCGACCGGGCCCCATGGGTGCAGGCCCGGCCACCAGACACTCGCCAACGTGCCCCGCCTCCGGGCCTGGCTCCAGAGGGGGGGCCCGGTTACCCGCGTCCGGGCGAGGGAAAACGAAGTCCAATTGTATCATTCATCATTAGGGTCTTTTGAGCCACTCTTTGTCTGGTCCCTCCCCTAGGACCTTTTTGTCATGGGTGACCCTATCAGGGGGATGACAGTCCCCGACAACCTAGCTTTTTAGGATCATTGGGACACGCAAACTCCTCCACCACGATAAGGTGGTGACTCAGGGAAGAGTATTCAACAATTTTGATTCAGTTTAATTTGTAATTGTGAAAAATACAATGCAACGCCAGTTAGCATATGCCTTGGTTAGTTTTTTGGTTAACATTGACATTTTCCCTCATTTTGCAGACATTTCTCGGTTAGAGTACAATATACGTCCTTATTAGCAGCTTATTAGCTTGCTAATACATGGAAAACAAACTGGAAGTCAAGTTTGTTGCCCACATATGCCACAAAAAATGATCCTGTTCTTCATTTTTTTGTCGGCTTACTATTCTGTATGGAGGCAGTGGAGTTTGACTCATACTCAATATAGGCTGTAAAGCTTTTAACAAGGACCTACCTCAAAACCCACATTTTCAAAACAAGAGATCATTACTCTTCTGTCTGCGAGTGTCAATTTAAAATGTAAAAGCTAAGTAAAAATAAAATATGAAAAAAACAATCGACAGTGAGAGGGAAAAAACAACAGAAAACAACAACAAAAATCTGAGCCCACAAGCCATCATAAATAAAGCATGGAGGCATTATGAAAACTCAAGAAGGGGGGAAAATAATAAGAAAACCGGGACGGAGAGGCTGGGCGGCATCATTTCTCTGAAACAGACTACTGATGTAATTTACCCTCCATCAATATTTCACAATCCAGATAGGAGACGAGGAGGTTGGAGGTGGGGCAGAGGTGTGAGGGCTTTTGGAAACCTATAGAGATGAAGGAATGTGTAAAGCACAGGCTCTGCAACCAACAAGAGAAGAGACCAAGTGTAGGGGACCAACTTGATTTCTTATGTGCCACAGGGGAGATTGCAAAAGGTATGAAATTTTTAATTTGATAAAGTCAGCCGTATGCTCGACTGGGCCCACAAAGCTTAGCAAATTTCTGAGTCAGCCTGTTATCAGCATTTCCATTTGACAATATTTAAAAAAAAAACAGTGGTGATGACAGGAGACACCAGCTTGCAGGCTAATAAAATGCACCCACACATTGGCGCCACAACGTTATATTAGCAATTATTTGCCTGTCGAGTGGTAACGACTAAAAAGCCCACTTAACACATCTAAAAATGAACTAGTCTACGATTTTCTCAGCAAAACTTATGCCTGAAATCGACCTAAATGAACTCATACTGTACACTGAGCACACGGAGGGACACATCAACTACAGTAATAAAAAAAATTCAATACTAGAATTAAATGACTAAACCTTTTGTCATGTGGGTTGTCCTTCAGGCGTTTCTACCTTCTTGAAAAATAACAATACATAACACATATAATATGATACACCATTGCAGCGTAAATGTAGCCATTTTTATACGTGAAACTGCTTAATTTTAGCCAAATGTGCTTAAACATGCATATTTCCCACTAACAAGGTATAGTCAACCACGAAACAGTGAGGAACTTCTTCTTTTCCTTTGGGCTTATCCCTTCAGGGGTCGCCACAGCGAATCAATTGTCTCCATCTAACTCTGTCTTCTGTATCCTCTTCTCTTGCGCCAACTACCTTCATGTCCTCTTTCACTACATCCATAAACCTCCTCTTTGCTCTTCCTCTAGGCCTCCTGCNCTGGTGCCAAGTGCACATGTAGACACCCTTATGCTTGAACATGGTGTTCGCTATGGACAGTCCGTGACGGGCAAAGAAGTCTAATAACAAAACATCACTCATGTTCAGATCAGTGGCCAAATCATGCCTCTCCAGGTCTCGCTCTCGGTGCCAACATAAGCGGTGAACTCCCCCAGTAGAACAAAGGAATCTCCTGAGAGAGCACCTTCCAGTTCTCCCTCTAAGAGTCCAAAAAGGGCGGTTATTTGGAACTGCTTTTTGGTGCACAGGCGCAAAAAGTCAGGACCTGTCCCCCCACCACTACCCTCTCGTTCATCCATCCATCCATCCCTCCATTTTCCTCCGCTTATCCTGGTCCGGGTCGCGGGGGCAGCAGCTTCAGTAGGGAAGTCCAGACTTCCCGGTCACCAGCAACCTCTTTCAGCTCCATCGGGAGGACACCAAGGCGTTCTGAGGCCAGCTGTGAGACATAGTCCCTCCAGCGTGTCCTAGGTCTTCCCGGGGGCGTTCTCCCGACTGGGCATGCCCGAAACACCTCACCTTCATGTGCTTTCACTACATCCATAAACCTTCTCTTTGCTTTTCCTCTAGGCCTCCTGCCTGGCAATTCAAAACTCAAAATTCTTCTACCAATATATTCACTATCTCTCCTCTGGACATGTCCGAATAATCGCAGTCTGGCCTCTCTGACTTTATCTCCAAAACCTCTAACATGTGCTGTCCCTCTGATGTGCTCATTCCTGATCCTGTCCATCCTGGTCACACCCAAAGAGAACCTCAGCATCTTCATCTCTGCTACCTCCAGCTCTGCCTCCTGTCTATTCCTGAGCGGCACTGTCTCTAAACCAAACAAGATCGCTGGTCTCACCACAGTTTTCTACACCTTTCCTTTCATTTTAGCTGAAGCTCTATCACACCTGACACTTTCACTACGGTCTGATTATTTCAATTAAATGTATTTTTATAGCGCCAAATCACAACAGCGGACATCTCATGGCACTTTACCCTTGAAGGTCACAAATGAAAACAGAGAACCAACTGAAACCCCACATGAGCAAGCACTTGGCGACAGAGGCAAGGAAAAACTCCCTCCGGGGATGAAACCTTGCACAGAACCCAGGCCCTGTGGGGATGCAGTCTGTCTTGACCGGTTGGGTTGAGATTTAAAAAAGAATAGAGGAGTAACTGGTAGATCCAGCCAAAAGTCTTACTCTTAGTGCAAGGAACATAGTGGAGTGTCAGCAACGTAATCGGCTCTAACTGTACGCTTTAGCAAAGAGATGAGTTTTGACTTAACTTTTAATGACGGGATGGTGTCTGCCCCCGGGGTTGAGTCCGGCAGATGGTTCCATAACAGAGCCTGATAACTAAAGGATCTACCTCCCATTCTACTTGTAAAAATTCTAGGAGTGAGAAGTAATTGTAAATTGTGTGAGTGCAGGTAACCAGTGTAATACTGTGAGATCTCTTCTGGCTCGTGCGGCAGAATTTTGGAACTGAAGGGGCTTTAAAGATTTTGTAGGGAAGTCCAACACAGGAGTGACAATAATCCAACCTGGAGGACACAAACGCATGAACAAGTTCTTCAGGAATTGGTAGTGGTGGGAATTTTGTTTTTTTGTTTTTTTTGTGTTTTGTAAATGAACAAATGTTGTTCCTGACACTTGTACAGTATTTGGGAACAAAAGGAAAGGTTTCTGACTGTATTGTGGAGGGTAAGTGCAAGACCATCCAGGGCAGTAATATCATTTGCAATCTTGTCTCTGAGGTTCTGGAAACTAAGGACTATCCAGCCATCCGTTTTCCGTGCCGCTTATCCTCGTTTGGGTTGCGGTTATGCTGGGGCCTATCCCACTTTGCCTCTCCTATCTTTTTCCAAAAGGCACATTATTACTCACAGTAGGTTGAGTTCCAGACATGCAGTCCTTTTCCCGCTTGTCAAACAGCACTGGCAAAGTCAACCTATGAACTGCAGCAGAGGTTTCCAAAATCTTTGTTGCATACCCCTTCAGACATCAGGATCATCCAACTCTTTGTCATTAAAGCGGTCCTTACATCCCGATGTATGTGCACCTACGTGCCGACTACGTGCAAAAATGGGGAAAATTGCAAGAGACACGCACGTGGCCTGCACAGGCTTTCCCATAGGAAGAAAATTGACATACAAATTATTTTCTGCTTAAGCGCAGGAAAACCTTGCATGCAGCTGAGGTGTGTGTGTGTGTGTGAGGGGGTGTGTTACAAGTTTCAAAGTACATTGTGTACACTGCCTGGCCAAGGCAGCGGGCGACCCTGGACCGCCTGACCTCTGTGGACTCACAGCAAAACCTCACATAGAGTATATGTCCCGAGTGGGTGAAAAGTACAATCATTGAATGAATATATCTGGAAAAAACCCACAATTTTAAATAACCTATCTGCATGCATTACAAATTACTCAAGAATGATGTCAAAGAGTATTATCTTTTTTCACATTAACAATTGTGGTGAACTCCGCTTTCTAATCAGATGAAAGCAGTAATAGAATTTGGAATCATAAGCAAAGAAGTTATCATTAGTACCAGGACAATCAGAAGTTAATTGCCTCCATGTGATTACCGTTGTAATGTTCCCCTCTTGCACCATTTAGTATCTGGCCGTCGGTTAGAGAAACATCATTACTGGAAGCATGAGGGAGAAACTTTGGAATGTCTTTTTTTTATTACTTAACAAATTTCAACAGCCACTCAGGCAACAAAGAGGAGGACATAATGCAAGTTATGGCTCTGTGGTAAATTAGACAAAGTAGAGATTTCCATTGACGGAAATAAAATTGTACCAAAATATCACGCTGCCTGCAAAGCCACAGGACTTCTCCAGGGTCATGTCCTACTATAGAGAACTATAGAAAATGTACTCTCGTTAGGATCCTTATTAACGGCAAATTGTTGTGCAAATCATTGATCAGTTTGAGAACCTTGCATAAATCAGCCTTTCGGAGGGATAGGGAACCTACAGCCAGCCTTAACCATCTGTATAATTTTTTGGAGGTGCACGTCACACAGTGCTTGCTGCCTGCGGAACAACCCGGTGCACCTCTGGGTATCAGGACTGGGCTTGTGTGTGCCTGGAGGGCAGTGAGGCAAACGGGCGTGTACAGAGGTCATAATGCTTGCCTGCTGGCACGTCTGTTGGTCTTACTTCAGCAGGGGAGGGCACTGGTCCGTTTCATTTTTTCCCAAATTTTGTTTATTAATTATTATTTTTTTTTACATCTATTAATTCAATATAACATGAAGAAGACACCGGCATATAAAGGGAATTTTTGTGATTTCATTCGGTTCATTTGATACCCGGAAGTAATTTAACACATGGATTTGGCGTGCATGAAAACAAACCAGGACAGGGCAAATTAAGAGTAAACAAAATAAACGGCAAGTTTCAACATAACTACTTTGTTTTGAAAGTGGCAAAAATCGTACTCGTTACTTATTTTTCCTGATATTTCCGGGACCAGCAGGCGGTTCCCTAGACTGACTGGTCAGTTGCGATTGAGGGGTTGGTGACTCCTGTACTACATGATGTTGGTGCCAGATCACGTTGTTGGTGTGTTCTTAACTTATCCCTGCGGCACAATTTTAGGAGGTTCATGTTACGACTTGCGGTAACAACTGCTCAGTGCCGTTGCTCGTTTTGTTTTTTCAAATGTAGTTGAAATCTTAGCAGCAATGTGAATGTAGCTTTTTTTTTTTTTTTTAAGGGGAGCTAAAGACCTACAGTACCTCATGACCAGTGCTCCTCTGCTTTCGTCATTTCACTCACACCTGCTTTGTGAACAAATCACAGTTCTACATGTGTTCTCCAATATCCATCTAAGTTTGATCCAGATTAGTCGTTTTAGTCGACAAAATTTTAACAGCATTTTTTAGTAAACCAGGGCCACACCGTGGTCGAGTGGTTAGCATGTTGGAAGACCAGGGTTTGAATCTCCGTTGGGCATCTCTGTGTGGACTTTGCATGTTATTCCTGCGCATGCGTGGGGTTTCTCTGGGTACTTCAGTTTCCTCCCATATTGCAAAAACATGCATGTTAGGTTAACTGGCGACTCTAAATCGTCCATAGGTATGAATGTGAGTGGGAATTTGTCTGCCCTGCGATTGACTGGCAACCCGTCCAGGGTGTACCCCGCATCTTGCCCGAAGTCAGCTGGGATAGGCTCCAGCATACCCGGTACCCTAATGAGGATAAGCGGTATAGAAAATGGTTGGATGGATTTAGTTAGCCAAAATGACAGCAAATGTAGTCAATTAAAATATAAAGGTAACCGGATAAGGCAGGGGTCGGGAACCTTAACACATATTTTCAAATTAATTTTGTGAGAGGCATATCCTATTTATTAAAAAGTGAATACAACTAAGAGTGTGCCAACAATTTTAGATAAGTCTCTGATTTAGATGCATTAAAGTGCTGAGAAGGTTGTATATATTTTGAATGTTATTTTTAACATGTCTACAGACAAAACATTATACATTACAAAACAAAAAATATACATTTAATTGTAATATTATGACTTTAATCCCACAATATTTTAACTTTATTCCCATATAATTTTAAACTTCATCTTGCTTTGTTTGTTAATATTGTGACATTTAAAAAATAAAACTAAACTGTTACAAAATCAGTGTGTTTGCTCATAATGTTACAAGTTTATAAAATTGTGACTTTTTCTCAATATTTTTGACAGACTTTTTTTTTCCATTTTTTTTAACTTTTCTTTTAATTAAGGCTTTTTTTGGTTAGATTACAACTTTTTTTTCTCCTAATATTATACCTTATTTTTTATAAAATGACTGCTCATTTTTTAATTTTTGCTGTTTCCTTAGTTTATTGTTAAATTGTATTTTCTTTTGCGCAACGAACCAGTAAATCACTTAAAGCAAAGCAAGATATGTTACATACATTTTAAGAAAAAAATAAATGAAAATAAATGTTATGGTGTTCAGAAACTTCTGAGAGCCATATTTAGTCCCCAAAAGATCCAGATCTGGTTCTCAAGCCAAAGCTTCCCAACCCCTGGGATAAGGCATCTTTCAAGTTTCCTTGAAGGTACCTTTTGTATGGGCTACCTGCAGAGCATCCCAATAACAAAAAGTAGACCTGATTAAAATAAATGTATATCAATAAGTCCGAAATTTCACCCGCACTAGTGCTATATTATTTTAGATTAACTTAAAAAAACATTTAAATACATTTCCAGATGTTGAATATTATATGATCCACTGAATGAAGTAATAATTCAGGTCTGCATAACACAATGGCCATCTATAATGCAACACCCTTTCTCGGCAATAAAAACAGCGCTAAACCTGAAATATGAAAATCATGATTTTCTTCATATCACTAGTCAGGTTCTGATTGGATCTTTTTTCGTAACTTATACCCGCTGCCTCTCCTACATGCATAGTGGATATATCCTAGCTAGTCCCCAGATTGAAGATGGAATTAGAAATGATTGGATTTCATGTTTTTCATCTTTATACGGGGACAAAATTCACTTTCATTTTGTCACAGGTTAGGTTAAGTGGGAACTCTAAATTGTCCATAGGTATGAATTTGAGTGTAAATTGTTGTCTATATGTGCCCTGTGATTGATGACCAGTCCAGGGTGTACCCCGCCTCTCACCTGAAGTCAGTTGGGATAGGCTCCAGCATAGCTGCGACCCTAGTGAGGATAAGCGGCATAAAATAAATGTCTACACATGCCAAAATGAAAAGCTTATCTTCCCCGCACGAGGCATCCTGTGTCATTATGCTAATCATAGGCACAACATCCCCGCAGCTCCAGGCAGTCCGATACAAAACAGAATGAGTGCAGATCTGCACATTCAACAGGCTGCACAAGCGTTTGTGAGGAGAGGGACACACCAGTAAGCTGTCGATGATTCATTCATTCATTCATTTTCTATACCGCTTATCCTCATTAGGGTCACGGGGATGATGGAGCCTATCCCAGCTGGCTTTGGGCGATAGTCGGGGTACACCCTGGACTGGCCGCCAGTCAATCGCAGGGCACATATAGACAAACATTCACACTCACATTCATACCGATGGACAATTTAGAGTCGCCAATTAAGCTAACATGCATGTTTTTGGAATGTGGGAGGAAACCGGAGTACCCGGAGAAAACCCACACACGCACGGGGAGAACATGCAAACTCCACACAGAGATGCCCAACGGAGATTCGAACCCTGAACTTCCTGACTGTGAGGTCAATGTGGTACCCACTCATCCACCGTGTGGCCCGCTTTAATGTCTAGTCAAACTAGATACATTTGTTTGGACAAATGTTAAGATGACACAAAAAAAACTCCATAAGTAAGGGTATCTGACCATCAAAATTATCAGGCATATATTGGCATAAAAATGTAATATTGGTATAAAGGTTTTTCCCCTATAATAAACGATTTTTTTTAAATGCTGCAAAGATGAACAAGTTAATGTCCCGTTGAGTTTAATACCTTACAGTGCAATCCCACCCTGGCGTCTTTGACTATTTAATGCCTGCAAAGGGAAGGAGGGATGTATGTAGTCACAGGAGTGTCAAAATGAAAAGAAAACATGTGGAAATACAAGGAGAATTCAGAAAAAGCAATGACAAAATGAAAAAACAATGACTACATTTGTATATTTTTGCACTATTTGGGTTTTTTCCATGTATGCGTGGATTTTCCTGTTTTGTCTTTTTTATTTGCTTTTTGTCGTTGCTTTTACCAGATGGCTCAACCCACTGAGTAAAATGACAATACATGGGGGGTTCTTCTGCCAGGGTGACTGATCCCACGAGTCCTGCTTGCAGTGGTCATGTAGTAGCTATGTGTGAATGTAGCCCTTAGCACGGGTGGCGGGCAGGAAGTAACATCCCTGTCACGCCACCCGACAGCATGACTGCAAACTGTTGATCCCCTGTGCATGGGGTCCCGGCTGTGAGCGACATCCATGAATGTCATTCATCTTCTTGGGGCTGACAGACAATTTTCAATTTATTATATTTGCGAAAAAGATCAACTGTTGTTTTTTTTCCACAGTCAAAACTGTTTGTCAGGACATTTAGCCTGAAGTTGTGCAGACTGACACGTGTGCATGTGTTGTCTGTGTGTGCATGTGTGTTTGCCTTCCGCCTGCGTAATGCCGAACCAGAGTGCCTTTTTTTTCCACCCCCGTGGCTGCAGTTGCTTGGGTTACCGACAGGTCGTCCACTGCCGCATTGAGAATAAATGAGTTCAGGCTCCAATCAGCCCCTGGGTCTTGCTTACTTTGCCTCTCCTATCTTTTTCCAAAAGGCACATTATTACTCACAGTAGGTTGAGTTCCCGACATGCAGTGCATCCCGCTTGTCAAACAGCACTGGCAAAGTCAACCTATGAACTGCAGCAGAGGTTCCCAAAATCTTTGTTGCGTACCCCTTCAGTCATTTGATCTAAAGCCATATACCCCCTACTCCTGCGCACTTAAGCCTTTTTAAAACTTCAAATGGTGGAGATAATTGGTTAATTTTATAGTACTTTCATGTCAAATGTGTATTTTGCATGGTCACATTTGAGTAATTTTCAAATGAGCGCTGATAAATAAGTGATCCTCCTACATATCTTTTATTCCAATCTGGCGTTTTTTCTGTATGAGTGGCTTGAATTTGCGCTTCACTTTTGTCCGCCCCCGATGGCTATGATTTAAGCCTGCATATTAATTTAATACCAAATTGAAGGGAAGGGTTCAGATCATAGACAGCAGTATGCAAAGTAAAAAAAATACAAAGATCAGGCCTCATTTTCCGGAAATTCCTACTCCGTGTTTTCACCGCTGTACCGTGCCAGGACTGGACACCAATATGAATGACATCTTCAAGAATAAACACGCTTACTTCACAAAATAATCATCAAACTTACTGAGGCGTTCAGGCGCACTCGTAATTGCAAGTGGTGGGCACTAATTGGTTATCATCTGTGTAGCCTTGGGAGTAGGCAACATAGGAACTAGAGGCTCCAAGGGTGGTGACAGCCCATCGTTGTATTGATCACTGCTCCCAAATCTCAAACATCGCACTCCATCACTCATTAAGTGCACCGTAGTATCTCCTTTAGTCACTCATCCTTTTTCTGTCGTCCGTCTCAGGACTTCTGTGCAGGGTAACACTCGTGATGTGATGCATAGGCGACCATGTGTCTGTGTTGTCGTTCCATTTAACGATAGAGCTACAGTTTAAAAGTACAAATAGCCAGCAGGATGTCACACGTCGTACCATACTCACAAGTAACCTTCATTCAATTACCATCCAGTCCAGTCTCTCCAGTCTGTCTGGGGTTTTACTGACGGGTCTTCTGGGCTTTTCTCTCTGCAGGAAGATGGAGATGTGGAAGACGACATGACTCTCCGAGAGGTAAGGCGACGTTATACACACACAAAATGCAAACTGTGTTTTTGTTTTTGCACATCCTCCATCGTTATTAAAATGCAATCATTGTAAGTAATAAGTGGCTCGCATTTGAAGGTATTTTGTGTTACGAAAATGTGGTTGCGAACGTGCTCTCAAATATGAATAAACGTAATTTTGGTCCGTAAACACGAGCCAGCTACAGCTTGCACAGCAGAAGGATACAGTGTGGGGGAAAAAATGCGTGCCTCTTTTGCATCTACGTTGACGCAGGATAACCTCAATTATTAGTTAATCTTTTGCACTTTATTCTGGTGGAAGCACTGGGAGAAACGACGCATTGAGAGTAGCCAGATAAGGTGGCTGGGGCATCTGGTTTTGATGCTTCCCTGGGGAGGTGTCCACGACTCGTGCGACCAAAAAAAAAGCAGGCCTTGAAGACCCAAGACCCTAGAGACATGTCTCTCAACTGGCCTGGGAACACCTCAGAATCTTCGGGAAGTAGCTGGGGAGGGATGTCCGGGCTCCCCTGCTTAAGCCGCTGCCCCCGGGACCCAGCCTCGGATAAGCGGGAGAAGATGGATTCTGATGGAAGTCCATAAAGGAAAAGGAAGATCATCATCATGGAAGTTAAAATTAACATAAAATGAAGCTCCCAGGATAGGCGAAACATCTACCAATATTGGCCGCGTATTTGGTTTTAAAATCCTTGGAGTCACTGACAAAAAAACTCACCTGGGCCAGGCACATCTCCAACATTGCTGCAAGAGCTGGACCAAAGCTTGGAGCTCTGCGGCAAGTTGCAAAAACCTTGACACCAAAGGGAGAGCCACAGTGTACAAGGCCCGGGTACGAAGAATCATGGAATACGGGTCACTATGTTGGATGGGTGCTTCTATCTCATCGCTTCAAATTCTTGATTCCATCCAGAAAAAAGCATCAGGCGTCATTGGTGTAAGTGAACATGAAGACGGAACTGAAATGAGCATGCCATCACGACTCCACGGACGTCAGGTTGCCGTTGCTTCTCTGATCTACAAAATGTGAATGCCCACTTGACCTGAAAGAGATGCTTCCCCAACCATACATAGTCAGACGCACTGGAAAACCTGCCCTCACTGTACCAGTCTCTAGAACTCGCTCCACTGGCAGAACTTTCCTACATACGGTCTCCCAGACAGCGTGGTCGGCGCTGATCAGACAGCAACCTTCAGTCATTCAAAACAAGAGTACACCGTCATCTTCTTTCCAATATCAGGACTTCTGCATGTAGCCAGAACCTTACAATTGCTGTAAACCAATGAAAAGCCAGGAGTGTCATAGCAATGTCACGAGGTTATTGTTTACATTAGTATACTATAGAAATAATAATGCACAGGGATAAAAGTAGGGAATTTTTTATCACGGTTTCATTTAATTCTTGCATGTAATATTTTGATGACTGTTAGGACCAGCCTGTGTTAGTGTGAGTGACGTCGGAGTTCATTTAGGTGTAATCCTCACTTGAATCAACATCTAAGAATGGAACTCATTGGTAACCCGGGGATCACCTGCATTATGCTCGTTGTTGCATTGTGGGTCAAACAGCATGCTCAGTCTGCAGCAGTGATTCTCAGTCTTTGCCCAAAAAATAATGTGATGCAAAAGGTTGAGTTTGTCAAAGCTCTAGTGCTTCCTAGCCAAACAATGTGAGATGTGTCAATAATAGACATTTTTATGGGCGTGTCAATTACTGTTTTTTTTCACCATTCGCTGGTGGTCCTGGAATGTAACCCCTTGAAAAATGTACCTTGTCTACCTCATATGCTAGTGTTGTTTCTTAAACTGGCTCTTATTGGTACATTTTTTGGCTGGTTTATTCAGTCCCTTCCAGAATGTAACTACTAATATGGTAAGTTTTCAGCGTTTTGCCTAGTAGCACTCTTATTTATGTTAATCCGTGGTTTTCAGTTATTTTCTGTACCACTTCCGCGCCCCCCCCATTTGAAATACTATTGACAACAGATAATAATTATCTGTACTGTACAAAGTGAACTTGCAACTGAAACCAGGAAAATGCAACAAAATGAAGAGCTGTCAATTTGGACATATTGGCAGGTTTACACTAACATCCCTGCTTCTCAGGGGGACCCGCCCCACTTTTTGACTTACCGTGAGCCTGGTCTACCTCTCACTCACCTCCGGCTGCACCCACTCAACCTATTCATTCATCCATTCATTTTCTATGCCGCTTATCCTCATTAGGGTGGCGGGTATGCTGGAGCCTATCCCAGCTGACTTTGGGCGAGAGGCGGGGTACACCCTGGACTGGTCGCCAGCCAATCGCAGGGTACATATAGACAAACAGTCACACTGATGGACAATTTAGAGTCGCCAATGAAGCTAACATGCATGTTTTTGGAATGTGGGAGGAAAGCGAAGTACCCGGAGGAAACCCACACACGCACGGGGAGAACATGCAAACACCACACAGAGGTGCCCAACGGAGATTCGAACCCTGAACCTCCTGACTGTGAGGCCAATGTGCTACCCACTCGACCTAAATATAACTAATATAATCAGTTTAACGTCATGTACACGGGCTTGGATACCTTTCATAGTTTGCAGTAGTATTATGTTTAAAATCCTGTCTTGACTGCTTTTTATTTTAGCGAACTCTCCACTGTCTGTTTTTTGTATCTGTGTTTTTATAGATTGCCGAGTGGGAGGAGATGCAACTCGATGAGCAGGTCAACTTTAACAACTGCAAGATTGACCCCGCTCCGTTCCAGCTTGTGGAGCGCACATCGCTACATAAGGTCCGATCGTCAATACTGTACATTCCTTCTCAGCGTTGCGCTCGTATGACCTTTTTGGAAGAAGGTGCGGGCAATTAGTTGCTCAGAGCAACACGTGCTCCTGCAGAGAAGTTTTGGTTGATGACGGCCACGACCAGTCTCGCTCAAATTTGACCGCAGTGTTTCAGTCCTTTGAGTCCACTGAACATATGAGAAACTCAATTTTATTATCAATCAATCAATTATATCAATTTTTGGAGATTTTCTTTCTTTTTTGGGTTGCAGTTGACGAGTGGAGGTTACCTTTGCACTAACAAACACAGTGGAGCGTCGGTTAGCGGTTCACAACACTAACACGTCTCAAAAATGATAACACAAAACATGTTATGGTTTTACAATTAAGTTTTGCATGCATAAAAAAACAATTCTAAATGCATACAAGGTGTGAATCGGGGAGGAATGAACATTTAACGTCACTTTTACCTTCGTCGAAGTCTGTCTAAGTTTTTTCATGAATTAGAACAGCGTTTCTTATCTTCTTTATCAAAATGCTGGCACTTGCAACTTCCTTTAGCTCCTTTTTGGGTTATTTTGCAGCCGTGATCCAAAACAAATAGCGGGATGGAGTCCAAGATATAACGTGTAGCAAAACACAAAGATGGTGTCTGTGTTGATCTCACTGCCACATTGTGTCTTTGTCAATCACGTCTTCAATGAAGGTAAAAGTGATGGTAGCTGTTGATTTTTTTTTTTGTGGGTTATTTTGAAGTCAGTCCAAAAAAATGGATGCTTTGTTTGGGCACTCGAGCCTGTGGAAGGATGCGGAATGAACCACAAATTACATGAACATGTGTGTGCGTGTGTGTATGGATAAAAGGCTTTCTTTCGCCAAGAAATAATCAAGGAACTCTAAATTAAGTAGTTTTTATCTTCTGTCAATTATGATTATAATAATAATATTACTATTATAAATGATTCAAATTCAATATAATTAAATACTTACTCTGAGGATTTTGAGTGCATGAGCGTATTCACTCTGGGAAGTACGGAAAAATGCAGTGCACTGTGCGTCTGTGTGGATGTGGAAGTGAAAACGGACAAAAAGATCATGCTGAAGGCTTACCACCCACAATAGTCGCCATCTTGGCTACCTGGTGGAAAGGGAGGGACTACCAAACAAAAAGCAACGGCATATCATCGTCATGTTTTCTAAATATCCATGCACAATTAAAGCAATTCGCGCTCGATGCATGTGCTAGTTTCTGAGCATGCGCTGGAAAGACGTATGAGAAGTAGTAGCTGCGTCGTCCAATCGTGTGCAAGGTACGTTAGGATTGCCACAGGGTTAAAAGCGACAGGCATTCTCTTAACAGCACAGCGGGCTCCAACATGCTGAAATGTTTGCTCTGCTTGCATAAAAGATATGTCAAACGGCGTCATCTGCAACCTACCAAAGTTTTTCACCTCTTGCCCTCTTTTGCTTTTAGCGGCACGCAGACTCCACGACAGCAACCCTGCAGCGAGGGAAAGATGAAACTAAAGTTCCATGATGCTCATAGGAAAATCAAACGTTTGCATCAGCAGTGCTGCACAAATGCCTCCGGGTGTTTAGAAGTGGAAAAACAGGGTTGTGTAAACATTGAAGCGTAAATAACACGAGTGTCCCGCCTGGTGCACTGACAATCATGAGACGTCATTCAACTTTCTCCACATTGCCTACATTTGAGACTTATTAGAGTATCAGTGTTAACATGGCATGCTGTTAATGCGTCAATGTAAGGCACAGCTAACAAAATCATGCTTTACCCCGTTACAATCCCCCAAACACAATGTGTGTTTTCATTTTTCTTCACTTAGCCGATTGGTTCTTGCCATAATATCGACTCCAACAGTTGTTAGACCTCTGATGGTGATGATGATGGAACGTTCCCTCTAAGCTGCGGGCATGCGCAATCACGCACTGAACTTGTTTGCGCACTGCAAATTCTTGCTGTGCAACAAATTGAAATCCAACCTGGTCTGTACATAAACATAATTTATTCTGTGTAAAATATACGGCATATTTAGAGTCGTTTATAACTCTACCTGTCCACTCATAGTGTTGATGCCTACTGGAAATGTGTATGCAGACATACAACCATTCACACTCTAATGGGCACCCTAATGAGGATAAGCGGTAGAAAATGGATGGATGGAATTTTGTTATCCTTAAAATATACGTTGCATATCTGGCCTTACAACAGGGGTGTTCAAAGTGCGAGTGAATTTTTTTTGCCCGGGGCACAATCTACAAACACAATTTAAACAAAAAAAACTTATATTAGGGGAAAAAAAGTTGTAATCTAACCAAAAAAAGTTGTCTATTTTGAAAATTAGGTGGTGGAAAAGGTTATAATATTAGGAGAATAAAGTCAAAGTATTACAGGAATAAAGTCATAATTATGAGAGAAAATATTAATAGAAAAAAGTCTCAATTTTACGAGAATAAACTTGTAATATTATGAATAAAAACATTGTCATTTTAATACCGTTTATTTTTTTATTTTTTAAATGTCACAAAACAAAGAACAAAGCAATATGAAGTTGTAATTTTTGCAATATTAGGATGGGGAAAATGAATTTGTAAATAAAGCTGAAATATTGTGGGAATAAAGTCATACTATTACAATTAAATGTTTAAGGTTTTTTTTTTTGCGTTTTTTTTTTTTTACATTTTAAAGTAAAACATGACAGGAATTACTGTTAAAAATAACATTCAAAACATAAAACCTTTTCAGCACTTTCGTCCATTCAATTCAGAAAATTGTTAGCGCACTTTTAGCTGTATTCACTTTAAAAAAAAAAAAAAATAGGATTTGACTTTCAGAGAAACAAATTTAAAAATATGTCGTTTATGGCTCTCTTAGCCCAAAGGGGTCCCGACCCCTGAGCTGCAGGGTCTCAACTCTAAAACAACCACCATCCGTTCTTCACAGAGACTGATGTGGATGTTTTGTTTTGGCACTCCACTACTGCAGAGTGAACGAAAACTGAGGTCTTTTTTTGTCGAAAACCAAGCTTCCCGCTGGATGTGAACTGTGATTGACTGGTGACCAGTCCAGGGTGTGCTCTGCTGTTTTGTTTGTATTTTTTTGCTTTTGTGCAGCCTTGACAGCATTTTTTAGAAATGTGTGTCTTTGGACATTTTCCAATGTTTGCTGCGGTCTTCCTTTCCAGACCCACACCATCTTCTCCCTGCTGGGCCTGGATCACGCCTACGTGACCAGTATTGGACGCCTCATTGGCGTTGTTTCCCTCAAAGAGGTAAGAGCATTGTTAGCAGGCCCTGGGATGAGTGCTCTTTTTGGTTTTTTTTTAATTGCAAAATGACACTGTAACGCGCACACACATTTCAGTCAAAACGAATGAATCCGCCCTCGGCTTTTTATGTAAAGCGGCAGACAAAAGGCTGCCTCATAATGCCATCTTGTTGTGTTTGAGCTGTCTGTTTTCTGTCAACCCTCCCTCTGCCTACTCTGCTTGACTAACTGCACACACGCCCTCAACCCCCACTTGCTGAGAATTGTCCAGAAAGTAGTGAGGCGAGGTGCTAAGTACAGCCTTATTTGCGCTGTTCTGACATGTGAACATTGCTTGAATAGGAAAAAAGTTATCACGTGTACTTTGGTTCCCTCCCACTTTGCAAAAACATGCATGTTAAGTTAACTGGGGACTCCAAATTGCCCGTAGGTGTGAATGTTTGTCTATATATGCCCTGCGGAGTACTGGTAACCTGTCCAGGATGCACGCCCAAAGTTAGCTGGGATAGGCTCCAGCATACCCCCACCACCCTAGAGAGGATAAGAAACATAGAAAATGGATTGATGGATGGACAACACAACTGAGCACAATTATTTATTTTTTATTATCGTTCTTTTTTTTTATTAAGGGAGAAAAAAATACAAACCTACATGGTCGTATGTGAAAAAGTGATTTACCCCGTGTTCAAACATAACTGAGATTAATTGAAATCTATCAGTATGGAAAAGGCTAAGTCATTTCTAAAGATTTGGGACTCCAGCAAAACACAGTGAGAGCCATTATCCACAAATGGAACAGCAGTGAACCTTCCAAGGAGTGGCCGGCCAACTAAAATGACCACGAAAGCGCAGCGATGACTCATCCAAGAAGTCACAAAATCAACAACATCCAAAGAACTGCAGGCCTCACTTGCCACAGTCAATGTTCAAGACACAACAAAGACACTGGGCAAAAATGGCCTACATGGCAGAGTTCCATGACAAAAGCCACCGCTGAACAGAACATTAAGACCGGTCTCATTTTCCCAGTAAACATATTAATCTCTAAGACCTTTTGAAAAATACTGATACAAAAGTTGAACATTTTGGAAGGTATGTGTCCCATTCCATCTGGCGTAAAAGTAACGCCACATTTCAGAAAAAGAACATCATATCAAAGGTAAAATATGGCGGTAGTCGTGTAATTTTCTGGTGCTGTCTTGCTGCTTCAGGACCTGACTTGGCCTGATAAATGCAACCATGAATTCTGCTGTTTACCAAAAATCTTAAAGGAGAATTTTCGTGACTTTAAGCAGAAATGACCTTGCAGCAAGTCCACCTCTGAATGGCTGAAGAAAAAACTAAAGACTTCGAGAGCGGCCTAGTCAAGTCCCTGACGTGAATCCTATTGAGATGCTGTAACCTTAAAAAGCCGGTTTGTGCTGGAAAACCCTCCAATGTGAAGAAAATCTGGCCTACTCATCTTTGCAAAATTGTTGTAATCCAGCCACAGTGCTGTCTCATGTCAGGACTCTCCCCAGATCACTCCTTCCCTTCTCTGCTTCCAAATCCTTCATCCCCCTCTTTCGCTTGCCTACCTTTCATTCTTTTATGGCAGCACTCTGTTTTGACGTGGGATCATTGTTGCATCTTAAGATGGCATCCCATAAAGGCTCACCAAGAGGAGGCGGCATCACCTGATTAACCACCCTCTAGTGTGGGATTCTTGTCTTGTGTGGCCCTGCTGTCATTGACTAATATTTAAATTCGTTTGATAATCTGAAACATGTAAGTGTGTGAAAATATGCAAATAAAAGACCAAAAAAACAAATCAGAAAGGGGGCAAACACTTTTTCACACAACTAGGTGTGCAAGCAGTGGGTAACTTCGCTTATGTTGACAACCGCTTGTTAGACGTGAGACAACCAAAAAAATGGATATCTAGTTAAGCGGGTTCCACTGTATGAGCGTGAGTACAACTTGTAGAAATACAACGCAAATTGCATTACAGGCATGCAAACAAGAAATTTAAAAAATCTGGGATTACCGCCACGACAGGCACCGACCATTTTACGGCCACAGCGCCGATCGGCCGCCTCGACAATGGACGCAGGAAACATGGCCCGCTCGAATCCATTCTCCGCTGACTCTCTTGGAACATGGTCGAAGCTCTCCTGGAGGTGGGAGTAAAACTCCTTCTGACAGGGGACTCTGCCAGACGTTCCCAGCAGACCCACACAATGCGTTTGGGTCTGCCAGGTCTGACCGGCATCCTCCTCCATCATCAAAACCAACTCACCAGTAGGTGGTGATCGGTTGGCAGCTACGCCCCTTTCTTCACCAGAGTGTCCAAAACATGTGACCTCAAGTCCGACGACACAACCACAAAGTCAATCATCGAACTGCGGCCCAGGGTGTCCTGGTGCCAAGTGCACATGTAGACACCCTTATGCTTGAACATGGTGTTCGCTATGGACAGTCCGTGACGGGCAAAGAAGTCTAATAACAAAACATCACTCATGTTCANAGACAGCAGTATGCAAAGTAAAAAAAATACAAAGATCAGGCCTCATTTTCCGGAAATTCCTACTCCGTGTTTTCACCGCTGTACCGTGCCAGGACTGGACACCAATATGAATGACATCTTCAAGAATAAACACGCTTACTTCACAAAATAATCATCAAACTTACTGAGGCGTTCAGGCGCACTCGTAATTGCAAGTGGTGGGCACTAATTGGTTATCATCTGTGTAGCCTTGGGAGTAGGCAACATAGGAACTAGAGGCTCCAAGGGTGGTGACAGCCCATCGTTGTATTGATCACTGCTCCCAAATCTCAAACATCGCACTCCATCACTCATTAAGTGCACCGTAGTATCTCCTTTAGTCACTCATCCTTTTTCTGTCGTCCGTCTCAGGACTTCTGTGCAGGGTAACACTCGTGATGTGATGCATAGGCGACCATGTGTCTGTGTTGTCGTTCCATTTAACGATAGAGCTACAGTTTAAAAGTACAAATAGCCAGCAGGATGTCACACGTCGTACCATACTCACAAGTAACCTTCATTCAATTACCATCCAGTCCAGTCTCTCCAGTCTGTCTGGGGTTTTACTGACGGGTCTTCTGGGCTTTTCTCTCTGCAGGAAGATGGAGATGTGGAAGACGACATGACTCTCCGAGAGGTAAGGCGACGTTATACACACACAAAATGCAAACTGTGTTTTTGTTTTTGCACATCCTCCATCGTTATTAAAATGCAATCATTGTAAGTAATAAGTGGCTCGCATTTGAAGGTATTTTGTGTTACGAAAATGTGGTTGCGAACGTGCTCTCAAATATGAATAAACGTAATTTTGGTCCGTAAACACGAGCCAGCTACAGCTTGCACAGCAGAAGGATACAGTGTGGGGGAAAAAATGCGTGCCTCTTTTGCATCTACGTTGACGCAGGATAACCTCAATTATTAGTTAATCTTTTGCACTTTATTCTGGTGGAAGCACTGGGAGAAACGACGCATTGAGAGTAGCCAGATAAGGTGGCTGGGGCATCTGGTTTTGATGCTTCCCTGGGGAGGTGTCCACGACTCGTGCGACCAAAAAAAAAGCAGGCCTTGAAGACCCAAGACCCTAGAGACATGTCTCTCAACTGGCCTGGGAACACCTCAGAATCTTCGGGAAGTAGCTGGGGAGGGATGTCCGGGCTCCCCTGCTTAAGCCGCTGCCCCCGGGACCCAGCCTCGGATAAGCGGGAGAAGATGGATTCTGATGGAAGTCCATAAAGGAAAAGGAAGATCATCATCATGGAAGTTAAAATTAACATAAAAGGAAGCTCCCAGGATAGGCGAAACATCTACCAATATTGGCCGCGTATTTGGTTTTAAAATCCTTGGAGTCACTGACAAAAAAACTCACCTGGGCCAGGCACATCTCCAACATTGCTGCAAGAGCTGGACCAAAGCTCGGAGCTCTGCGGCAAGTTGCAAAAACCTTGACACCAAAGGGAGAGCCACAGTGTACAAGGCCCGGGTACGAAGAATCATGGAATACGGGTCACTATGTTGGATGGGTGCTTCTATCTCATCGCTTCAAATTCTTGATTCCATCCAGGAAAAAGCATCAGGCGTCATTGGTGTAAGTGAACATGAAGACGGAACTGAGAATGAGCATGCCATCACGACTCCACGGACGTCAGGTTGCCGTTGCTTCTCTGATCTACAAAATGTGAATGCCCACCTGCCCACTTGACCTGAAAGAGATGCTTCCCCAACCATACATAGTCAGACGCACTGGAAAACCTGCCCTCACTGTACCAGTCTCTAGAACTCGCTCCACTGGCAGAACTTTCCTACATACGGTCTCCCAGACAGCGTGGTCGGCGCTGATCAGACAGCAACCTTCAGTCATTCAAAACAAGAGTACACCGTCATCTTCTTTCCAATATCAGGACTTCTGCATGTAGCCAGAACCTTACAATTGCTGTAAACCAATGAAAAGCCAGGAGTGTCATAGCAATGTCACGAGGTTATTGTTTACATTAGTATACTATAGAAATAATAATGCACAGGGATAAAAGTAGGGAATTTTTTATCACGGTTTCATTTAATTCTTGCATGTAATATTTTGATGACTGTTAGGACCAGCCTGTGTTAGTGTGAGTGACGTCGGAGTTCATTTAGGTGTAATCCTCACTTGAATCAACATCTAAGAATGGAACTCATTGGTAACCCGGGGATCACCTGCATTATGCTCGTAGTTGCATTGTGGGTCAAACAGCATGCTCAGTCTGCAGCAGTGATTCTCAGTCTTTGCCCAAAAAATAATGTGATGCAAAAGGTTGAGTTTGTCAAAGCTCTAGTGCTTCCTAGCCAAACAATGTGAGATGTGTCAATAATAGACATTTTTATGGGCGTGTCAATTACTGTTTTTTTTCACCATTCGCTGGTGGTCCTGGAATGTAACCCCTTGAAAAATGTACCTTGTCTACCTCATATGCTAGTGTTGTTTCTTAAACTGGCTCTTATTGGTACATTTTTTGGCTGGTTTATTCAGTCCCTTCCAGAATGTAACTACTAATATGGTAAGTTTTCAGCGTTTTGCCTAGTAGCACTCTTATTTATGTTAATCCGTGGTTTTCAGTTATTTTCTGTACCACTTCCGCGCCCCCCCCCATTTGAAATACTATTGACAACAGATAATAATTATCTGTACTGTACAAAGTGAACTTGCAACTGAAACCAGGAAAATGCAACAAAATGAAGAGCTGTCAATTTGGACATATTGGCAGGTTTACACTAACATCCCTGCTTCTCAGGGGGACCCGCCCCACTTTTTGACTTACCGTGAGCCTGGTCTACCTCTCACTCACCTCCGGCTGCACCCACTCAACCTATTCATTCATCCATTCATTTTCTATGCCGCTTATCCTCATTAGGGTGGCGGGTATGCTGGAGCCTATCCCAGCTGACTTTGGGCGAGAGGCGGGGTACACCCTGGACTGGTCGCCAGCCAATCGCAGGGCACATATAGACAAACAAATAGTCATACCGATGGACAATTTAGAGCGGCCAATGAAGCTAACATGCATGTTTTTGGAATGTGGGAGGAAAGCGGAGTACCCGAAGAAAACCCACACACGCACGAGGAGAACATGCAAACACCACACAGAGGTGCCCAACGGAGATTCGAACCCTGAACCTCCTGACTGTGAGGCCAATGTGCTACCCACTCGACCTAAATATAACTAATATAATCAGTTTAACGTCATGTACACGGGCTTGGATACCTTTCATAGTTTGCAGTAGTATTATGTTTAAAATCCTGTCTTGACTGCTTTTTATTTTAGCGAACTCTCCACTGTCTGTTTTTTGTATCTGTGTTTTTATAGATTGCCGAGTGGGAGGAGATGCAACTCGATGAGCAGGTCAACTTTAACAACTGCAAGATTGACCCCGCTCCGTTCCAGCTTGTGGAGCGCACATCGCTACATAAGGTCCGATCGTCAATACTGTACATTCCTTCTCAGCGTTGCGCTCGTATGACCTTTTTGGAAGAAGGTGCGGGCAATTAGTTGCTCAGAGCAACACGTGCTCCTGCAGAGAAGTTTTGGTTGATGACGGCCACGACCAGTCTCGCTCAAATTTGACCGCAGTGTTTCAGTCCTTTGAGTCCACTGAACATATGAGAAACTCAATTTTATTATCAATCAATCAATTATATCAATTTTTGGAGATTTTCTTTCTTTTTTGGGTTGCAGTTGACGAGTGGAGGTTACCCTTGCACTAACAAACACAGTGGAGCGTCGGTTAGCGGTTCACAACACTAACACATGTCTCAAAAATGATAACACAAAACATGTTATGGTTTTACAATTAAGTTTTGCATGCATAAAAAAACAATTCTAAATGCATACAAGGTGTGAATCGGGGAGGAATGAACATTTAACGTCACTTTTACCTTCGTCGAAGGCTGTCCAAGTTTTTTCATGAACTAGAACAGCGTTTCTTACCTTCTTTATCAAAATGCTGGCACTTGCAACTTCCTTTAGCTCCTTTTTGGGTTATTTTGCAGCCGTGATCCAAAACAAATAGCGGGATGGAGTCCAAGATATAACGTGTAGCAAAACACAAAGATGGTGTCTGTGTTGATCTCACTGCCACATTGTGTCTTTGTCAATCACGTCTTCAATGAAGGTAAAAGTGATGGTAGCTGTTGATTTTTTTTTTTGTGGGTTATTTTGAAGTCAGTCCAAAAAAATGGATGCTTTGTTTGGGCACTCGAGCCTGTGGAAGGATGCGGAATGAACCACAAATTACATGAACATGTGTGTGCGTGTGTGTATGGATAAAAGGCTTTCTTTCGCCAAGAAATAATCAAGGAACTCTAAATTAAGTAGTTTTTATCTTCTGTCAATTATGATTATAATAATAATATTACTATTATAAATGATTCAAATTCAATATAATTAAATACTTACTCTGAGGATTTTGAGTGCATGAGCGTATTCACTCTGGGAAGTACGGAAAAATGCAGTGCACTGTGCGTCTGTGTGGATGTGGAAGTGAAAACGGACAAAAAGATCATGCTGAAGGCTTACCACCCACAATAGTCGCCATCTTGGCTACCTGGTGGAAAGGGAGGGACTACCAAACAAAAAGCAACGGCATATCATCGTCATGTTTTTTAAATATCCATGCACAATTAAAGCAATTCGCGCTCGATGCATGTGCTAGTTTCTGAGCATGCGCTGGAAAGACGTATGAGAAGTAGTAGCTGCGTCGTCCAATCGTGTGCAAGGTACGTTAGGATTGCCACAGGGTTAAAAGCGACAGGCATTCTCTTAACAGCACAGCGGGCTCCAACATGCTGAAATGTTTGCTCTGCTTGCATAAAAGATATGTCAAACGGCGTCATCTGCAACCTACCAAAGTTTTTCACCTCTTGCCCTCTTTTGCTTTTAGCGGCACGCAGACTCCACGACAGCAACCCTGCAGCGAGGGAAAGATGAAACTAAAGTTCCATGATGCTCATAGGAAAATCAAACGTTTGCATCAGCAGTGCTGCACAAATGCCTCCGGGTGTTTAGAAGTGGAAAAACAGGGTTGTGTAAACATTGAAGCGTAAATAACACGAGTGTCCCGCCTGGTGCACTGACAATCATGAGACGTCAGTCAACTTTCTCCACATTGCCTACATTTGAGACTTATTAGAGTATCAGTGTTAACATGGCATGCTGTTAATGCGTCAATGTAAGGCACAGCTAACAAAATCATGCTTTACCCCGTTACAATCCCCCAAACACAATGTGTGTTTTCATTTTTCTTCACTTAGCCGATTGGTTCTTGCCATAATATCGACTCCAACAGTTGTTAGACCTCTGATGGTGATGATGATGGAACGTTCCCTCTAAGCTGCGGGCATGCGCAATCACGCACTGAACTTGTTTGCGCACTGCAAATTCTTGCTGTGCAACAAATTGAAATCCAACCTGGTCTGTACATAAACATAATTTATTCTGTGTAAAATATACGGCATATTTAGAGTCGTTTATAACTCTACCTGTCCACTCATAGTGTTGATGCCTACTGGAAATGTGTATGCAGACATACAACCATTCACACTCTAATGGGCACCCTAATGAGGATAAGCGGTAGAAAATGGATGGATGGAATTTTGTTATCCTTAAAATATACGTTGCATATCTGGCCTTACAACAGGGGTGTTCAAAGTGCGAGTGAATTTTTTTTGCCCGGGGCACAATCTACAAACACAATTTAAACAAAAAAAACTTATATTAGGGGAAAAAAAGTTGTAATCTAACCAAAAAAAGTTGTCTATTTTGAAAATTAGGTGGTGGAAAAGGTTATAATATTAGGAGAATAAAGTCAAAGTATTACAGGAATAAAGTCATAATTATGAGAGAAAATATTAATAGAAAAAAGTCTCAATTTTACGAGAATAAACTTGTAATATTATGAATAAAAACATTGTCATTTTAATACCGTTTATTTTTTTATTTTTTAAATGTCACAAAACAAAGAACAAAGCAATATGAAGTTGTAATTTTTGCAATATTAGGATGGGGAAAATGAATTTGTAAATAAAGCTGAAATATTGTGGGAATAAAGTCATACTATTACAATTAAATGTTTAAGGTTTTTTTTTTTGCGTTTTTTTTTTTTTACATTTTAAAGTAAAACATGACAGGAATTACTGTTAAAAATAACATTCAAAACATAAAACCTTTTCAGCACTTTCGTCCATTCAATTCAGAAAATTGTTAGCGCACTTTTAGCTGTATTCACTTTAAAAAAAAAAAAAAATAGGATTTGACTTTCAGAGAAACAAATTTAAAAATATGTCGTTTATGGCTCTCTTAGCCCAAAGGGGTCCCGACCCCTGAGCTGCAGGGTCTCAACTCTAAAACAACCACCATCCGTTCTTCACAGAGACTGATGTGGATGTTTTGTTTTGGCACTCCACTACTGCAGAGTGAACGAAAACTGAGGTCTTTTTTTGTCGAAAACCAAGCTTCCCGCTGGATGTGAACTGTGATTGACTGGTGACCAGTCCAGGGTGTGCTCTGCTGTTTTGTTTGTATTTTTTTGCTTTTGTGCAGCCTTGACAGCATTTTTTAGAAATGTGTGTCTTTGGACATTTTCCAATGTTTGCTGCGGTCTTCCTTTCCAGACCCACACCATCTTCTCCCTGCTGGGCCTGGATCACGCCTACGTGACCAGTATTGGACGCCTCATTGGCGTTGTTTCCCTCAAAGAGGTAAGAGCATTGTTAGCAGGCCCTGGGATGAGTGCTCTTTTTGGTTTTTTTTTAATTGCAAAATGACACTGTAACGCGCACACACATTTCAGTCAAAACGAATGAATCCGCCCTCGGCTTTTTATGTAAAGCGGCAGACAAAAGGCTGCCTCATAATGCCATCTCGTTGTGTTTGAGCTGTCTGTTTTCTGTCAACCCTCCCTCTGCCTACTCTGCTTGACTAACTGCACACACGCCCTCAACTCCCACTTGCTGAGAATTGTCCAGAAAGTAGTGAGGCGAGGTGCTAAGTACAGCCTTATTTGCGCTGTTCTGACATGTGAACATTGCTTGAATAGGAAAAAAGTTATCACGTGTACTTTGGTTCCCTCCCACTTTGCAAAAACATGCATGTTAAGTTAACTGGGGACTCCAAATTGCCCGTAGGTGTGAATGTTTGTCTATATATGCCCTGCGGAGTACTGGTAACCTGTCCAGGATGCACGCCCAAAGTTAGCTGGGATAGGCTCCAGCATACCCCCACCACCCTAGAGAGGATAAGAAACATAGAAAATGGATTGATGGATGGACAACACAACTGAGCACAATTATTTATTTTTTATTATCGTTCTTTTTTTTTATTAAGGGAGAAAAAAATACAAACCTACATGGTCGTATGTGAAAAAGTGATTTACCCCGTGTTCAAACATAACTGAGATTAATTGAAATCTATCAGTATGGAAAAGGCTAAGTCATTTCTAAAGATTTGGGACTCCAGCAAAACACAGTGAGAGCCATTATCCACAAATGGAACAGCAGTGAACCTTCCAAGGAGTGGCCGGCCAACTAAAATGACCACGAAAGCGCAGCGATGACTCATCCAAGAAGTCACAAAATCAACAACATCCAAAGAACTGCAGGCCTCACTTGCCACAGTCAATGTTCAAGACACAACAAAGACACTGGGCAAAAATGGCCTACATGGCAGAGTTCCATGACAAAAGCCACCGCTGAACAGAACATTAAGACCGGTCTCATTTTCCCAGTAAACATATTAATCTCTAAGACCTTTTGAAAAATACTGATACAAAAGTTGAACATTTTGGAAGGTATGTGTCCCATTCCATCTGGCGTAAAAGTAACGCCACATTTCAGAAAAAGAACATCATATCAAAGGTAAAATATGGCGGTAGTCGTGTAATTTTCTGGTGCTGTCTTGCTGCTTCAGGACCTGACTTGGCCTGATAAATGCAACCATGAATTCTGCTGTTTACCAAAAATCTTAAAGGAGAATTTTCGTGACTTTAAGCAGAAATGACCTTGCAGCAAGTCCACCTCTGAATGGCTGAAGAAAAAACTAAAGACTTCGAGAGCGGCCTAGTCAAGTCCCTGACGTGAATCCTATTGAGATGCTGTTACCTTAAAAAGCCGGTTTGTGCTGGAAAACCCTCCAATGTGAAGAAAATCTGGCCTACTCATCTTTGCAAAATTGTTGTAATCCAGCCACAGTGCTGTCTCATGTCAGGACTCTCCCCAGATCACTCCTTCCCTTCTCTGCTTCCAAATCCTTCATCCCCCTCTTTCGCTTGCCTACCTTTCATTCTTTTATGGCAGCACTCTGTTTTGACGTGGGATCATTGTTGCATCTTATGATGGCATCCCATAAAGGCTCACCAAGAGGAGGCGGCATCACCTGATTAACCACCCTCTAGTGTGGGATTCTTGTCTTGTGTGGCCCTGCTGTCATTGACTAATATTTAAATTCGTTTGATAATCTGAAACATGTAAGTGTGTGAAAATTTGCAAATAAAAGACAAAAAAAACAAATCAGAAAGGGGGCAAACACTTTTTCACACAACTAGGTGTGCAAGCAGTGGGTAACTTCGCTTATGTTGACAACCGCTTGTTAGACGTGAGACAACCAAAAAAATGGATATCTAGTTAAGCGGGTTCCACTGTATGAGCGTGAGTACAACTTGTAGAAATACAATGCAAATTGCATTACAGGCATGCAAACAAGAAATTTAACAAATCTGGGATTACCGCCACGACAGGCATAGACCATTTTACGGCCACAGCTCCGATCGGCCGCCTCGACAAAGGACGCAGGAAACATGGCCCGCTCGAACCCATTCTCCGCTGACTCTCTTGGAACATGGTCGAAGCTCTCCTGGAGGTGGGAGTAAAACTCCTTCTGACAGGGGACTCTGCCAGACGTTCCCAGCAGACCCACACAATGCGTTTGGGTCTGCCAGGTCTGACCGGCATCCTCCTCCATCATCAAAACCAACTCACCAGTAGGTGGTGATCGGTTGGCAGCTACGCCCCTTTCTTCACCAGAGTGTCCAAAACATGTGACCTCAAGTCCGACGACACAACCACAAAGTCAATCATCGAACTGCGGCCCAGGGTGTCCTGGTGCCAAGTGCACATGTAGACACCCTTATGCTTGAACATGGTGTTCGCTATGGACAGTCCGTGACGGGCAAAGAAGTCTAATAACAAAACATCGCCCGTGTTCAGGTCTGTGGCGACATTCCTCCAAATCATGCCTCTCCAGGTCTTGCTCTCGATGCCAACATAAGCGGTGAAGTCCCCCAGTAGAACAAAGGAATCTCCTGAGAGCACTCTCCAGTTCCCCCTCTAAGATAGTCCAAAAAGGGCGGTTATTTGGAACTGCTCTTTGGTGCACAGGCGCAAAAAGTCAGGACATGTCCCCCCACCCAAAGGCTGGGGGGAAACTACCCTCTCGTTCACCGGGTTAAATTCCAACGTGCAGCCTTGGAGTCGGGGGGCCACATGAATTGCCACCCCTGTCTGTCGCCTCTCACTGCTGGCAACGCTAGAGTGGAATGAAGTCCAGCCCCTCTTGAAAGGACTGGCTCCAGACCTTTTGCTGTGTATATCTAGCCGTAATTTCCCCACCTCACTCACCAGTTCATGGTCCTTCCCCACCAGAGAGGTGATGTTCCACGTAGTAAGAGCTGCTTGGTTCTGTAGCCGAGGAGTGGACCACCAAGGTTCCAGCCGCCACCCATCTCACTTTGCACCCGACCCCTTAGGCCCCTTCCACAAGTGGTGAGCTCATGGGATGGGGGACCCACATTACCTCTTGGGGTTGTGCTCGATCCGGCCCCATGGCTACAGGCTCGGCCACCAGACCCTTGCCATCGTACCCCCACCACCGTGCCTGGCTCCAGAGGCTGGCCCTGGTGACACGCGTCTGGATGAAGGAAAGCCAAGTCCATTGTTCTTTTTCATCATTGGGGTCTATTGAGCCACTCTTTGTCTGGTCCCTCCCCCGGACCCGTTTGTCATGGAAGGGCCCGACATCTTAGCTCCTAATAAGGTGGTGGCTCAGGAAGGAGCTATCAGGCTATTACAAATAATATAATCAACAGACAAAACAAACACATACTTTAATTTTCTAAATGGGCAGAGATGTGCAAAGCCGCACACATCCAGTCATTTTCCTTTCCTCTCCTTTATCTTATCTCTTGAAATTGTGGCTGACACAATGTATTACCGCTAACAGCAGCTGCTAAATTTCCCATCTCAATTTTGGGGTGCAGGTCTACCCCAAGGTGGTCTCCCACTCAAATCTCAATCCATTATTTATCCTTTAACTTTCCACTTACCACCGTATCAACATTGTTTTTGTCACTGCTGTCAACGTGTTGTGTTTCATCAGTTTGGAAACGTTGAAATTTCAATATCAACCATTCTGATGATTCAGACAGAAAATCAACAAGGAACGTTGCAATTTAGAGATTTCCATGCCACCAGCCAGCCATCCTCTAGTATCTTCACTTTTGGATTTCTATCCCATTGTTATTTACACATAAATATGCTCATCAATTAAAACTAAACTCATAGACATTATTCCGACTGGATCCTTTTATAAACATCTACAAAGTTCTGAACTAAATTTGAGAAATTTCCACTTTTGTATGTCTTAAAGTAATGACAAAGTTGAAGGTACCTGAGGAAATCATGTTTACCTAGTCCAAATTTACTCAAAGATTTTGAAAACTTGGAAATATTTAGTTTGAATAATAGAATAATAATTTGGAAATATCTGCCATAAGTGTAGAACACATACAGGCCAGAACCTTAATATGCCGTTGATGAGCTGGAACATCTTTACAACTTCAAACCATACTGGATGTACATAAGCAGAAGTCCCCAAGCTGTAGAAATGATTGGGCTCACCCATCCATCCATCCCTCCATTTTCCTCCGCTTATCCGGGTCCGGGTCGCGGGGGCAGCAGCTTCAGTAGGGAAGTCCAGACTTCCCGGTCCCCAAGGCGTTCCCAGGCCAGCTGTGAGACATAGTCCCTCCAGCGTGTCCTAGGTCTTCCCGGGGGCCTTCTCCCGACTGGGCATGCCCGAAAGACCTCACCTTCATGTCCTCTTTCACTACATCTATAAACCTCCTCTTTGGGCTTCCTCTATGTCAAAACTCAAAACTCAGCATCCTTCTACCAACATATTCACTATCTCTCCTCTGGACATGTCCCAACCATATCAGTCTGGCCTCTCTGGCTTTATCTCCAAAACCTCTAACATGTGCTGTCCCTCTGATGTGCTCATTCCTGATCCTGTCCATCCTGGTCACACCCAAAGAGAACTTCAGCATCTTCATCTCTGCTACCTCCAGCTCTGCCTCCTGTCCTTTCCTCAGCGGCACTGTCTCTAAACCAAACAACATCGCTGATCTCCATGACAATAAGAGACTTACACGGATGGACGTATAGACTCACACATGTCAGCACTGGGAGAGGTTTTTATTGTTTTTTTTTTACTGGTGGGACTTTTTGCAGTGGCTAATGTGATGTAGTGTTCTTAGTCACACAGTCTGACTGGTTTTTTTTTTTTTAAAGTTACGTTGCCAACCTTCACATTGATTGGTGTGTCCACTTCCAACACAGAACTCAGATCAGCTCACACCGTTGTCTCCACCTTGCGCTCTCCCCCCCACTACAGCAACACTTCCTCTTTATCCACAATAACATTAACAGCGAGGTGCATTCTCGAGCATCAGAATTTTGAGCATCAACATAACAGGTTGTTACAGTAAGATTATTGACAGCTAGGGAGGATTGTTTTTAAATGTGTTTTTTGAATGTCTTATATTTGTATTTGAGGTTCATTTAGTCACATTTGGGCTTGAAAAAGCTGAATTAGGTCCAAAATACCTAAAACAAGGCGAGGGATGACTATATATGGATTCCACTTAAGAAGGAAAAACCCAAAAGAATCAGAATAAATGGAAACTGACCAAAGTGCTGGTCCTGTTTTAGGTCCTGTTTACACCTTCCTCTTCCAGGCAGTTGTCATTTATTTCAGTGACCATTGTGGGGTTTGTTTTTGTTTTTTTCACAGAACAATTTTATGCACATCTTTAAATGTGACATAGTGCAGTTCTCTTAGAAGCAAATGTGAGGACAATGCATAACTCCAATTGACTTGTCTTTGGTTTTGGTCCTTGCAGCTTCGTAAAGCAATCGAGGGCTCGGTTACAGTGAAAGGTGTAAAGGTGCGCCCACCCCTGGCCAGCTTCCGGGACAGCGGCACCAGCAGCAGCGACAACGATGTCACTGAGCTCCACAAGCTGTGGAGTCTCCAAAAGAGTGTGTCACTACCCCTTGAGAACACCCCGTCAGAGTCTGACGAGAAGTCCCAGTGAGGTACGGCGCAGATGGAGGATATGTTGAGTTCCTGCATTCCCTAAAGTCAAAAACACGGAAAATTCCTCAGGGCTACGAATCAATATTTCATTCTAGAAAGATTGCTACTGCACTGTCAGCTCGTCTCCTCTCATCCTCCTGCACCATTGCAGTCACTTGTGCAGGAAACTTCACCATTCCACACACTCCTAGGGGGAGATCAAGGCATTTCAGCGCGTGTCCTGCTTCCTATGCACACCTACAAGGTTTTTTGGGTTTTGTTTTTTTTTTTTTTTAAAGGGATTTTCTTTTGCAGACGTTGAGTTTGTGTAGCCTGCTCTGACCAGTCTTCCATTCGGTAGTACACTTTGTGTACTGTACGTCTGAGTGTATGGTGATGAAGCACGGTGGGCTTTCGGCACTGCATCGACTCCTTGGTATCCTCACCCCTTCAGAGTATGGAGCAGGCAAAGCAGAGATGCCCAACAGACTGCAAGCATTTGCATAATATACTACACTTCTTTCCCATGGCGGCCACAGACTTGCATCCTTTTAATGCAACGGAACAAGGCCGTGGCACGGCACATGAGGTTTTCTGCTAAACTAAATATAGCACTTACCGATCAGACGGACAGCAATGGAAGAAAGCAAGGGTGGAGAGAATGGAGAAGGATTTTGTTAGTTCACTTCGCTATAGATACGCTCCATGACATCGGAGAGGCTTACACAACACCTAAGGAAGAGGCAGGAGCACCTTAAGAATGCAATCAGGGTTGTACCCCACTAAAATAAAATAGCTGACCAATGGAAAGAGAGCTGAATGATGTAAATGTCACCATTTTAGCCAATTAGTAGCTCCGGCAACGAGCAAGGAAACCTGAGCCCTCATTGTTGTAATGCATGGATTCGGAGTCAACAGTGAGCCTGCCATGACAGATAGTAAGCACTGGACTGTGTCTTTAAAAATTCATGGCTGACATAATGCATATGAGGCTGGGCAGTGTGCGCTCAGATAATGGAAAGGAAAACACTGATTTGTCTTCCATCTCCTCCACGCCTCGTCTGAGCCACAAGACCCCCACAGCTACTGCTTATACAGTACATACGTACATACTGTATGTTGGCATGTGCTTTCTTTATGAATCCTTTCCAACAAAAAACTAAAACGCCCCAGTTTTATGTGCCGAAAGAATTATAAATGACGAATGAAATGGACAAATGAACATTTAAGGTGTCCTCCCGAAGTAGTATTCTCTGGTTTTTGCTGTAGACTGAAAACATTAGGGTTTGGTATCAAAAGCGCAACATTTCCGCTTTAATTTGAA
Source organism: Oostethus manadensis (assembly GCA_024372805.1). NCBI lineage: Eukaryota > Metazoa > Chordata > Actinopteri > Syngnathiformes > Syngnathidae > Oostethus > Oostethus manadensis. Next base: position 88,427 of record QODF01000093.1, on the reverse strand, counting down.
GGTGTTTGCACCAGGAACAGAAAGGAGGGCACCTTTTGTTTGAACCCAATCAGTGTTTATGTGAGCAAAAATATCGGAACTTGACAGGTGTCTTTTGTTGCCCAGTTGGGTCCTGTTACGTTACCCTTTCAATCAGTAAATAGCACCGAATGTCTACGCTCAGTTTCGGGTTGGGTAGGATACGTTTTGCAGTGATTTAGAGGTCAAAACAGTATGAAAGCCAGAGTGCTGTCGATGGGTGAAAAACACGCAATTATGAATCAGAGAGAAGATAGAAAATTGATCTGAACCATTTCACAATCACTGGTGCAACCTTTTGGAAGCCGAATGTTCTCCGTCTACAGCAAAGTAAAAGAATCAACCACAGTAGCTCTAATACTCCTGGAAGGCGCTGTCACGCTTTTACCTCCATTAACGAGTCCCGAAGCGAGAAGCCGAGCGGGAGGACAGAAGGCGACGCCATCTTGTACTTTGCGATGATTTCTTTTTTGAATGAAGTAGTGATTGTCACTTTTTGAAATTGCGGTCACCCGCAATGCGTGGAGTGCTTCGTTTGATACGGAACAGGGCTAATTTGTTACGCCCGATATTACATAACCCGGACGGTGCACGAAAATCACTGCACAATTTTGCTAACAACTCCTGTTGCTCGAAAAATGAGTCTTGAATATTTCTGTAGATGTTTTTATAGCGCTGCCCGCACAAATGTTATCGCAGTGTTGGGTGCCGTGAATACACACTTGTACCCGCTGGCGTTATAATTGGAAGTTTTCCGTAATCCTAACTATTTAAGAGTGACTTGTTCCATATTGTTTTGTAAAATGATGGCTAATTGTTTTTGCTGCCGTCTGTCTGGGACATTTCATCCATTCTTCTGAAACGTAAATGCGCCCTGCAGTTACAGAAGGCCTTCCCACACACAAAGGAAGCTCATGTCCTTGCGGAGAAAGGAGGGATTAAGATGCACTCGTGCGCCTTTCCGTGTGGCTTCCATTGTGTTTCACATCCACGCGGTATGTAGGGCCTACCCCTTTGCACAACTCTTCATCTCATTGGTGAGCGTAGATGGAGACTGAGGTAGCGGGATATTTATCAGTGTCTAATAATCATAGTTGGGCTTTTTTCTGTCCTTACGGCTGATCCTCGTGTAAATAATCAAAAGTGCAATAACAGTCTTTCATCTCACTTTGTGATCCTGTCTTGACTGACGAAACGAGTGCAAAGATAACCTTATTTTTGTAAAGAAAGCTTGTAAAGTGTGGCGAAAATGAATGTACGGCGGGAAAACGGACCCACGAACAAGATGCGATGTGCGACGACTGGATTGGGAGGGTTTCCCTTAGCTTTACGTGATATCAATGAAGATTTAGCTAAATTAAGGCACTGTTTTTTTACACCCTTAGGTACTTTGCTTTTAGGAATGCACCATATGGACAAAATGTTTGGGACGCAATGTGACGTTCAAGGGCATTTGATTGGGTTTTTCCGCTCATCAGACTTGAGTAAGCACGCATGTACTGCCCTGCGAAGGGCCTTCCCCACATTTTACAAGAATTAGGATTCATGGGGAAGTCCAACCCCTTGATCCCTTGAATGAACACCCCTTACCTTGGCTTGGGGGAAACCTTCCCTGTCTGGTTTTATTATAACCCTAACTTTTTTGAGTGTATCTGATTACTCCTACTGAATGGATGGTAGTTCTAACTGTTGTACACGCCCAATGGACAAATCATTGTTATCATCCTCCTTCAGGTCAGGTGGACTTTGATCTTCGATCCTTGAATCAGTTGTTAAAGGGGGTTGCTTTGATCCAACGTTTTGGGCTCTTGGAGTAAATACAGTGCATCATGTAGGGCCTTCAGAGCAGCAAAACTGGAGGCCAAACTAGAGTTATTTTTCACAATGAAAAAAATCAACACTGTTTTTTAAATAAATGATGCTTTTAACAAACAAGTGTTTTGGGCATTTCTTTTCTCCAGTAACACCCCGAGTTAAAGGCTACCCAGAGGAAATAGTTTCTGTCTACTGGAATCCAAATGTAGTTCTTCAAAAAGGCTCTATCAGACAATAAAACAGTACCCTGTTGCATGTGTACAAAGCTGGCTCATGGAAACGGATGCATACTCTTATTTGTCAATCTCTCACGTGCATACATGCGCAATCTCAAGTGTCCAAGTTGCACGTAAAGTGCATTTTTTGTATTTTGTATTGAAAAGTGATTGTCTATTTCTGCATACACACGTAAAAATCTACCATATTTTGTGGAATACAACACGCATCGGTCAAAAAAAATTCAAAAGATAACTCATGGCAAAACAGGAAGGTGGGCTCTGTTGAGCTCACTATCTTCGGGAACCATCTTCAGTGGAGGTAACAGTAAATGTATCCCTTTCAATTAAATGTGTTTACATGCATTACTGATTGTTTTCATAATAACTGTACAGTTTCAAAAACGTGTTTGCTGTTAACTTGTGTCATCCTGCATTGTTGCTCCTTCCGGTGTTTTCTTTTTCTTTCCGGAAGCCACCTTTTCCGGCTGGAAGCGGTGCAACTGGGTGCACCTCAGCTGCATTTGATGTGGTGTTCTTGAGCTGATGGACACCAGCAAGGAGACGCTGGTTTATTCGTCTTTGCTTGACCCTGCTGGCCTGCCTGCCTGCCAGCACCTTCTGTTTGGACTCGTGTTTGTTCTGCACATGTACATCCTTACTAGAGGGATTAAAACTTGCTCAAGGGTCTCCTCAGGTGAGCCCAGTTGCCTCTCCACCCTCTCGACCTGGCCAACCCTTCCACCCACCGCCACCTTGTGTTGCCAGTATGGACTATTAAAGAACTACCTCCACATCGGGGGGTTCTACCGTATAAGTCAAACATGACTAAGTGGTATTTATGATTGTTGACTAACAAAAACAGAAATTAAAGCTACAGATTATTTCAAGCGTTCCTATTTCGGGGGTTGACAACCTTTACTATCAAAACAGACGTTTTTCCTCTCGCCCACTATACAAAATTTGTCTGATGCTGCTAAACTGAACAGGTTATAAACTTTTAAAAGTTTCAGTCTTTTTTAATTGTATGGTAAGTTGCTTAAACCTCACAACCTGACGCCTCAAATGCACAGCACAGAATTAAAAGGCTGCTTGACTTATCACTCAATGGACTTATGTTGTCGCTCGGCGAGCCTAGTATGTGTAGGGCTGTACTGCGGGGATGGCTCGTCTAGATCTACTTTGAATAAATGATTACATTTCAGAAAATGAGTGCTTGTTTAAAAATGTCTTTCAATGTTTTTTGTTGTCTTGCCACATATCAAGCATATACAGTAGTCCATCCATCCATTTTCCTCCGCTTATCCGGGTCCGGGTTGCGGGGGCAGCAGCTTCATTAGGGAAGTCCAGACTTCCCGGTCCCCAGCGACCTCTTCCAGCTCCACCAGGAGGACACCAAGGCGTTCCCAGGCCAGCTGTGAGACATAGTCCCTCCAGCGTGTCCTAGGTCTTCCCGGGGGCCTTCTCCCGACTGGACATGCCCGAAACACCTCACCAAGGAGGCGCCCGGGAGGCATCCGGACTGGATGCCCGAGCCACCTCAACTGGCTCCTCTCGATGTGAAGGAGCAGCGGCTCTACTCTGAGCTCCTCCCGGATGGCCGAGCTCCTCACCCTATCTCTTAGGGTGAGTCCAGCCACCCTACGAAGGAAACTCATTTCCGCCGCTTGTATCCGCGATCTCATTCTTTCGGTCATGACCCATAACTCATGACCATAGGTGAGGGTGGGAACGTAGATCGATCGGTAAACAGAGCTTTTCCTTCCGGCTCAGCTCTCTCTTCACCACGACGGTCCGGTACAGCGACCGCATTACTGCAGATGCTGCACCGATCCGTCTGTCGATCTCACGCTCCAACCTTCCCTCACTCGTGAACAAGAACCCGAGATACTTCTAGATAGGATTACTATTGCAACAACACATCATCAGTAGGGTAAAACTAACCTGTCTCACGACGGTCTGTCACAGACGGTCTGTGACGAACTGTCACAGTACTTACAGGTAACTCCAGACTGTCTTTGATCATCCTGGAGCTAATCATTGGTTGAGCCTTTGCCATTCTGGTTATTCTTCGATCTTGTTGTCCTTGGTTTTGCTCTCCATTTAAAGGCATTAGAGATAGTTTTACCTGAACAGCCAGCAATGTTTTTCCACCGCTTCCTATGTTTTCCCCTGTCAAACTTTTTAATGACAATATGCTGTTCATTAGAACAATGTGTCTTGACCCATTTTTCTCAGACTTTCAAAGAGAAATGCATGTTCAACGGGTGCTGGTTTAATTCAAATAAGGTCCACCTGACTCACACCTGTTTTTTCACAAAATTGATCACTTTTAACCAAGTCACAAGCTCATTGCAATGACTTTTGGCGGCCACTAGGTGCTGCCAAAAAAACATAACTAACTTTAAATTCAGCACATTAAATAAATGATATACAGCATACAACCTGTTTATACACTTAGAAGTTGCAGGTCCAGCCAACGCATGAAAAAAGTGTGACTTTCAGTCGGGAATATACTGGAATCATTTGTATGACACAGAATTGAGTAATCTCTGCCATAAAAGGACTTGATTATTCTTTTACTTTCACTAATTCCATTTGGATATTATGATTCTTTTTGAAATTATTTTAGCTATTAATCCTCCTGCCTGAGCCACCACCTTATCGTGGTGGAGGAGTTTGCGTGTCTCAATGATCCTAGGAGCTAGGTCGTCGGAGGCTGTCATGAACCCTGGTAAGGTCACCCATGACAAACAGGTCCTAGGGGAGAGACCAGACAGAGTGGCTCAAAAGACCCTAATGATGAATAACACAATTGGACTTCGTTTTCCCTCGCCCAAANGTACAGCGACCGCATTACTGCAGATGCTGCACCGATCCGTCTGTCGATCTCACGCTCCAACCTTCCCTCACTCGTGAACAAGAACCCGAGATACTTGAACTCCTCCACCTGAGACAGGTATTAGTATATTTGCATTGCTACATGGCAAGTTATCAGTAGGTGCAGTAGATTCTCAGCATTCATCATATGCACGCACTCGAGGCAATTAGTCAAAAGGGGTGTGTTAAAAAAAAATAGTGTCTGACTTTACAAACTCAAAACTATTTAGTACAAACGTTTTTGTTTACAATATATAATGGATTTGGCAGTCCTTTGAATCACTAAACCGGTGGTTTCCAAACTTTTTTTTGCCATGCCCCCACTTTTGGAGATAAAAATTACTTTTCAGTCATTTGAAAACCACCGCACTAAACTAATATTTAGTTGTATGAGCACAGTTTTTTTTATAACTACTTCACATCCGTGTGGCATGGAGTCAACCAACTTGTGGCACCTTCCAGCTGTTATTCCACTCCAAGATTCGTTAACATTCCACAATTCGTTAACAATTCTCGGTTTTGCTTCCCACAACCCACAAGTTTTCGATTGGATTAAGGTCTGGGGATTGGGCTGGCCACTCATTTTTTGTGTTTAGGGTCATTGTCTTGTTGAAACACCCATTTCAAGGGCATCTCCTCCTCAGCATAAGGCAACATGACCTCTTCAAGTATTCTGACATATGCAAACTGATCCATCATCCCTGCTATGCAAGAAATAGACCCCACACCTTAGTAGGAGAAACAATCCCAAACACCACCATGCTTCACTGTGTAACTGTCACAGTACTTACAGGTAACTCCAGACTGTCTTTGATCATCCTGGAGCTAATCATTGGTTGAGCCTTTGCCATTCTGGTTATTCTTCGGTCTTGTTGTCCTTGGTTTTGCTCTCCATTTAAAGGCATTAGAGATAATTTTACCTGAACAGCCAGCAATGTTTTTGCACCGCTTCCTATGTTTTCCCCTGTCAAATGGGTCAAGACACATTGTTCTGACGAACAGCATATTGTCATTAAAAAGTTTTTCTCAGACTTTCAAAGAGAAATGCATGTTCAACGGGTGCTGGTTTCATCCTTAAATAAGGTCCACCTGACTCACACCTGTTTTTTCACAAAATTGATCACTTTGAACCAAGTCACAAGCTCATTGCAATGACTTTTGGCGGCCACGAGGTGCTGCCAAAAAAAACAAACATAACTAACTTAAATTCAGCACATTAAATAAATGATATACAGCATACAACCTGTTTATACACTTAGAAGTTGCAGGTCCAGCCAACGCATGAAAAAAGTGACTTTCAGTCGGGAATATACTGGAACATTTGTATGACACAAAATTGAGTAATCTCTGCCATAAAAGGACTTGATTATTCTTTTACTTTCACTAATTCCATTTGGATATTATGATTCTTTTTTAAATTATTTTAGCTATTAATCCTCCTGCCTGAGCCACCACCTTATCGTGGTGGAGGAGTTTGCGTGTCTCTATGATCCTAGGAGCTAGGTCGTCGGAGGCTGTCATGAACCCTGGTAGGGTCACCTATGACAAACAGGTCCTAGGGGAGAGACCAGACAGAGTGGCTCAAAAGACCCTAATGATGAATAACACAATTGGACTTCGTTTTCCCTCGCCCAAACCCGGGTCACCAGGGTCCCCTCTGGAGCCAGTCCTGAGGTGAGGCACAATAGCGAGCATCTGGTGGCCGGGCCTGCACCCATGGCGCCCGGTCGGGCACAGCCCGAAAAGATAACGTGGGTCCTTTCTCTCATGAGCTCACCACTCGTAGGAGGGGCCAAAACGGGTCGGGCGCTAAGTGAGCTTAGTGGCGGCGGGAGGCGGAGGCCTTTTGGGTCCGATCCTCGGCTACAGAAACTAGTTGTCTGTACATGGAATGTCACCTCTCTGGTGGGAAAGGAGCCTGAGCTGGTGGGTGAGGTGGAGAAATTCCGGCTAGATATAGTCGGACTCACCTCAACGCATAACAAGGGCTCTGAAACCAGTCCTCTCGAGAAGGGTTGGACTTCATTCCACTCTGGTGTTGCCAGCAATGAGAGGTGATGGGCAGGGGTGGCAATTCTTGTTGCCCCCCAGCTCCAAGCCTGCACATTGGAGTTTAAACCGGTAAACAAGAGGGTAGTTTCCCTTCGCCGTCTGGTGGGGGGACGGGTCCTGACTGTTTGTGCTTATGCGCCAAACAGCAGGTCAGAATACCAGCCCTTTTTGGAATCCTTAGAGGAAGTAGAAAGTGCACCCTCGGGATTCGCTTGTTCTGCTGGGTGACTTCAACGCTCATATTGGCAGCGACAGTGAGACCTGGAGAGGTGTGATTGGGAGGAACGGCCCACCTGATCTTAATCCGAGCAGTGTTTTGTTATTGGACTTGTGGTTTCGTCAAGGATTGTCTATAACAAACACCATGTACAAGCATAAAAGTGTCCACATGTGCACTTGGCACCAGGACACCCTTGTCCGCAGTTCGATGATTGACTTTGTGGTTGTGTCGTCAGACTTGAGGTCACATGTTTTGGACACTCGGGTGAAGAAAGGGGCGTAGCTGTCAATCGATCACCACCTGGGGGTGAGTTGGTTCTGATGGCGGGGACGATGCTGGTCAGACCTGGCAGACCCAAACGCATTGTGAGGGTCTCTTGGGAACGTCTGGCAGAGTCCCCTGTCAGAAGAAGTTTTAACTCCCACCTCCAGGAGAGCTTTGACCATGTTCGAGGGAGGCAGCGGACATTGAGTCCGAGTGTGCGATGTTTCGTGCCTTCATTGTCGACGCGGCTGATCGGAGCTGTGGCCTTAAGGTGGTCGGTGCCTGTCGTGGCGGTAATCCCAGAACCCGGCAGCGAGGGATGCCGTCAAGCTGAATAAAGAGTCCTATCAGGCCGTTTTGGCCCATGGGACTCTGGAGGCAGCTGACAGGTACCGGCAGGCCAAGTGGTCTGCGGCTTCGGCAGTCACTGAGGCAAAAACTCAGACATGGGAGAAGTTCGGAGAGGCCATGGAAAACGACTTCCGGATGGCTTCAAAGAGATTCTGGACCACCATCCACCGTCTCAGGAGTGGGAAGCAGTGCACAGTCAACATCGTGTATGGTGGGGACATTGTGCTACTGACCTCAAGCCGAGATGTTGTGGACTGGTGGAGGGAATACTTTGAAGACCTCCTCAATTCCGCAGACACGTCTTCCAAAATGGAAGTATGGAGTATCGGACCACCTAATCCAGGCGGTTTGTTCCCTGTATGACCGGTGTCAGAGTTTGGTTCGCATTGCCGCAAATAAGTCGGACCCGTTTCCAGTAAGGGTTGGACTCCGCCAGGGCTGCTTTTTGTCACCGATTCTGTTCATTACTTTCATGGACAGAATTTATAGGCGCAGCCAGGGCGTTGAGGGGTTTCAGTTTAGTGGCCGCAGGATTCGGTCTCTGCTTTTTGCAGATTATGTGGTCCTGTTGGCTTCATTGAGCAGTGACCTTCAACTCTCACTGGATCGGTTCGCAGCTAGGTGTGAAGCGACTGGGATGAGAATTAGCACCTCCAAATCCGAGTCCATGGTTCTCGCCCGAAAAGGGTGGAGTGCCTTATATGGGTTCGGGGATGAGGTCCTGCCACAAGTGGAGGAGTTTAAGTACCTCGGGGTCTTGTTCACGAGTGAGGGAACGTGAGATGGACAGGCAGATTGGTGCGGCGTCTGCAGTGATGCGGACTCTGCACCGGTCTGTTGTGGTGAAGAGAGAGCTGAGCCGAAAGGCAAAGCTCTCGATTTACCGGTCGATCTACGTTCCTACCCTCACCTATGGTCATGAGCTTTGGGTAGTGACCGAAAGGACAAGATCGCGGGTACAGGTGAACGAAACGAGTTTTCTAAGCAGGGTGGCTGGGCTCTTCCTTAGAGAGAGGGTGAGAAGCACTGTCATCCGGGGGAGACTCGGGTCCGAACCGCTGCTCCTCCGTATTTAGAGGAGCCAGATGAGGTATTTCAGACATCTGGTTAGGATGCCTCCTGGACGCCTCCCTGGGGAGGTGTTCAGGGCACGTCCAATCGGTAGGAGGCCTCGGGGATGGCCCAGGATGCGCTGGAGAGACTCTCTCTCAGCTGGCCTGGGAGAGCTGGACGAAGTGCCTGGGGAGAAGGACCTGCTTAGGCTTCTTCCCACAGTGACCCGACCTCAGATAAGCGGAGGAAAATGGATGGATAGCTTTATTTTTTTTTCTATACTGCTTATTCTCATTAGGGTTGTGTTGTATGGTGGAGCCTATCCCAGCTGACTTTTGGGCGGGCACATATAGACAAACAAAGACATACAATACTCCATTGGACAATTTAGAGTCGCCAATTAACCTAACATGCATTTTTTGGGAATGTGGGAGGAAACTGGAGTATCTGGAGAAACCCCACACACGGGGAGAACATGCAAACCCCACATAGAGATGCCTGACGGAGATTCGAACCCTGAACCTCCTGACTGTGAGGCTGACGTGCTTACCCGGTCAGCCACCGTGCAGCCCTGGATGTATAGCTATTAATCATAATTTCCCATGGTGGTACATGAGACTGAATGATAAGGCCACAATAATCAAAGAACTGGCTATTCTTTTTTTATCAGGGTGGTGCTGCTGTGATTTACAGCAAATGATTTTTCTTTCATATAATTTGATAATTGCTTTAGAATTTGTAATTATACAGCCATGGTGAAAAGTTTGGCGAGTGACTGTACTTTGTTGTTTTAGTCACTTTGCTGCCTTTGTATTTTTTAAGGCATTTTACTGGGAAAAAACCAGGAAACTGTTGTGTGTAAGTTTTTAAAGCACAAAATCTAATCTGGGGTTTAGAATTTGGGGGTTGCTTAATTCTAACTGATTAGCCCTTCAATGGCCAACTGTTGGTGATACAGCAACAAATATCAATACAAGACCTTTCACAAGAACTTTCTTTCTCATGTTTATTCATATTAGGTCATATGTATTTGCAAAGCTTGTGGCAAAAAGTATTGTTATAAATTTGTGTCCCAAGGAAAGAAAGTTCTAATTTCCCTTTTGCAGGAAATACTTAGCTGGAAGAGCCGGTCACGAGTCATCCTCAATAATAATCCTTAACAAGACGCTAATCCCTCAGCAGAACTTTGAGATCATCAGTCGAAGGGCCTGCTAGAGGCTCCTGCGCATCTGCAGTGTTGCTGCGGTGGACGCTCACGACCAAGAGGCCATCGCGGTTAATGGTCCCACGCACAGAAAGGGGGTTCATGTCCTTGGGAAACAGGGATTTATGGGTAAATGTGTCACTGATGCTCCCGTCGTCCATGACCTGAAGGACACAAATAGAAGTGATGACGTCATGGGAGAGCTGTCCAAAAGTGGACTACAGGATGTGCACGGGTGAGTTAAAATAAGCAGACGGGCTTACTTTTTATAATAACTTGGGATTCAAAAGTCTCATGATTCACAGAACAGGGTTTGCTGCTACTTCCTGCCATGCGCTCTGATTTCGGATGCGTTTTTGGTGTGTTGTTTGATTCTTGGGCAGCAGCACGCAGCAGCTGTCTGTAATTAGTCCTCAGCAATCGGTTGATGGCGAGAGCCTGGGCTGCTGTAAAAGGATTGTCGCGCATGCTCCATAACTTGCCTGAAGACGAGAATGCTAACGCGCCAGCTAGTGAGCTGGGCCTGCGCACTAGCTAGCTAGCCAGCCAGCCAGCCAGTGCTAGGCCAGCCAGCCAGCCAATGCTAGGCTAGCTAGCTAGCCAGCCAGTGCTAGGCTAGCTAGCTGGGCAGCCAGCCAGTGCTAGGCTAGCTAGCCAGCCAGCTAGCCAGTGCTAGGCCAGCTAGCTAGCTAGCCAGCCAGCCAGCCAGCCAGTGCTAGGCCAGCTAGCCAGCCAGCCAGCCAGTGCTAGGCCAGCCAGCCAGCCAGTGCTAGGCTAGCTAGCTAGCCAGCCAGCCAGCCAGTGCTAGGCCAGCTAGCTAGCTAGCCAGCCAGCCAGCCAGTGCTAGGCCAGCTAGCTAGCTAGCCAGCCAGCCAGCCAGCCAGTGCTAGGCTAGCTAGCCAGCCAATGCTAGGCTAGCTGGCTAGCTAGCCAGCCAGTGCTAGGCTAGCTAGCTGGGCAGCCAGCCAGTGCTAGGCTAGCTAGCCAGCCAGCTAGTGCTAGGCCAGCTAGCTAGCTAGCCAGCCAGCCAGCCAGTGCTAGGCCAGCTAGCCAGCCAGCCAGCCAGTGCTAGGCCAGCCAGCCAGCCAATGCTAGGCTAGCTAGCTAGCCAGCCAGTGCTAGGCTAGCTAGCTGGGCAGCCAGCCAGTGCTAGGCTAGCTAGCTGGGCAGCCAGCCAGTGCTAGGCTAGCTAGCTAGCTAGCCAGCCAGCCAGCCAGCCAGTGCTAGGCCAGCTAGCCAGCTAGCCAGCCAGCCAGCCAGTGCTAGGCCAGCTAGCCAGCCAGCCAGCCAGTGCTAGGCCAGCCAGCCAGCCAGTGCTAGGCCAGCCAGCCAGCCAGTGCTAGGCTAGCTAGCTAGCTAGCCAGCCAGCCAGCCAGTGCTAGGCCAGCTAGCTAGCTAGCCAGCCAGCCAGCCAGTGCTAGGCCAGCTAGCCAGCCAGCCAGCCAGTGCTAGGCCAGCCAGCCAGCCAATGCTAGGCTAGCTAGCTAGCCAGCCAGTGCTAGGCTAGCTAGCTGGGCAGCCAGCCAGTGCTAGGCTAGCTAGCTGGGCAGCCAGCCAGTGCTAGGCTAGCTAGCTAGCTAGCCAGCCAGCCAGCCAGCCAGTGCTAGGCCAGCTAGCCAGCTAGCCAGCCAGCCAGCCAGTGCTAGGCCAGCTAGCCAGCCAGCCAGCCAGTGCTAGGCCAGCCAGCCAGCCAGTGCTAGGCCAGCCAGCCAGCCAGTGCTAGGCTAGCTAGCTAGCTAGCCAGCCAGCCAGCCAGTGCTAGGCCAGCTAGCTAGCTAGCCAGCCAGCCAGCCAGCCAGTGCTAGGCCAGCTAGCTAGCTAGCCAGCCAGCCAGCCAGCCAGTGCTAGGCTAGCCAGCCAGCCAGCCAGCCAGTGCTAGGCTAGCTAGCCGGGTAGTCAGCCAGTGCTAGGCTAGCTAGCCGGGTAGCCAGCCAGTGCTAGGCTAGCTAGCCGGGTAGCCAGCCAGTGCTAGGCTAGCTAGCCGGGTAGCCAGCCAGTGCTAGGCTAGCTAGCTGGGTAGCCAGCCAGTGCTAGGCTAGCTAGCTAGCCAGTTAGCTAGGAGTCGTTGCCCACAAAGAGCTTTACATCCCTAGTAATCGGGCTTACCAGCTTCATAAATCCAACACCGACACTCCCTTAGCAAAAAGAAGGAAGTTTATTCAAGTCTACTATAAGTACAATTATTTTATACTGAAACTGAGGAAGTAGACTTTTTATAAACTACATTTCATAGACTTAAAAATAGTGCAGTGACATTTACTTGGCATAATCGTGTAAATAATAAGACGTAAACTTTAATACAAAAACTTTAGTATAGTTAAATGTAACTGAAGTATACTTTAGTTACATTTTTACAGTACTTTTTGTATACTCTTGACCTCTTTCTGCCAGAAAGTACTACTATACTTAGTATATTTTGCTCCAAGTGCATAATCAAGTCAAGTCATAGACTTGTGCTTAACATTTAACTTATACATCATTTTTCATTTTCTGCATTAAAGACTTGATTTCATATGTTTGTTTTTGAAAATGTTTCAACATTTTGTCTGTAAATCTATCACACTCTAACTTTACAAAGTTTAATACTTTAAGGAGTATATTTCACTAATATCTAAATAGTAAGCTACAAGTAACATGCCAAAAAAAAATATGTGTCAGCATTTCCTGCAAGACGAAGGCATTGCTGCTAAGGACTGGCCCGCCCGTTCCCCCAGACCTGAATCCGTTTGAGCACATCTGGGACATCACATTTCGCTCCATCCAGGAGTCAGGTTTGGGCATCTGGTTAGGATGCCTCCCGGACACCTCCCTGGGGAGGTCTTCAGGGCACGTCCAAACGGTAGGAGGCCTCGGGCAAGACCCAGGACACGCTGGAGAGACTATGTCTCTCAGCTGGCCTGGGAACTGCTCGGCATCCGCCGGGAAGAGCTGGACGAAGTGGCTTCCCTGCTTAGGGTGCTGCCCCCGTGACCCGACCTCGGATAAGCGGAAGAAAATGGATGGAAGGGTGGGGGGTGTCAGCCAGTGCAATTGCACAAGCATGCGTGGAAAACCTGCCTGACCCAATGGTTAACGCCATTGTCTCTGTTTCATTGGTCCTGTGTTCACACCCTGGCACGGGCAGTGTAATAAAGATGATTAATAGATCCATACCAGCTACTTTAATAGTATATAGATGAGTGTGCATGTTGAACACTTTAATGTGTACTTTTGCAAGCCTAAAATAAACTTTTACAAACTTAAAATGTTCCAGTTTATACTGAATTATTAAATTAGTATACGTTCTAGCACACTAAAAATCCATGGTTTGTTATACTGAATTATACTTAATAAAATGAACTTTAAGTATACACATTTTTGCTTTGTCATTACTTGACAACTCTGTTCTGCACCACTCCCTGCAAGAGTCTTGCTCCTTGCCTTGCCAGTTTCTACTTTCATTTTGTACTTTGTATTTTTTAGTGCTTTTGCCCCAGCTAGTGCTGGGAGTTTTTGTTGTACTTTTCCCCCTTTTTGCAACCTTATGTTGCAAATACTTTGCTGTCCGTCTCTGTATCTTGGGCGTCTAACTTATGATAGCTTTTGATGCCCCTGTGACAAACAGTTCTCAAATATAAAGGATTTTCTAGAAATTAATGGTTTCTAAGATAGGCATTCAGCAGGTTACACACCTAAAGCCAAATGTGAGTTGTTGCAAAAATAGGGGAGGGAATTGTTCAATACCGCAGTATTTTACAAATAACAATTTTTAAAAAACACATGCATACCTTCTCAGCATGTATGACAACATGGTGGTTATACGCCATCACCACAACATCATGTGGCTCAAACTGGCTGACATCCGCTGACACGTGGTAGCTATCTCCTGTACATTGCACTCTGCCACCAGCAGCACTGCTCTGACAATCCAGCACAGCGCCACCCACTGGAGCTGCAACATATCAAAAGACAGCAGATTTTAACATTTTATCATTAAGGCAGTGGAAACTAAGCAAAAATGTTTTTAAGCAAAAACAACATTTTTTTGTGTGTATTTCATTGGTCAGTGGCTGGCACAGCAGCTACAACCTCCAAGCTAGACATAATCAGTGTTCTAATTAAACAACACTGCTGTCTAAAAAAAAAAACACATTTAACACACAGTATATGGGTGTGTGTGTGTCTGGGCATAGGGCTGTCGCCGTGGTAGCTACTGATGGGGTGTTGGGCCACTGTGGGATTCCTGGCGGCCGGGTACCGCCCTGGGCCGTACCTTTGCAGCCGTTTGGTGCTGTGTCTCGAGGGAGCTCACGGTGGTGCTACTCACTGCATTGGGTGGGGGTGGCATCCAGGTGCATACTGTATCTAAAAATGTGTATGGGGTGAGTTTATGCGTGTGTGAGTGGAAGAAAAGGGTTTGGTGTGCGATGTGTGTGTCTGAGCACCGGGGGTGGGGGCGTTTTGTTGGAGGGGGTGGCAAACCCATGGGCCCCCCGGGGGCGCCTGCCTCTGGCGTCGGGGTGGTCGATGGCTCGCGGCAGTTTGTGTCTGGGACGGCCTTGATCATCCGGAGTGTTGGGTATGGCCCCTTCTTTGGGGGGCTTCTGTGCCCAGGGGCTCGGAGGCAGGTGCCCTGCTTGCCCGTAGCTGGCCGGCCTTCGGTGGGTGTTCTGGTGGTTGGTATCCGTGCCCCCCTGTGGCTCTTGCTCGGCTGCTGCGTGGCGTCCGGCCGGGTCTCCCTTGGAGCTCTTTGGAGTGGACTCACGGTCGCCTCTTAGGGGGCAGGGTCGGGCCATCCCGTCCCCTCTCTGGGGTACCTGCTGGAGGGCCGGGCCCCGGCATCTTCCTAGTTGGACCCTCACTTTTGGAGGGAGTGTGGTTTGGGATACATGGCTGTGTTCGCCACTAACATCTCCTCATTCTGCACTCTGATGCAGTCATTCTGTCACTGCAGAATAATATGAACTGCCGTGGATAAGTAGACTTATTGTAGATGTCATCTGGATTGTCATTGTTCATGAGGTTCTGTTTTTATCGTTGTTTTTCTTTTATTATATTTACTATTAGTAGTATGTATGTATGTATGTGTGTATATATATACATATGTGTGTGTGTGTGTGTATATATGTATATGCACACAACATGTGTGTGTATATATGCACTCTATATGTGTGTGTGTATATATATTTATTATTATTATTATTATTATTTATTGATTAATTTTCTCTCTTTTCTTGTGTTTTTGCCCATTTTGAACTCACTGTTCTGGTTGTTGTTGATATTGTGGTTATCATGGTTGTTATTGTTTATAATATTGTTGAAATATGTTTATGAGGTTCTTCTGCACCCTTTCCTATTTAACTTTATTTAGCACATGCTAAATTATATAGTATATATATATATATTAGATCTACAGTGATATGCAAATGATTTTTCTTTTATAAATCATTAGTTGTTTGGATGAGCAATTTATATTTATAGCGGACTCCCTTGTTATTAGTTCTTTATGAGGCCCAGTTGATGATGTCTATCGCCTTTTTCCTCACAGAGCAAACATTCTTGAACTCTGGCTCATTACTCCTACCGAGGTGCAGCTCTGTTTTCCTGAACTTTGCGGTATATTACCCCACTGGGAAATACAAATACTCACTGAATGCTTCTTCTTGCTGATGTAGAAATGATTTAAAATTGTCCCATTTCGTTCCTATTTCATGCTAAACTGTGAAGACGATAATGGCATACAGGATTGAAGGCTGTAGAGGAACTGCATGTACGATTCAATCCTGTAGATAAGTGAATGACAGACATTCGACATTGCAGATTTCTCCTGAGCCACAAATTGTGCCTGTATAATACTTCCAACTTTTAGGTATGCGGTAACATGGAGGTCAGAACTCATCTTTCTCTTTTTTCCTCATCTCAGGGTACCAACGATTTAAGTGAGGTATGATAATTGAGCCATTTGAATGCAGAAAGGTTTCTATACTTGCGAGTCGGCACACCAAGAGAGACTTCAGTTAGATGAAATAGACTTTTGAAGGCGGCAGGCCCTGTACGGCTGAATTATTGCTGGGTTTCACGTGTCCGGTTGTAGCAGGCTCTAGCAGATGGGGGCCATCGAGTGCATTCGAAGCTAGAAGTCATGTGAAGTCAGAGCAAAAATGCTGCATACAGTACATGTGCTGTTCTTGCATGTGGAAACAGTCAAAAAGGAAAAAAGTTATCACTGGGACAGTCCATAAGAGCAAAACACTACAAGAAACAACCAACAAAATGCAGAGAAAGCTGGCTGCTGAACCTGCTTCTCACTGCTAGTGACCATATGAATACACTCCAGTTTGCCGTTATTAACAGCAAGCAAAATTTATACTAAAACCAAAGATAAAATATTTTTGTAACTCAAAAATGCTCAAAAATGTGAAATTCAGAAATATAAATGATTTGGTTTAAATCCTAATTGGTGGCTCACTTACAAATATCAATGATAATGATCCATGCACATGCAAAATTTATCCATGATGTCCCACAGGGATCCATGCTTAGACCAGGACTTTTAGCTCTTTACATGCTCCCCCTACAGTAATATTATAAACGTCCACTGTTACGCAGACAACACACGCTATTTTAAGTCACTGAAACCAAAATCAAAACAAATGAAACTGGTTTACTAGTAATGTTTTTACAGATTTTCTGTCTTTTTGTGCACTGCGATTGGCTGGTGAGGACAAGCGCTATGGCAATGGATGGATGGATAGATGAGTGTCCTGCACCCAGACGGTGATCCGAATCAACCCCAAAATTTAATCAGTGCTGCCATATTACATTCCCAACAATTCCTGAAAATGTCATCCAAATCCATTCAAAACGTTTTAAGTTATTTTGAACACAAACAAACAGATAAATGCTGGCAAAAACATCCGCGCTATGCTTGGGCTTTGCGCTGTGCTTGGCGGAGGTAAAACACAATAGATTATGGTAGAATGTATTAACACAGTTGCATTGTTCAATGAAATTGGTTCAATGACTGTATTTGAACACATGAGGGACAATAATAAAGTTGCTCTTATCATTAGACCAGTGCTTCTCAAATGTTGGGCGTTCATTATGTCTGCCACGGAAGAGCAGCTTTATTCGTTGTTGTTGTCGCCTTGTTTTCAGTTATTTCATGTCTTTATGAAACGTAAAGATGATAAATTAAGATGGTCTACAGTTTGTTGCTCTTTGCCGCCGATCACTTACTGCTGTGTCCATAGAAGCATCTGCCGTGCCTGTCGAAAGGGCCCTTGCCCTCTTCCCGAAACAGACTGGAAGATTCTGGCGAGTCCAGAAAAGGCTGTAGAAGGGCATCCAGCGTGTCACATGAGCTCTCTGACCGAAAGCAACTGGAGGTGCTGTAACGGGCTGATGAGCGACAGGATGAGGAGGATCTGCGGCTGGAAGAAGTCAGTGATTCCATAGCACCAAAGGCAGGTTAATCTCACAAACACACTCGCACTCTTTGCACACACTGGCCTCCAAAAACACAGGGGTGGTGTCTTTATAAGTCCCTGGGGCATTGATGGTCAGTGGGGAAGACTGCTAGTTCTTCATGTAGCCATACATGGTGAGAGGGCTGACTACTCGGGCCAAGAATGTAACGACAAAGATAAGGTGTGAAGACCCTCTTTCATTGAAGCCCACACAGACCTGAGATAAGATGGTCAGAAATAGAAGTGTGCTGCAATGAAGGAGTCAGTCATGAAAGAGTCAGATCTTCGGTTAGGTTGACCTCGCCCACTGTGTGAAGTCTCAACATCAATAAATAATGCAAGAAAATGTGAGTTGTGCTCATCTGCTAATGGAACAGCAGAAAAGACATGAAATAGAGAGTAGATTAAAGACCAAATCATAAAATCAACTATCTTTCTTTAGACATTCTAATTTGTTTTTGTTTTTTCTGTTAAGCTTTGGAACACACTTTGACAGCCTAAGCCATTAAAAGTAACACAGCTTGTGTGGTAGATGAGGACTGGAACATGTTTAGCGGAGTATAAAAGGTATATTATATGTGGTGTGTGTACACATACACATATACATACACATACACATTTATCATATCTTTATGAATATATACACTGCTCAAAAAAATTAGAGGAACACTTTTTGATCAGAGTATTGTCACCTATCAGTCAAACATCTGGGATATTGATCTGGTCAGTTAAGTAGCAGAGGGGGTTGTTAATCAGTTTCAGCTGCTTTGTTGTTAATTAAATCAACAACAGGTGCATCAGAGGGGCAACAATGAGACAGACCCCAAAACAGGAATGGTTTTCAAGGTTGAGGCCACTGACTCCTCATCTCTTTTGGCTGATTTTTTACTGACTGACTTTCTACTGCTGTAGTTTTTCATTTGGCTTGGATAAACATCTCTGTTGATAGCATGGTGCTGTACCTGGACGCTACAGAGGTTGCACAAGTAGTCCAACTCCTCCAGGATGGCACATCAATAAGTACCATTGCAAGAAGGTTTGCTGTGTCTCCCAACACAGTCTCAAGAGCATGGAGGAGATTCCAGGAGACAAGTAGTTACTCCAGGAGAGCTGGACAAAGCCGTAGAAGGTCCTAAAACCCTCAGCAGGATCGGTAGCTGCTCCTTTGTGCAAGGAAGAACAGGATGAGCACTGCCAGAACGCTACAAAATGACCACCAGCAGGTCACTAGTGTGAATGTTTCTGAGCAAACAATGAGAAACAGGCTCGATGAGAGTGGCCTGAGGGCCCGACGTCCTGTAGTGGACTCTGTGCTCACTGCCCACCACTGTAGAGCTCGATTGGTATTTGCCATAGACCACCATAATTGGCACTAAGCCACTGGTGCCTTGTGCTCTTCACCGATGAGAGCAAGTTCAACCTGAGCACATGTGAAAGACGTGAAAGGGTCTGGAGATGCTGTGGAGGACGTTATGCTGCCTGCAACAACATTCAGCATGACCGGTTTGGTGGTGGGTCAGTGATGGTCTGGGAAAGCATATACCTGGAAGGACGCACAGACCTCTACAGGTTAGATAATGCCACGCTGACTGGTAGCAGCTATTGGGATGAAATCCTTGGACCCATTGTCAGAACTTACACCGGTGCAGTGGGACCTGGGTTCCTCCTGGTCCACAATACGACCTCATGTGGCTAGAGTATGCAGGCAGTTCCTGGAGGATGAAAGAATTGATACCATTGACTGGGCCCCACGTTCACCTGAACGTCCACAGTCCACCTAAACCCAATAGAACACCTCTGGGACATTATGTCTAGGTCCATCCGGCACCGCTATGTTGCTCCTCAGACTGTCCAGGAGCTCAGTGATGCCCTGGTCCAGATTTGGGAGGTGATCCCCCAGGACACCATCCGGGGTCTCATTAGGAGCATGTCCTGACTTTGTCAGGCATGCGTACAAGCACATGGGGGCCACACAAACTACTAGGTATCATTTTGTGTTGCTACAATAACATTTTGGCAAAATGGACCAGTCTGCTGCATCATTTTTTCACTTTCATTTTTAGGGTGTCTTTGAGTTCACCCCCTCTGTAGGGTTTTCATTTTCATTTCTATCAAACTATGTGGCATCATTTTGTTACTAATACATCACCTACTTATTATCAGGAAAGATATTCAAGATCATTTTTCCACCCAATTAGATCTGATGTGTTTACAAGGTGTTCCTCTAATTTTTTTAAGCAGTGTATATAGGGCTGTCAATTGATATTGAATATTTAATCATGATTAATCACATTTTGCTCATAGTTAACTCATAATTTTTCACACTTAGTTATTCACATTATTCACAGATAAGTGTTTGTCTATAATAAGTAGGAATGTAAATTTATTTGGGTGGATTATCTGGATGTTGGGGGACTGTGTTGGTTGACACGCCTCTACAACATTGCATGGATGTCGGGAATAGTACCTCTGAACTGGCGGACCGGGGTGGTAGTCCCCATTTTTAAAAAGGGTGACCGGAGGGTGTGTTCCGACTATAGGGGGATCCCACTCCTCAGCCTTCCTGGGAAAGTCTACTCCAGGGTGCTGGAGAGAAGGGCACGACCGTTAGTCGAACCTCGGTTACAGGAGCTGCAATGTGGTTTTCGTCACGGTCGCGGAACACTGGACCAGCTCTACACCTTTGCAAGGATACTGGAGGGTATGTGGGAGTTTGCCCAACTGGTCTACATGTGCTTTGTAGACTTGGAAAAGGCATTCAACCGTGTTCATCATGGTGTCCTGTGGGGGGTGCTCCGGCAGTACGGGATTGGTGGCCCGCTACTACGTGCCATTCGGTCCTTGTACAATCAAAGCAGGAGCCTGGTTCGCATTGCCAGCAGTAAGTCGAGCTTGTTTCCGATGAACGTTGTCCTCCGCCAAGGCTGCCCTTTGACACCGATTCTGTTCAGAATCTTCATGGACAGAATTTCTAGGCACAGTCAAGGTGTTGAGGGAGTCCAGCTTAGTGACCTTAGGATCTCGTCTCTGCTATTTGCAGACGATGTGGTCCTAATGGCCTCATCAGGCTGTGACCTTCAGTGTTTACTGGAGCGGTTGGCAGCTGAGTGTGAAGCTTCTGGGATGAGACTTAGCACCTCCAAATCCGAGGCCATGGTTCTCAGTCGGAAACGGGTGGACTGTACCCTCCTTGTTGGGAGTGAGGTCTTGCCTCAGGTGGAGGAGTTCA
>QODF01000093.1:5332-61984 GCA_024372805.1 Oostethus manadensis | reverse complement strand
TGTGGCATGACCTTAAGAAGGCGCTTCATGCTAGAAAAGCCTCAAATAAAGCTGAATTACAACAATTCTGCAAAGATGAGTGGGCCAAAATTCCTCCAGAGCGTGTAAAAGACTTGTTGCAAGTTATGGCAAACGTTTGATTGCAGTTATTGCTGCTAAGGGTGGCCCAACCAGTTATTAGGTGCAGGGGCAATTTTTTCTCCCTAAATAATAAAAACATTCATTTAAAAACTGCATTTTGGGTTTACTTGTGTTATCTTTGACTAATATTAAAATGTGTTTGATGATCAGAAACATTTTGTTTTACAAACATGCAAAAGATTAATAAGTCAGGATGGGGGAAAATAGTTTTTCACACCACTGTATATGAGCAGATAGTATGTTTGAACATCATAAAACAACTCCTTATCTGGAGTGATGATTCATGCGACTCCTGTTTCTGTTGACCAAGCCTCCTAAAAAGGTATAAAATGGAGTCAGACAATAAACGAGGTGTGTGTGCATTCTACACTTCCCCTGGGAGCTGTCGAAGTGCGCAGACCCTGAGACTCAGTATTGGTATTAGTCTGTTTACCCTCACCAGAAAAAACGAACGCACGTGTTTTGAGAAGAGCAAAACACGACAGTGTTCCACAGTGTTTATTTGCGCAGCAGTGGCAGCGGCTGGTCATTCAAGGAGGGGAAGCTCTTTTTTTTTCCCGGCTTACATCATAGAAGTGTTTATTAACATGTAAATTCTACCCTCTTTTCCAAGTCATTTTTAACAAAGCCAAAGTTGCTAGAAATCGGTAAAATCTCCGGATCAGCTCAGAACAACAAAATGCTCTTGACTCTCATTGAGCAGACCTTGGTTTGAGCCAGGTGGGTTATGACTTTGTGGTTGTTGGAAAAATGTAAAAAACCCCCTTGACCCGGTTACATACCAGACAACCATATTTTACCCATCTTCCTGGTGCCCTCCTGTTTTCATAGTTTCCTTTTACTTTTTATTTTTTGCATTTTAACTTTCACAAAAATAAATCTTCTCCGAATTCAGCCGGACCAGCACAGCTTCCAGTCTGCTCGACTGTTGAGTCAGGTTTGAAAAAATATTTTCAAACACAATTGTAGACAGATATTCTCAGTTAGGAGCCAGCCATTGATTCATTGGACAGGTTGAGTGCGTCCAGGCATCTCCATCCCCTACAGCATCCTGGAGCAGCCTGTTGCTGGAACCTTTTCTTTGGTCATAAGCCTGATTGTTTCTTTTATTTTTTTGTTTTTATTCAACAGTCTTCCAAGCTGGAGCTGGACAACCGTTCTTTTAATGTCTTTGTCCTGCTCGTTCAGGCTCTGTTTATCACTTCTATCTTCCTCGGTGACATGTATCACCTCGCAGAATTCCCTGTGTAACTTGGATGTCAGTCCCACAACATCCTTGTGCTTGGAACTCGCATGGCTTTGACCACTGCTGTTGTCAACTGTGTGGTTGGAGGACTGTTGTCAACCTCTTCCCCAGTCTCTTTCTGCCACCTATTTATTGCCGACTGATACAATATATTCAGCAGGGTTTTCTACTCCCACTTTACAGCCTTGGGATCAATCTTGATCGGCTACTCCTTTCGCAGCATCCTCCACAAGTCACTGCAGTGATTGAATTCAGTTGCATCTGCTGAAGGACTTTCCATCAATCAATCTGCTAGATGTAGCACATTCTCTAATGGGGATATTCCCAACACGCTTGCCCACATGGGCTTGACATCTTCAAAGGCCAGTATTTTGCCTACTGTTTTTGTTGGCCTTTTTATGGATACCGGGCACCCTGGCAATTAACCCCTCAAGGTCAAGTATTTGTCGTTGAATGCATTGTTCCTGTGTTCCCAATGTTTGTATTGGTAATTGATTGTCTGATTCTTTCAATCAGTATAATTATCGTAGGTCATACTGCCTATTCTCTTTCCCAGACCAGGAGGGTATATTTCAGTGATAAATGCAGCGCTGAGTGCTTGAAGGTGATATTGTGCGAGTAACGCCTTGCAAGTAATGTAGAATCCTGAGAGACTCACACAGTCAAACACTTTTATTTGATTTATTTATTTATTAATGACAACCTTAAGCCGCTAACCACAATGCTCAGTTTCACACCTGCACACACATTTCTCAGTCGCATTCCACACCAGCCAAATCGGCCATCTGGATAAAAATGTGAACTGTTTATTAATAAAGCCCATCCATTGCATTTGGCTCTCTGATGGGAGCGCTTGTGTGGATGAGGTGCTCCAGCGAATTTGCTTACATCACATACAGTCCAAGCTGATACATGCACGCGCTTTTCCCAGAGATGTCTGTCTTTGAAGTAAATGTGTGTGCGTGTGTGTGGACTGTAGTTGAGGTTGCATGCAGCAGAGGGCAGCTACATTTATGTTATTATGCCGGGTGTAGCATGCAGCGGCATTGCAGTTCAGCTTCAGCGTTGCCAGCATTCACACGCAATTTCCCCCGAAATTGCACAGGTCTACTTATTATTATTATTATTATTAAACTCACCTCCTGAGTTAATGATGGGAAAAAGTAACATTTGTATATTTAATTTAAATTAACTACATTTTGATTGTACTTTTGTTTATTTGAGAAGTTTAAGTAGAGCAAATGGACTAGCTAGATTTTCTTAAAGATGTTTCACCTTTCATCCAGTCCGTTTGCTGGCATTCTCCTCAGATATACCATGTACTGATAACCTTTACACACCCCTTTTGTTCAAACAATTTTAGAATTTGTGGATAAGAATGTACTGTTCCTGAGCAGAAGAAGGTGGGATATAATGCTTTCAACACATTAGAAAGTCAGCACTCTCTAGGAAGCCACATTTTTGTTGCAAACAGGCACTTAAAATCTGAGATATATAAGAAACTTTAGTTGAAAAAAATCACACAATTTGGGTTGTCGCTTGAGGGGTGATGGTGGGTCCCTTAGCGAAACCAGCTAAGAGCTACTGCTTTAAACGATACCCGTTCCTGACACAAGGGGCAGCAATCAATAGTCGGGTCACCTCAATCTGATCACACTGGAGATCACATTTAGTTAATTCTACAATACTTCTCATCCCATTAAGCACTGTAAGAAGCCGGAGCCTGTCCCAGTTGACTTAAAACATATAGGAAGATACCACCAGGTCAAATCTATAGTAGAAATTAATCCCACGCCAGCTGCATGCTGAGCATGCTACTTCGTTCCATGTATCAACATCTTTATTTATTTTCTGCAAAGAAAAATAATTTTTATTAACTGGAAATCAGAGCAGATGCAACAAACAAGATTATTATTATCAAATCCAAAGTAGAAATATTTATATCATTACATTCAGCCAAAATAGGAAGCAAAGTATTAAAAAGTGAAAATGTAACACGCGGGGTGAGATTTCCGAGAGAGATGAAAATCATATAGTACCATTCCTACTGCTTGTAGCCTTTGTTTTTGTTGTCTTTGTTTCTTTTGCCACACTTACAACTGAAAAACGTTGTAAACTGTACACATTTCACGTTTTTACAATGATGTTTTTAAGTAGGTAGGCCAGAGTTGAAAGGCATACACACTGTACGTATTATAGATGTTTGCTTGTCTTTCATTACATACACACACACACACACACACACACCAGAAGAAATGAGTACTCTACATATCTATATACTTCAGGATTTAGGACACTTCCCTCCAAAAAGCATTCAGTGTTAAAAATTGCCACATGCAGCAAATTAAAACCCACATACGCACACACACACACACACACACACACACACACACACACACACAAAGAAACAACTTCATCACATCACTTTGCACATTGCTGGACCAAGGAACCTTTAAAGATAACCTAAAGCATATATATTTTGTTTTGGCTGGTCCCAATCTGTTGATGTGTTTGAGCGTTTCCCCCCTGCTTCCTCCTGGTCACACTCTCTTAGTGCAGTAGTGGTACAGGAATTTAAAGAAGGTCAAAGTATTAAGTTAAAAAATACAATAAACATTTTTTTGTTGACAACTGAAATCATTCATTAAGAGTTCATTATACCGTTTAGGATAAGGTTCTCCAAAATGCACCCCAAGGGCAAGTTATGAAAAATGTTTTACATTGTGAAGTTTTACTTCAATAATGAGATATATTATTTCTTTGTTACACTAATTTAATTTGTCAAGAATAACACAAAGCTAAGATGCTGATGCTTTGGTCAGATATCTTAGCATGTACTGACTTGCATTAGATTGTTTGAACATTTTGAATGCACAAAATGTATCAAAGTGGCCCCTCCGCTTTAGTTTTCTGTATGCAGCCCTCAGTGGAAAAAGTTTAAACTCTGCTGGTATAGGGCCTTACTCGAGTTGGGTTGCTTTCACACCAGAACTGCACAGAGATTGTTTGGAACTGTACTGAGACCACCTCAATTTGTACTCAAGCAAACTGCACCAAGGGAGGAAACAAACTACAGAATGTAAAAGTAGCATCGCTCCAAAAATCGGAAAAAAAAATCATGTTGCAATGTAAATTGCATTTATTTAGAAATTTAAGAACAGGTATTTAATCTGGAAAGGCAAGTTAGCTAACTACACAATAGCACACAGAACAACAGGCTGAATGGGTGTCCGGTAGAACAGAACACATTAAACAATATCATAAATAACATACCCGGGAGGATGAATGTACTAAATGGACATAATAAGCAAGTGAGCAGTAAGCAAATTCACCAGATCTCAATCCACGTCACTGTTGTTGTCATAAATCTAGAGCGCCCTATCAAGGCGATTGACGGTAATGTTTACTCAGTGATTCATGTCAGTCAGTACAAATAACATGTTAAATTCTAATACCCTCATACACTATGGGCTATCTTTGCATGAATAATCAAACATTTTCTTTAGAATCCGTCCGCTCACGTTGTATTGATTTGTCTTCTTGCATGCAAGTGGTATTAAATCACGTCTCTCATTAACACAAACATTTGGTTTCTAATCTATTTTAAAGCTAGCAGCAGATTTTTCATTGACCGATATTGAGTATGTCACATCTGATTATAAATAGCAGGACCAACGAAGCCCAGAAAAAAAGTGCAACTTATAGTCCGGAAAATACGTTATTTTGAGTCAAATGAAGCAAACGATGTTAGTATGAAAGCAACTTTAGACAAGAGAGAGAATAATAAATATAGACGGACACGTTTTGGCAAGCCAATTTTGTTGTCTGCAAAGTTAAGAAATCCTCACAGTTGCACTATGAGCTGCATGTGGGCAAAGATGGAGGAACATGGAAAGCAATGGGGTGGAGATAGACAGGTAGGGATGCAAACATAGAGGGGTGGGAGGAAAGGGGATGATGAGGCAGCAGGAAACGCTAGAGACAGCTAGGGGAGACATTCATCAGGCTGTCTGCGTGTTGGTGTGTGTGTGTGTGTGTGTTCACTGTAAGGACAAATACCTACATGACAGTGTGTGTATGTATAATGAATGAGACAGAAAAATACAAAGTATCGACGTACGCTACCCTCCTCTCTGTCTGCCACATACACACAAAGCACCTTGGACAAGGATGGGGCACTCCGCCAGGGTGCAAAGTCAGTTGACAAACACAAAGAAGCAGGGGGAGCAGTGATGCGTTCACAACACCAACGAAACAAAGCGCAACTTCGCCAACATCCGCTGTCTTTTAATATCACCCAAAAGGACGACAATGAGGTCCTACAGCTGCAGGAGATGCGACAAGATATTTGGCATTTGACACCCCAGGCAGCTTACATTGTTTTGCTTTTTAAAAATGATGTCAATAAGGGCGAGGTGACAAATGAAAGGCACAGCTTCAGTGTTTCCCCCTGAGTTGTTGCTGTCCCCTTCAACTTCCTCATGTTCAGCTCTTTTTCTACTCTCAATGCGACATCTCGAGCAACATTGTACAGTGGAACCCGTTTCAGTCAACACACACACTATTGGCTGACAAAACATGAGTGAAATTATTCATAGTGTTTTGGCTTTCGCTGAAGTTACAAGCAGAATTGGTGATAAACCAACGAGCCTACGGCAGTTTGTTGGCATTGTTTTTCTCCATTTGTGGAAAAACGGTGATGAAATCCATCACACAAGAAAGAACCACTGATACGAAGCCGAATATCTGAAGGTAAATGCCAGTTCCTTTTTTATAACCACATATCTGCCTTTGCAAATACAAGAGAGGCATGATGAATGAACACAATTCTACCACACATCAACATCTCTCAAATGTTATGTCGACCAAGGCGTGTACGTCAATATAGACTTAATTATTACTAATAATAATTAAACATAAAAAAAAAAATGACTGACTAATATTAATGACATCAAACAATTATGAATGTGTTCATTGAGCTGCATGGTTTCCTGATCAACCTCAGAGCAGAAACCTAAGATGAGGCCGTGCGAGTGCGACCTTCCCGCTCAGTGCGCCAGTTGAGTGAAGTAAGCTGATGCAAGTGTGAAATTATTCTTGCTAATCAGACAGCAAAGTACAGAGAAGTCTCATACGCGGAGGCGTTGCTACTCCACCTCACCTTGAACAGCAAGGAAAAGCCAGCATTTTTGACAGCTGCAGTACCAGGTGGTAGACTGTGACAACCATTCGGACTCACATTCATACCTATGGACAATTTCAGCCCCGTCCAGAAGAAACCCGCGCACCCTCCAGATGTAGGGTCTGTAAACGAACACTTTTGAAAATGATGTGAAGACGTCGTTTATGCAGCGTCGTAGTTAAATGCCTAAGAGTCGGCATGCATGTTTTTGCAATTGACTTAAATAGGTTCCAATGTAGACCATGCTCTCAATAATTGTAATCTCCAGTAAAAGTTGAACCTCCAATGAGAGCTCAGCATTGCCAGACATTTATTAAAGGGAACGGCTGCATTGGAGGAGTTTCAGATTCAACTGCAAGCTTGAGGAGCTCGCTGACATCATACAATACTTTACAGCAAACAGACTCACATTTTGAGGATTCCGTAAGCAACTAAACTCAGGGCAATCGGGCCAAGACTGCTTAAATTATTTGTAGAAAACAAGTATGTAAGGCTTTCTCGCACACAAAAGAAGCCCAGAACCACAAATATGAAGACACGGGTAGGAGGAGATGTGAGTGTTGTCATGCATGCTGATGCGGTCGTGTAATAAGATTTCCTGAGTTGTATGAAAGGGAGTCCCTCTGGGAGAACCTAAACAGATCTCCTACATGAATGACAGAACCATGCTCTTTTGCAAACGTGAGAACAAAGTTGAAAGAATATTTTCAAAGGCAAAGCTTTTCAGAAGTCATTAAGAGCATTTAAACAAGCATTTCAAAATGTCAATGATGACAAACAGCAAAGGACTGTGTTACAGTTAGAGTCCCCACTCGTTCCCTGCAATTCATTCCAGGACAGAAGCAGTGCCTTAATGTTCTCTAGGAGATAAGGCAACAGCAGACAACTTTTCACCCGTGTGCATTCACAAGGCACGGCTAAAATTAGACCTTTTTTCTCCTTTTCCATGACAGGACAATTGGCCAGTTATTTTCCCGGTTTATCAGAACGCGTGGGAACCCTAACAGTATCCTCTTGAAATAAAAACATAAAAAAATGTTTTTACATTTGTTTTTTTCCCCAAGTAGACTATATCACACAGTGATGATAAAGAAAAGGATAAATGTACAGCCACATTATAGCTTCGTGCAAGAAACCACATACACTGGCACGCATTGGAGGCATAGAGAACAAAGCAAGACAATGCATACAAAAATATAGTAAATCTCCAGCTCAGCTCCTCAAGAAAGGGAAACATTCACTTTTCTGTCTTTTTCAGCATCTGTCATTTGCTTGGTGTTTTTGTTGTCACTGCTGCTGAGTGTGTGTGTGCGTGTGTGTGTGTGTGTGTGTGTGTGTGTTTAAGACATCAAAAAGTTCTTATCTTCCATGCAGGAATCCACAGAATTCCAGTAGAGTTGATTATTATGGCAAATATCCATCAATCATAATGCCGATAGGAATATCAACAACCATTGTGTCATACAAAAACAGTACAATAAAAGCATTTCATTTTAATCATATTATTTCTGACAAACTGTATTTGTTCCTTTTTTTTTAAAACATTGTCATTTTAGAATACATTAATGTCCTGTCCCTTTAAAGACATTCCAGCATTTTCTCGGATAGTGGAACCTCCAAAATAAAAAACAATCAGTTCAGCACGCGTTGCGTTCATCAAAATCCTAAATATTTTTTTCAATTTTGCCGTCATAAAGCCTCCATTCTGCAATGTTTTACATAACATGCATAACTGCCACAAAAATGTAAGGAGAAGTTAACCAACTATTACTACCGTTCAGTCAAATGAAATAAAACTCAAATAAAAGTGGAACCTTAGCCTCATTAATTTGTTGCAGAAAGTTTCACCGAGAACCGAAACATACTCAATGAGTCTTTCCCTTACGGAATAATTGTAAAGCCTTTTAATCCTTTACAGACACCCAAGACTGTTAACACGAAACACTTTCTTTTATTTTTACACGCAATTACAAATGCATTTAAATGACAAATTAAAGACATAAATGAACATTTCTCAACACTTGATTGAAGACATGATTGTTGAGAAAAACGATGTGGCAGCGAGATCAACATGGACACTGCCTTCATGTTTGCTATGAGTTATTTTGTTAAATTTACTAATGTTTCTCATGTTCCTTATCAAAATGCAGGCACTTTCTTTGGCTCCACTGCGGGTTATTTTGGAGCCGCGATCAATAAGAGCAGCAGAGGCTTGCGGTGTAAGTGTATTAAATCATATCACATCATAGTGGGTAGGGATGCCAACTCCCACGAAAATAAATCAAGGACACCTTGTTGGCAGGGCCGAACAACAAGACTGTTTTTTGTTTTTTTTAACGCTGTGAAACAAATTTTGTGCTATTTGACACAAACCTGGATTTTATTTGATGCATGTTTTAGAGTAATACAAATACATGGGAAAATAATAATTATTATAGTATATTTTTTAGTTCAAACTACCACAACTAACAGGAAAAAAATAATTTAAATATCTTTCTTATAGAAATCTGTCCTGCTTAGCTTATAAATTCAATGCCCATGTTTTGTGAAAGTGCGGATGTATCTGACTCCCGGCGCTATTAAAGCTAATTTGACAGAAAGAAAGGAGAGGGGAGCCATTTGTGCTTTACTTGAGAGGCAGGATTTCCCTTCTTTGTGTTTCTATAAAAAGATCTCCGCTCTGACAGTGTGGTCATTGTCTTTACGCTCTTTTGTGGTAATTAAATACAAGCATCATGTCTGAATGGATATATGGTTATGAAAGACGAGGTGAACTACTCACCATCAGCTGCTGAGCGTGAGCTGGACACACTCAGTGTTTATGTTGAACAACTTAAATACACAACTGGGGTTATTCGACAAGACATAATTATTATTCATTCATTCATTTTCTGTACCGCTTATCCTCATTAGGGTCACGGGGATGCTGGAGCCTATCAGACTTTGGGCGAGAGGCGGGGTACACCCTGGACTGGTCGCCAGTCAATCGCAGGGCACATATAGACAAACAAACATTCACACTCACATTCATACCTATGGACAATTTAGAGTCACCAATTAAGCTAACANATGGACAATTTAGAGTCGCCAATTAACCTAACATGCATGTTTTTGGAATGTGGGAGGAAACCGGAGTACCCGGAGAAAACCCACACACGCACGGGGAGAACATGCAAACTCCACACAGAGATGCCCAACGGAGATTTGAACCCTGGTCTTCCAGATCTCCTGACTGTGTGGCCAATGTGCTAACCACTCAGCCACCGTGCGGCCCTCATAATTATTATAAAAGTTGTTAAATGACACTTTAAAAAGTAAATACTTGCATGTGGTCCATGAACACGATGGACACGTGTAGGTTCTCTGTCAGACCTTGGAACAAACCCCTTTGCTTGTTTGCGTTAAAGACAAAATGTCACTTTGTTAGCAAAATAATAGGCTGTTTAGTGATTTTTAAAAATGATACAGACTGATACTAAAAATGATACAGGCCGCACGGTGGCTGAGTGGTTAGCACATTGGCCACAGTCAGGAGATCTGTAAGACCTGGGTTCAAATCTCCGTTGGGCATCTCTGTGTGGAGTTTGCATGTTCTCCCCGTGCGTGCGTGGGATTTCTGCGGGTACTCGGGTTTCCTCCCACATTCCAAAAACATGCATGTTAGGTTAATTGGCGACTCTACATTGTCCATTAGAGTGTGAATGTTTGTTTGTCTATATGTGCCCTGCATATCATATGCTTAAACCACGGAAAAGGTACGCAAACATAATTCAAGTGCGGGCAAACATTTCTGAGGCAAACTAAAAAACTGAACCGTGGTGTATACTACCTGTAGTTCCACTGTAAAGCCCCGGACATACCAGGCTGAAACGTACGCGGAACAGAGTCTGCAGAAACCCGTGCCGACTCATTTAGTGCAGAAGTACTGGTCTCATGTCTTGTATCTAACAGAGACGCTGCTGTAGTTGCACAATGACAATAAAGTTACGTCTTTCATCCTTTCAGTTCGTTGTTCTGGTACGTCTCAGGTTAATACTGCCGTGTATACATTTTAGCAGCAAGAAGAACACGGTGCGCCAGGTCTTGAGTTTGTTGAGATAGATGGGTACTTACTGCTTAAGTCGGGACCGACTTAAGCAGGTTCCACTGTTTATGCTTATTATTACACGTGTCCTCTTTGGTGGCTTACAGGAAACACACAAACCCAAAGAAAAAGTGAAACACCCCCCGGAGGCTCACTAAGCTCATGATTAGTTCTACGTTTTCAGGCAATTCTAGAAAATTCCTGTTGAAATGTTGAGTGTTCCACTTTGGAGGTTCCACTGTAAGTGACAGGAATAAGTAGTTTGGCATACTCAGCAAGCCATGCCTAAAAGGATGCTCTAGTGTGTCTCTTGCAAAGGGTCGCTGGAGTGAAGGGGC
Source organism: Oostethus manadensis (assembly GCA_024372805.1). Classification (NCBI taxonomy): domain Eukaryota; kingdom Metazoa; phylum Chordata; class Actinopteri; order Syngnathiformes; family Syngnathidae; genus Oostethus; species Oostethus manadensis. The sequence continues at coordinate 50,993 of QODF01000093.1, read as the reverse complement.
TTCTTCGCTGGGGAGATGCTTAAGGGATGGAGCGGACGGGGTGGGGTTTGAGAGTCATACAGAAGAGCTGAAATTACAAACTGTCCTCAGATCTGACCATCAATGTCAGCACTTGCAAAATACATGCAAAGAGAAAAAGGTTCTGGACTATGTCATTCTATCTTCATGTTCATTTACGGAGTTTGCAGCACAGGTAAGGTGGAACTCTGCGCATCCACCCAAGACTTCAATGGAGCGACTCCTCTTTGCAAACAGATAAAAAGATTGTTTAGACGCTTGCAAAAAATAAAGCTGATGAAGAAACTGCAAAACAAAACTAGAGGGAATGTTTTGGAAGTAAGGCAAGGACAGATGAATAAATAAAGCAACATTTTAGCTGTCATGGTGGAGGGGAGTCACCTCCAAGAGCAGAGGGAGGAACATTGAGGTGATAGGAGTCATTGGTTCACTTCCTCCTCCTCCTCCTCCTCATCAAGCGAAACAACTCCTGAGGAAGCTACGTCAGACAGCCTCCTGCTGGGGTCAAATTCAGGTGGGAACCCCTCCCCGTTGGCCTCCACCTGGCACAAGTCCTTACAGGGTGTATCATCATCCTCCCCAGGGGACAAGTATGTCTCAGAGTAAGACATAGAGTAGGAAGGGGACGCCTGTCCACCACGAGGCCCAATACCGCGCCCATTCCCCCCAAGCATGTGGAATCCACAATCACCCCTGCCGGGCCCTGTTTGCCCCACCCTTTGAAGTCGAGCCAGAAGAAGCTCCTCCCGTCCCTGCAGCGCTGACAGGATCTTAGCGGCGAGCTCGGCCGCATTGTTGTGGCCACCATTGTTGTGATCACGCAGCAGCGGGTGGTGCTCGTCCAGGCTACACATGCTAGAGCACAGAGTGTCCGGCGACCCCGCCGTGGGCGACGGCTCGCCGCTGCCCCCGCGGCCTCGGCCTCCGTCGTCGCCTCCTTCGCAGCACAACCCACGCAGGCCCAGGTGCTGACAAAGCTGGTTGTGGATCAGGTCTTTTAGGTAGGGCGCATATGATGGCACGTCTGCAAGGAATGGCAATCCACAATTCACAAATGAATCATTCAAAACAACTAATAACTAAAAGACTTTTTTTATAATATTCCTCACACACATATTAAAAACATTTGAAAGTATAAAATGTCATACTCACCACTATTAAACATGAACGATGATGGATATGAGAACTGATGGAGTCTGAGTCACAGTCTGGCCTTTAGCCATATACTCAGATTTCTTCTATCTCCTCTCTTCGCCTGCCCACTTAAGTTTGCCATCACAGGGTGCAAACTCCCACAACACTAGCTATGTGTGCTCCCACACTATAAACTACCCACATAACAGAAAACAGGACACCAGCATCACAACAAATCTACCACAAACGTAACTTTCCAGCAACAGGAAGTTTAGCTTTATGGGAGGATCCGACCACTGCCACAAACTGAATGTGATCATTCGGTTCCGCAACAACTGGACAGGACTAATTGTTAACTGGGCATGCACATGAGGACAGTGACTTGAATTGTTTGGATTCCTGTCCTAACGTTGTTAGGTCGATGTAGTGACTTGTCACCAATATTACATAGACACACGGTCTCAACATGCAAAGAAATCTTTCATTACTAACATGTTGATGTATGATGTTCTTTTTTTGAAATGCAGTATTACTTTTACACCAGATGTAATGGGACACACACCTTCCAAAAAGTTTCAACTTTTGTCTAGTCAAACCAGAGTATTTTCCCAAAAGATCCAAATTGAGATTGAGCCTTAATGTTCTTTTTGTCCAGCAGTGGTTTTGGTCTTGGAAGTCTGCCATGCAGCCCAGTATCTTTCTTATGCTGGAGTCATGAACGCTGTCCTCAACTGAGGCTATTGAGGCCTGCCGTTTGTTGTTGTGGGGTCTTTTGTGACCTTTTGGATAAGTCATAGCTGCGCTCTTGGGGTCATTTTAGTTGGCCGGCCACTCCTGGGAAGGTTGACCACTGTTCCATGTTTTCGCCATTTGTGGATATGGCTCTTACTGCGGTCCACTGGAGTCCCAAAGCTTTAGAAATGGCTTTTTAGCCTTTTCCAGACTGACAGATTGCTGTAAGATTACTGTCTGATGTTATCTCAGTTAAGTCAAAAAGAGCCATGCAGGTTTGGATTTTTTTTCTCCCCTCATAATAAAAAGTTAAAAACTGCACTTTGTGTTCAGTTGTGTTAACGATCTGTTGTTGACCTTCTAAAACCGTTTTTCAACATTTTATAAAGACATAAAAAACATAACTCACACGTTAGCATTGGGAACGTTTCCTGTTATATTTTGAATGCAATATGGGTCAATCGTGGCATTTAAAAATAGTCAGTCTATTACCGGAACCACCTATTTTGACCACTAAGCCCTAAAAAAACAAAAAAACTGCCAACAATATTCCATTTACATAACTGACCAGTATATAAACCAAGCTACAGCAATATTGGTTTTTTGTATTGTTATTATATATTCAGGTTTGAATGGTAAGGTCTGGTTTCTCAATTGTCCAAAAGTAGTCGTCGGTGGCAGCGGGAGCTCTCAGGAAGTCTGCAAAGATTAGTAATAGCACAGGCAGACTGTTTGTATGCTGCTGTTGTTGACAGACAAAGCGTTACATTTTATCGCATATGTGAAATCAACGCACCTTGCAAAGAAGCTCTGGTAATGTTTAAACACTGGAAGTATTGCAAGTTATCATGAATGCACCTGTTAACGCATGATCACCGCATGTATACCAAACTACGCTTTTTTAGAGGGCTTTATCATCAAAATAGGTGGGTCCTCTGACATCCATTGTTCATGCCAACTAGTTTCTTTACACGCATTATTATTTTTTTTTTTTTCCAGTTTTGACTTATTTTAATAAAGGTGTAGCTTGAGAATGGTTAGAGATAAAGGCATACTGCACATTAGAAAAATTATCAGTATGAACCAAAGATTGTGATCGGAGTAAAATTACTCATCTAATGTGCATATTATGACATTACCACGCTCAAAATTTGTCAGATCCTTGTCTCCATGATACCAGCTCATCAAAATGTCTGTTCTACTTGTGATACTCCTTTTAATGTCGCAAGCAAATCCAGCCATCACCTTTACTGCTGCCTGAGTTGCTATTGTATAGCACTTTTCTTACATACAGTAGATAGATATTGTATATCTATCTATCTATTATGCCTGTGAATATTATAATTTATTCAGGTCACTACTGAATATTCTCAAGTCATATCTATCTATTAGCGGTGCATTTTTTTCCTGAGGAGTCTTCTGCGGATACTACCAAGGTATGCCGCTATTCCCGTTTTTTTTTTACATTCCTGCTCACCCCCTCACCATTAGTAGTGTTTTGACAACCCAACACGTCACCTGCTGCCACCCCGAACATAGTCAAGCAAAGGACGTACACGATGGTTGAAAGTCTTTAAACTCCTACACTTTGCATAAAACCACACCCACAAATGATGCTAAGATTAAACTTACAGATCTCCTGATGTAAATTTAACTGCATTAGGCAGCACATTTGCAGTAACGGCTTGTTAAATTCAGCAATGTTGCTTGTCGCAATTTGTTGCTTAAAGAGTTAAGTATTGGTTTGAAACTGAGTAAGGAAGAAGGATAAAGTAAGAAGCCAAAGCGTACCACTTCCACATGGAATGGGAGGAGAATTTTTTTTCGCTATGACATGTCGGGCTCTGCATCCTATGCAGTGTAACATTAGCAACCAGAATACTACAAATGACTTGGCTTTTTAATATTGACAAATTATAGGCCATTGTCAACCATGAAACTGCAATCATTTCTTAATTTACTGAATTTTGAAAAACTGCAATAGAGATATGCATCAATGTTCTAACAGTGATGTAGCAAGGGAGTGTAGATAGGAAATATGTATGATTCCTAAATGAGGTATAACAGGTTTCTTGCTGACTTGATAAATCAGAAACCGCCATTAGTGACCACAGGGTACGAGGCCAACAAGATACATGGCCAGCACTGAGCTAGGTGGCTGTATGTAATCAAGAGGAAAGGTCTAATAAATACACCCGCACACATCTCCATGGCCACACACCACCATTTGACACACACTACCTCTCCAGCAAAGAAAATCATATTAAAGTTGCAAGAGGATATCAAATTACGGAGAGGAACAAAAAAATCAGATGAAAACTGGGGCAGTGGGACAGAATGACGCAGAGAAAGAGCTGGATGGACATGGAGGAGTGTTATCTGGAGCCAAGGGACACTGAAAGAAATACATTTCCAATTGTTGTGTGTGTGTGTGCATACCTGTGCTCTGTGTGGTGGGCTCGTTGGCAGGCAGAAAGTCTTCATCGTATGAGTCATCATTGGATTCGTCCCCATCTACAGACGACCAGGCCCTCAGTTTTGCCTCTGCGATGGCAAACTGCTCTGCTACTCCTGCGTGCGCACACACACACACACACACACAAAAATAAGAAAACACGTGGCTACCATGGGAACATCTGGCCATGGTGTCTCTATGTTGTGTCGCTCTTTTGGACAAGCAGAAAAAAACGACTCAGCAGTGGCGACATTGCCTAGACAACCAATGTCCTCCAGTCATTTAATACAGTAGATGTATACATTTTTGAAAGGTGTAGTTACTGTATGTCTACGTTTTTCTACAACTTGTTCCTCTTTTGTGCACAGCTACAGTATTGTGGGCTCTGAAATGTATTTTTTGAATCCGCCTGTCCATCTCACGCTCCATCCTTCCCTCACTCGTGAACAAGACCCCGTGGTATTTAAACTCCTCCACTTTAGGCAGAACCTCATCCCCGACCCGGAGATGGAACTCTACCCTTTTCCGGGCGAGAACCATGGGGGGATTTCCTCAAAAATGAGGCTTTGTTATTGGCTGTGTGTGTTTTTGTACTTTGGATACTGATTTGTCGTGATTGTTAAACTTTCCTCTTCAATTTGGCAGTAAATCAATATGCAGATTTAAAGCATGGCCATCGTGAGTGGACCAAAATGTGATGCTCAAATTCAAGCCACTCAAATTGAACAATCAGAAATATGAGACTGGAATAAAATGTATGTAGGATGATAACCATCTATCAGGGCTCATTTAAAAATGTATCAAAATGTAACCACACAAAATTCACACATTGACCCAGAATTACTATAAAATGGAAAAACCAATGACTTATGTTCAATGTTTTTAAAAAAAATATATGAGGACAACTACTTTACTAGTGCTCATGCGAAACGTTAGCAAAATGTGACCACGCCAAATAACTATATGTGTAAAATGTATGAATCAATTAAAAATGTTCAATATTTCAAGTTAATGTATATAAAAAGGTTTATATTTTGTATAAACTTGGTATATATTGTGTGGAGGACTAGGGGGTACATGCTTTCAGCTGATTGCAAGTTATCGCAAACGTTTATTTGCAGTTGTTGCTGCTAAGGGTGGCCCAACCAGTTATTAGGTTTAGCAGGCAATCACTTTCCACACAGAGCCATGTAGTTTTGGACCTTTTTTCTACCTTAATAATAGGAAGCTTCATTTAAAAACTGCATTTTGTCATTAATCACATTTTGTCCACAGTAAACTCACAATTCATCACACAAAAAGGTTCTATCTATAATAAGTAGGGATGTAAATTACTTTGTGGTAAACGATTCGACACAAAACTACATCAAATATTTTGTAAAGGGATATCAATTTTGGAAATACGGGCAATTGTATTAAAAAATAATATACAGTTACAGTTTTACTTCTGCTGGACCTCTCGCCAGGTCATCACTGTAAGTGAGAAGCTGTTCTCAGTTGGTCTGAGTTGTGCAAAAAAAGCTGAAATCAAAATTAAAAAATTGAATGATGGACCGAAAGAGGTGTCGGGAATTTCCGCCTCCGCTTTGGGCTTGTCGCCTGCAAATTCTCACGGTGGGCTTGTCTTTAGAACGCTGTTCTTCTTTCTTCCAAGCTAAAACACCCACCAGCAAACCGTAAAGCCGCCCTTGGGTTTCAGTATAAAATACAAAGGTGGAAATAAACAACTGGACAAGACCAAAGCAGAACTAACACGTCTAACATGCCGATGCATCTAAAGCATTGTCCCCCCAGTTTGAACATTACTGGTCCGACTAGGTAGAGCAATTTGGTGAAATCTACAATATCGTTGCTTATAAAAAAAGAGACTATTCTGCTTGCACGAAAGAAATAGCTAATGGCACTGGAGTTTTCATAATCATTTTTTTCTGACTAGAAATATAAAAGATGAGGAGGAGGAAACTGAAAGTGGGAGCTCTTTCTTTGAACTGCTGCTCTTAAAACTCGGATGGTGTTCCCTTAGATGTGGAAGCATGTTTTGGTTACTACACTTTATCTTACTTGAGTCAAAGTTCTATTTCATTCAGTTCTATTCTTCATTCAAAAGTGTCAAAAACACACAATGGCACTAAAAAAATGCATATATGTATATATATATACATATATGCATTTTCAAAACAGGTTAAAAGATGCATATATATATATGCATCTTTTTCACTGAAACAGTGTGGAAAAAGAGCAAATTGCTATGGGTACTACATTTTAATAAAGTTAACAAAAAAAACACAATATAGTTAATGTATTTTTTTCATTTCAAACCATAACTTCTGTACCATTACACCCCTAGGCTAGCATTGAAACACTGCCATGATGACAGAGAGGTGCAAAAAGGCATGGGAAGCCAAAACAGCAATCAGTAATTACAAAGCAATCTTGCCCCCTGTCAGTCTGAAACATTTTAAACATATACATGAGCTTGGAAAGTTGAAAATGTACAATGGGGACACTTTAAAAAGTTATGAAAAGTAGTTTGGCAAATATTGGCCTTGGGATATTGCAGACAAAAAAATGGTGAATATAAATGTAGCAGTGAGTCATCTACAAAATTACATTAGCTAGGAATTGTGTTTTTGTTAAATTTTAGATTCAAAAACATTGAAAAATAATACTTAAAAATACTTGAAAATGTATAATATAACATATATAAAGCAATATTGTAGTGTTTGGATAATACGGAAATGTATTAATTTATTACAATTGTTAAAGAAAAATGGGGAAAAAAAGAATTGGCCCATTGGTCTGTTTTTACACAGGATTTGTTTTAGCGCGTTTTATGAACATAAATGTAACGAATATCAATATGGGCCCCGCATCCTTTCATTTTCTGCATGTCACCCTGAGTGCAAAACATTTTGACACCCCTTAAGCCAACGTCACAACCACTCGTATGAGCTCACGTGGCCGGTATACGTGCAGAAAACCCAAAACAGCACGTGTGACATGCTGAATTTAGAACCGTAGACTGGCCGCAGGGTTATTTGTGATGTCAAGCAAACTCTAAGGATGCTTGCGTTTTTTTTTTCTTCGGCAAACGCGTGTCCTTTGTACGTTTTGTTGGTGTTGGGTTCGGGGGAAATGTACGTTTGTTTGTGACTCGCATGGGTTCCTACGTGTGTCGTGCCTCACACGTGCATCCCGCATACATCATCAGATATTTTGCATGCGTGTCGCGATTTTACTCCTTCATGGTCACCACAACTATGTTCTCCGTGGGAAAAAAAACAATCCGGAGATTTTGGGAACCCCTAAAATTGCGCGTCCGTTTGTGTCTTTAGTAAAGCATGTAACGATGTACCTGCCATACATATCTACAAAGACTTTAGTGCCATTTTTAAAAAAGTATGGCGTTATTTATTGTGTTTGAATGTCCAGGACAAAATGACACTAAAGAAGCAAAGACTTTCACAGCAACATGTTTGCAGTGGTGACCTTTACCATCACACAGGCTTGAGGAAGAGAAGGAAAACAAGTGAAGACAAGAGAAGTGTTAGAAGACAAGAAGATAGGAAAGGACAGCGGAAAAAACAGGAGGCTTGGAAAAAGCGCTCAGTCAGGATGTGGCAGCAGCAAACGCTTACTGGGAAAATTAACCTTGAGCGTCTGCATTGCGGGGAGCAAGCGAGTGAGCAGTGTACGATAAAGGGCTGAAAGATGAAGAGATAAACAAGACCGCAGTAAAAAAAAGGAAAAATAATACTGTAGATGGAGTAAGTGGGGGCGTGTGCAATGACGCCTTGGTGATGATTCATGTGTTGCATGTCAGTCTCATGGGTTGTCGAGCACACTTAGGTATGGCAAATGTGCCTCGTGTTGGGACTATTGCAAATCCAATGCTTATTGCTTTGTACTACCGAGTCAGTAGGGATCCATAGGCCTGCTCGAATTTTAAGATTCAGACGGCGAATGTGCAGAGATTATCCCCGATGGGACTGAGAACTCAGAAGTCGTAATAAGATTATTACATTAGTCACTTGGGCTAGATGGTGAGCTCATACACACCTGGTAAAAACTGCTATAGTAGTGCTTTCATCTGCTTTGTTACTCTCCTGGATGCTTGACAATAATTGACAAATATGACAATAAGGTCTCTTGAATTGTGGGTGCAGCCCTGCAAAAAAAGGTTTTACCTGCAGCAAAGCGTGCTTCCTGTTCTCCTTCTGTGAGATCAGAGTATGAGTTGAAATCCAACTCCAGGGCTGCAGGAGTATCCATAGGCTTACACCACCCCTTCCACTCAATGAGGTGGGCCACTCTGCCCTGAGCCATGGCTGTAGGCTTTGTCACATGATCCTTCACTACCTGGGAAATACCTGTGAGGTATATATTAGGGGTTATGATACTGCATTGCCATAATATTCAGAAATAATGTGCCAAAATAAAATAAATACAATGAAAAATATTGAGATCAGTTAATAAAAAACGGGGCAAAAACAAAAGTGTTGATAGTACCGTTGAGTGTGTCTTATATTCACACGTGTATGCTTCCTTCCTAAAATGCAACTTACCATGCAAGGAGGATCGTGCTAACGTTGCAATCTCTTGAATGGTCAGAGCTCGTCTTGATTTTGGTAACATTTCAATGCCGTCATCAACATTCACCTGGAAGGAGGAGAATTAAGTCAGATCAATGGTCTAAAGCGGATCAGTCCAAATACGAGGGTAGTATCTTTTTGTTGTCTTGATATTGTTACATTGTTGATACGGTTTGCTCATATTTTTATAGTCCCGGATTGTCTTATATTATAATCATAATCAACAAATGAAAGGCAAAAACACTTGACTGAATAGTATTGGCAGCAATGTTGGCCAAGCATTTACCTGGTACTAAATTAGTAGCATTGCCCGCCTTTACTGGAGTGATCATTTGTTTTACGAACTGAACAGGAGCCAATAGCTCTCAAAGCACACAGAGAGACTCTCAGGTGGCGATGAGTTCCTTTGTCAGTCACGTTTTCTCTACATTCACACGATGACCAAGCACATCAACACCAAAAACCACATGCAGAGCTGAATCGACCGCACGGACATTCAATATGGGTCAACACACTTGGCCGACCCAGCAGTTTGAACCAGACCAGTTTATCTCAACAGGTGCAGCTTGCGTACACCCGCAGCCTTTTTCCAAAATGTGGTACAAAAAGTCTGAATTGAACCAGGGGCATGTTGACGGAAGCTCTGCATTTTGCAAATGTGTCCCTTTCATTCAGTCTCAACCAGTAATTCACTTTGGTTGTTTTCAGATCATTCTTAGGTACATTTCTTTCTTTTTTATTAACGGTTTGTTTTGCTACCTTTATGTGTATGTAAGTACTTTACTTCTCCAGGAAAAGTTCTGATACTTTGTTGGAAATGTTTCAACACCTCCTGGTGAGGTCGGGTATATTAAAATCCTCCAAATCTTGGCAGTCAAATTTATTCTGCAGAGCTAAAAAAAATAGCTTGCTTTTGACTTGTGTGTAAATATAGCTCTAGCCGGCACTTCTTTGTTCATCCATCCATCCATCCAAGTCAGTGGTGCACCAAGACAGTAGGCGGGGCTTGTGCACTAAGGCGTGAATCCATGCTCACGGCGGCCTCATCGTAAGTTTCTTGTTTTCCTGTATTTGATCAGAAAATTCGGCATTTCAAACAACTGCAATCAAACTGAAAATACATTCATAATACAGTTCATTTGACAAATATACATATTTATTTTATGTGGTTATTCGTTTTGGGTTTTGTTTTCATCATGACAAGTGAAGGTCTGTCTCACCAGACTCCTCTGACCGGAAGTCCTACAATCCTGGGATTTGTCGAATAACAAACGATGTAGCATCCCGCACTTGCAATTTGATCCAACTATTGTTCTTGTCGCAAATCAAACGAAATGCAACACAGTTGTTTCGTACGTGAAATATTGTATGTCACATTTTCCAACTTTCTTGCGCTGCACTGTGGGTTCTTTTGCAGCAGAAAGATGGCATAACTGCGTTAGTTAGCAAAGGGTCCGCGATAGACGGGCAATGAAGCTGACTTACAGTTAGTGTTCATGTATTAGCAGGCTGCTCACCAGGACATTTAGTGATAAAAAAAATCCTTTAAGAACACAGCTGGACACACGCTGATGAAAGATTTTGGCAGACATTTTCAACATAAACTGAAAAACATGTTAAAGGGACATACGTTAACCAAGGTTCCACTATATACTAAACCTAAAGATATTCTTCAACTTTTTAGAAAATAAGTCCCATGGAGGTCGATATACTCTACTACAGGCTGGGTTGCATCTTTCAGACGTGCATTGCACAGCGTTAAGAAGGTGGGGCTTACTGCGTCGGTGGACGCTTCATCCTTGTTGATGGCGTGTATTTAATTACTGAAGTGTGTTATGAAGCCAATGATCACAGGGGCTGGAAAGTTGGCGCTTAGCCAAATGCAATGAGCAATTGAATTGCCGGGTGCAGAAACATCTACTGTACGTAGTAAGTAACGTTGATCAAATGTAGAATTACTACGGCTTGTGCCTGGATAGCAACAAGTAGGAAGCAGCGGTTGGAAAAAAACAGCCACAGGTCGTGACTCGTTGACGCTGTGAACACCAAGCCAGGTTGGCTTACTGTGTGCTTCCAATAATGCCTTGCACATTGCAACCTCAATATTCCTGTTTTATCATAGGAGTGAAGCCATAGTCTGTATTCCTCCTCATGTGAAGGATAAAATAACACTTTATTTACTTGTAATGTTTTTCCCCTTTGCAGGTGCAGGTTGTTGTGGCTGAAAAAGCCTTTTTTGTTACATTTTGGTAGCTATGGCAAGCCTTTTGTGCATCCATTTCCCATTGATTTTGTTCTTTATTATGTTTTCAGTAATTATATACTCAATACCTAATATAATTGGCAACAGTTCATTGCTACTTCCACTTTCTCTCGCACTTTTACCACAACAAACACCTAAAAACACTCCAACTTCCATCACGGTCGTCATGGTTCTTTGGCTTCCTACCATATTTTGTTCACTTTGTGAATTTGAACGGTATGTGTCTGTAATTAACTGGTGCCCATTCCAGAGTGTATCCCACCTATTACCCAAAGTCAGCTAGGATAGGCTCCAGCAAGGCTGTATAAATTATTATTAATATTATAGTATTAAATAACAAAGTAAACGTAAAAGCGAGGTAGGTGGGTCAAATCCCAAGCTTGTGACGGCATCAACAGCAGCCTGCAGGTCTGCTAAATTCTTGTGCCACAGAAGAGCTCACAGCGCAGGAGGACGATAATCTGAAGATACCCTTGAGGAGATGTGTTTTTTTGGTGAGCAAAACAAAGTCAAATAAAAAAGTCAAATAAAAAAAGGAGAAACCAGATGTGATATCACACAGGTTGCCTGCCACTGGCCACAAAGTTAAGGGAGGATCACTTCCACTTGCTTAGCATACAGGTAAGATGAGGGGTTGCCTCCACAAATCAAAATACTCTTTCATTAACTGTGTCATGAGTTGTTATTGGGTTGTGCTTTTATTTGGGTTATTACGGTTTTATGTTTTCCTATTCCTCCTGTTGTGGATGGGGTACGCTGGAGCCTATCCCAGCTGTTTTCAGGCAAAAGGCGGGGTACACCCTGGACTGGTCACCAGCCAATTGCAGATTAAACAAACCAACAGAAAAAATATATAACAAAATCTGAAAACCTCAAATTCGCCATATATTATTTTGAAAAGTGTTGACAGCACTTCACTTTTCCCACATTTATAACCTTATTCCAAAACGGAAAACGAAACGTGAAAATGGCAGTTGGCATCCAAACTGATGGAGCTTGAAAGGAGCTGAGCAAAAGTGCCCAAAGACTTGTGGCATCATACTCAAAAGACTTGAGGCTGTAATTGCTGCCAAAGCTGCATCAATTAAGCTGCTGTGAATACTTATGAACATGTGACTTATTCATTTTTCATTTTGAATAAATGTGCAAACATTTAGGAATATACTCATGTCGTCATTATGGGGTGCTGTGTGTTGAGTTTTGAGGGGCAAACACATATATCCCATTTTGGACAAAGCCTCTGTAACATTACAAAATGTAGATAAGGTGAAGCGCGGTTAATACTTATGCATATAATGTATGAAAAACCAAATAATTCAGTAATCCTTCCTCTGTGACAAAGTATGGCAATCTTGTAGTCCAACGGACCTTCTCACCACACATTACAATTTACATTTATTACAATTTGAATGACTTAATGCTAATTGTCACTAGGGGGCTGAGTGATGGTACACACCAATGAATAAAAGAAGTAGATACATTGTCAGTATATCATCACTTTCCAGCCAACATGAGTTTACTTTCACATGACTCCCCTTTGGGCGCCCGAGCTGTACAAGAAAGTTCATTTCAAGACCCTGCAATCATTTAAATACGACAAGACTACACTAGAGCTGTGCTGACTTTGCTTCGTCTGTCAGTGCAGGAGTGCCTCATTTGAAGTAGTGGATACACAATAGTGGAAAAAAGTAATACATTCATTTTTAATGATTGTAAAATCAAGAATTGACAATGTAAATGGGAGCTCATGGTTGAATTATGTATCCTCACTAGGGTCGCGGTTATGCTGGAGCCTATCCCAGCTGACTTTGGGCAAGAGGCGGGGTACACCCTGGACTGGTCGCCAGTGAAATCACAGGCCACATATAGACAAACAAACATTCACACCTATGGACAATTTAGAGTCGCCAACTAACCTAACATGCATGTTTTTGGAAACCGGAGTAAACCCACACACGCACGGGGAGAACATGCAAACTCCACAGAAGAGATGCCCAACGGAGATTCGAACCTCCTGACTGTGAGGCCAATGTGCTACCCTCTCAACCATCGTTGGGCCGATACTTTGATTTATTATGTAATTATCCAGCACGCACTATAAAAAGAATCTCTGCTTCAAGTGGCACATTAATGAGCCTGTCATCTTGATGAGGCAAATCTTGTGACTCAACAAATGAGTTGAAATCATCTGTCTGCTGTAGCCTGCTTGATATTTAGTTAAGTCATCATAATAAAATGCTACGTCTCCATGACATTTGAGGAACCCTAAGACAAGCTGAGCCTAATGAGAACAGACAGGGTCTTCTATGTTGCCTTTCCAAATGCAGGTGGTTTTTCTTACGAGAGGAATGTTTTGTACGGCGATATGAAGAGCACAGATAAGGATGAGATCACCAATTCCTGTTTACAAAACAACAACCAAGGATTTCTATACAGACGGTCCTTATATGGCGTTCCGAGCTTGAACATTTTGTGTTTCATGATGCTATGTTTTTTGTTACGGTTTTTCAACATTTTGTTACGACTTTTTGTGTTATGGCCAGTGACGTCTCTGCATTTAGGGCCAGTGGGTCCGGGCCCCACCAGGGCAGAAGAGAGAGCTGAGCCAAAAGGCAAAGCTCTCTGTTTACCGATCGATCTACGTTCCCACCCTCACCTATGGTCATGAGTTATGGATCATGACCGAAAGAATGAGATCGCGGATACAAGCGGCGGAAATGAGTTTCCTTCGTAGGGTGGCTGGACTCACCCTAAGAGATAGGGTGAGGAGCTCGGCCATCCGGGAGGAGCTCAGAGTAGAGCCGCTGCTCCTTCACATTGAGAGGAGCCAGTTAAGGTGGCTCGGGCATCTAGTCCGGATGCCTCCCGGGCGCCTCCCCGGTGAGGTGTTTCGGGCATGCCCAGTCGGGAGAAGCCGGGAAGACCTAGGACACGCTGGAGGGACTATGTCTCACAGCTGGCCTGGGAACGCCTTGGTGTCCTCCCGATGGAGCTGGAAGAGGTCGGTGTGGACCGGGAAGTCTGGACTTCCCTACTGAAGCTGCTGCCCCCGCGACCCGGACCCGGATAAGCGGAGGAAAATGGATGGATGGACTATTTAGGTATTAATATTTTTTATTTAAAAATGTATATTCCTCTGAATTCATCATTTTTATTTCTTTAGTCATCTACGAATAAATAATAGTTGCATTTGAATGATTTTTTTCATTGACTGGATTGCTATAATTGATCTGACCACATACGTGAAATTGTGACATGATTCCCACAATTGGGCATATACCTGTCATTGCCTTTCAGTGCTGATCACAAAAAACAAACAATTGTGGCTCAAACTATTGTGTGCATGTGTGCAGTGATGTAGAGTTTGCATCTTGGAAACACATGCCACAAAAAACATTTTGCTGTATATAAGCTTTCATTTCACACACCATTTGAAGTACATATTAGATGCAGTTTTGTGTTATTGGTTGTTGGTGTCATTATTTCAGCTTTTTGGCCTTTGCTTGTTTTGTTTAAATTTTTTTCTGCATTGTACCTCGGGCCAATGACTAAAAAACACAGTGTTGACGCCTCTATGGTTTAATAGCTATGGTTTAATTTATTTCGAACATGCATACAGTTTACATTGTACGGAGCCCCTAAAGGGACGTTCATTTTTAACGGGTTTAAAAAAAAAGGCAAGTTTTGCAAGAGAACACAAAAGTTTTCCGAGGGAATGCAAACTTATGACACTTCCGTACACGCCAATGCTACGGACAAACACAAAAGTATATTCAGGCTACACGGTAGTGTACTAAGTTTTGCGTTCCATCGCAACGATGATATCGAATGTCAGATGTTGAACGTAAACCTTCAAAGTGCATGGTTCTTTCTTTGTGGGTTGTATCCTCCACTTTTCTTGTCATGGTAAAATGATCTTTCATATGTATCCAGATCATTTACAGTATATCTCTGACAGTAAGCCCATTCATTCATTTTCTATGCCGCTTATACTCATTAGGGTCACGGGGATGCTGGAGCCTATCCCAGCTGTCTTTGGGCGTGAGGCGGGGTACACCCTGGACTGGTCGCCAGTCAATCGCAGGGCACATATAGACAAACAACCAGTCACACTCACATTCATACCTATGGACAATTTAGAGTCTTCAATTAACCTAACATGCATGTTTTTGGAATTTGGGAGGAAACCGGAGTACCCGGAGAAAACCCACTCACGCACGGGGAGAACATGCAAACTCCACACAGAGATGCCCAACGGAGATTTGAACCCAGGTCTTCCAGATCTCCTGACTGTGTGGCCAATGTGCTAACCACTCAGCCACCGTGCGGCCCTCTGACAGTAAGCACTCTTTCAAAATTGTACTGGTCCTCCATTTGGCTTGATGTACATTTTGTCTTTGGTGCTACAAGCAATGCTCCCTCCAATTTCTCTCAACAAAGCTTGAGCAGCCACACAAACGACCTGAGCATCGACCTCTGTGAGAACCATCAGACGTGCACACCAGTGGCTATTGCTCTAAGACTACAAACCTACAAAGTCGCAAAAAAAGTGGTGAAATATGTACTGCTGCGTTTCATGGACTAAATATGAGCTAGAATAACTTTATCTTTTCTCCGAATAAGCTACTTCTCACGATTGAATGATCTGTCTGAGCTTTTTGATTGACAATGAAATGAGGGAATCAGCGATCTTCAAGTATAAACATCCCCCTGAGCAAGTTTTTTATTCCGTTGTTTTGAAACTAATATTACCTTTGACCCAGACCAAAGGTCACACATCTCCTGTGTTTATAACTGTTTCAGGCAATGCCTGCCAAAATGGAGTATTAAAATGATCAGATTTGGAGAATAGAGTCGTATATTTATGACAATACCATTGTACATTTATGAGAAAGAGCCTGTAATATTACAAGAGCAATGTCATAACATTACGCGAATAAAAGTCGTAACTTCACTTTAGAGGCATTGCCTGGGACAGCTATGAACCGGGGCCTTATGTGGAGGGGGCGGTTTACTAGAGAGTACCGGTGAGATGATGCTAACCCATCTGTTTGTGCCCAAATGCTCTGTTTTGCTGTCTCGTTATGTATAAAAGCTTTCTGAAGTAATAGCAACGTTTTTTCCCTTGCCTGAAGAACTACAGTATGCTCCGTTTTCCCTCTGACACGTATGACACAATTACACATAATATTACCACTTTTGTCTCGGAAATTCAAGAGAAAAAAAGTCGTACAATGTCGGACTTTTAATCTCGTAATATTTCAACTTTTTTTTCTTGTGTGACTTTTAAGAAAAAGAAAAAGATGTCTTCCGAAAGGAGCAAAACTTTCCTATTGGGTCTGGAAGCTTTTATTTATAACGGCACAGCAAAACACAGCAGTCAGGCATGTACAGATTAGGATCATCTCACCAGTACACTCTAGTACCCTGTTCCCTTCACAAAAGCCCCCCTTTTCATAGCTGTCCTAGGCAATGCCTGTAAAGTCAAGTTACGACTTTTATTCTTGTGAAATTACAACTATGCTCTCGTTAACAGCTTTTTCTTGTAAATGTATGACGCTATTGTTGTAAATTTACGGCTTTAATGTATTCTCCAAATGTAATGATTTTAATACTCCATCGTAATAGGCATTGCCTGATACAGCTATAAACACAGGGCTTTGTGTGGTCCTGGTAATATAATGACTTTTTTCCGTAAAATTAGGACTTTTGATTTTTTTTGTATCCGGCCGGTCAGACCTGGCAGCCCCAAACGCATTGTGAGGGTCTGCTGGGAACATCTGGCAGAGTCCCCTATCAAAAGGAGTTTCAACTCACACCTGCGGGAGAGCTTTGACCAAGTTTCGAAGGAGGCAGCGTTGAATCCTAGTGGGCGATGTTTCGTGCCTCCATTGTCGATGCGGCTGATCGGAGCTGTGGCCGTAAGGTGGTCGGTGCCTGTCGTGGCGGTAATCCCAGAACCCGTTGGTGGACATCAGCGTTGAGGGATGCCGTCAAGCTGAAGAAAGAGTCCTATCAGGCCGTTTTGGCCCATGGGACTCTGGAGGCAGCTGACAGGTACCGGCAGGCCAAGCAGTCTGCGGCTCTGGCAGTCACTGAAGCAAAAACCCGGACATGGGAGGAGTTCGGAGAGGCCATGAAAAACACCTTCCGGATGGCTTCAAAGAGATTCTGGTCCACCATCCGCTTTCTCAGGAGGAGGAAATAGTGCACAGTCAACACCGTGCATGGTGGGGACGGTGTGCTACTTACCTCGACTCAAGATGTTGTGGACTGGTGAAGGGAATACTTTGAAGACCTCCTCAATCCCGCAGACACGCTTTCCAACATGGAAGCAGTGCCTGGGGACTCTGAGGCGCGTTCCCCTATTCCTGGAGCTGAGGTTACCAAGTTGGTCAAAATGCTCCTTGGTGGCAAGGCCCCGGGGGTGGATGAGATCCTCCCGGAGTTCCTTAAGGTCCTGTCCTCTTTACGGACACATGACTAATTCAAGTGAATAGGACACATAATAATATAATAATGCTTGCGGACCGATTGCTGTGCGTAATTACTTTAGTTATTATGGTGACGTCAGAGCAAAGGGGGTGACATCACTCAAAATGAGCCAAAGAAATACTTTGTTTACTTGCCAAATGGACAGACCAACATATGTTCATTCTTTCAGAATCTAGTGCCAAACCGCTACCAACTGCAGCGCTGGTCAAAAGCGGGAATGTGATGCGCCATTACAAGACAAAACACACGTCACCAAGTATCCTCCCAAGTCTGATGTGAGAGCGTGGACAAACCAAAACTTTGCTTAAAGCCCTGTATGAAAAATCTACAAAATCTACATTCATTAATAGCACAGCAAAATGCAAATAAGTGTTCACTAAAGATTGCATGGTTATGGGTGCGAAACTCTTGGAGCATCTTTCACTGAGAAGGAGTGCTTCTGCTGCAGAAACCTGACTCAAAGATAAACAAAAAGAAGAATTGTGTAACAAATTCAGGCAAATCCAAAGTGACAAGAAAATTTAGATGATGTTCTGTTGCAACTATTATTTATTATTATTTAATCAGAGAAACCGGTACAGATTTATTTAACTTCAATATAAGACTTGTATGCATTCATTGTTTGTACAGTCACTTTTTATTATTTATATATCATTTTAAATGCAATTTAGGTGCCAAAATAATTGTGTTATAGGGAGATGTGCAGGGTTTCATTACATTTGATATTTGTATGAGCTAGCCTGATGCAATTTAAGGCCAAATAAGATTCAGACCTTAAGAATTGCATAAACGGGCCTTATGCAATTTTAATTAATGTAGACCTTTCAGCTTCTTTTTCTGTTTCGGCAGTGCAGTTTTGAATCCCCCGAACTTAACAGTGGTGACGAGTGTGCAGTTACCTCTCTTGATTGTAGGAAGTTGGCAATTTGTTGCTTTGTTGAAGGAATATCCATTTCACCTGGTTCTTCTCTGTTTTGGACTGCCCTGTCATTTGACCTCGGTGTAATTAGGAGCCCTGTGAGGATCACATCGATCATCCGTGCATGTTGAGCCATCTCATCAATTCTATTTTGCATTTGCTCGTTGATATTTTCTTTTGCTTCTTTCTCTTCTGGATTTTTTTTTTTCATTCGAGGCGTCATCTTCCTCATCCTCCTCATCCATCAGCCAGACTGCCCCCGTTTCTGATTTTTCATCCGGTATCATTTTGCTTTATGTTTGCCATTGTCGCTTGGAGCAGCATCTGTCAGCACTCGTAACTAGTTCTTTTCAACGAATCTGCACCTCTTGACTACGAGTTAAAAGTTGAGGGTGTTAGCAAGCTGTTCTGATCTTGTTTTCATGAAGGGTTATCAAGAAACCACCAAAATACTTCAAAATTCTAGTATTGTCAGCAGAGCTCTTGCCATGTACGTCCAGGCAGGTCAACAACAACAAAAACTATTGCCAGCCTGGTGAGGCCTAGAGACTGACCAATAAAAAAGCTCCTAACATCCTTCACACGATGAACTGCAAATGCAAAAATAAAAAACGTGAACAAAACTTTCAGAACTGCAAACAGAACTTATGAAATTACATACTTCACTTCCAGAAATGCTAATTCATGTTCAGGGAATGCAGACAAAACTTAAATTTTCATCAATACAAGCAGCATTTTTCTAATTTTGGTGAAAAATAATTTTGTTTGTTTATTTGCATTGTTTTGCTTTCAATTCCAGTTTTGTTTGATTGCATAAGAATACAGAAACTTCTATCCATAGGGGTGGAACCTGTGATGGGAGACTCCAGTGAATTCTGCGCATGTGCTCTATGGCGGGTGATTTGACTGAATTGAATACTTGCTTCACAACTTGTAGCGCATGCGCGAGTTTCACACACCCGAACAACTGATTTATTTCAGTGAGCGAAATAAAAACAACTCTTGACATTGATTATAAGATGACCCACCTGTGCTTTTCTAGGCATCTTCAATGCCAAGGTTGTTTGAATGGTTGAATGAAGTCAATGCAGTGTATATAATACAGTATAAGAAGATGGAATTGTGGTTAGCACGTCTGCTTCACAATCAGGAGACCCGGATGAAAAACATTTGTGTATAAACTTTACATGTTCTACTTGTGCTTGTTTTTTCTTAAAACCCAAACCCGTAACCCCTGACTGTGAGGCACAGCCCTAACATGAACTTCCTCCATGCATTAAACAGCCATGCTATGTCATACAGGTGAGGCTCTGGCAGCAGCCCAGAACCTGTTTAATATTTCATGAGGCTTGCTCCGAGCAATGGATGGTGGTTCTCTGGGTGGGGATGAGGTGTATGGAACATGGAAGAAGCACCGAAATATGAATACTGCAGCGGAAGTATGCAATTTTACCTTAGTCCTTTAAAAGAGAATTGGTTGAGACAGTCAGGCATGTCAAATTTCACACACCCACCCTCATCCCCACCCTTGCCCTGATGGAAACGTCGCCTGTTCATGAATTTAACCCTGCTCACACCACGGCTTGTGGCGCAACGTATCTGGCGGCCGCGGAACAGCTCTCACCAGAAACAAAACCAACGCCGCCTCGCCCCTGCATCTTATTTGCAAAACAAGATTAGGAGGGCATGCTCGAAATGTCAGAGTCTAGCCCATGCACCACCACCACCCGTCCACCACACACACCCGGAGGTTTCTCGTTATGGAAAGAATTTGCTCGACTCATTGCTAACACTCATTTATTTAAGTCCAATATCAAGGCCCATCAATCACTCACATGAGCTCAAGTTGCCTGCTTGCAGGATCTAATATGTGCCGCTTAATTGGGCGTCATGAGATCAGGTGTTGAAGTGTATTGTATTGCTGAATTTAGGCCACCTCTGTGAATGCTGGTATTGTTTAGAAGAGTGACAGCTGTGTAAATATTAGACTACTAGAGGCCAGTGTCAAAACAAAAGCAGGGATTGTGTCCAGGGTCAGTCAACAAAATAAAGTCCAACCCATTGAAGTCTGTCCCGCTTGTGTCGACAACCCACCAATGTCGATCAACTCAAGTCCCAGTTCTTCTTATTACCGTATTTTCCAGTCTATCAGTAGCAATCTGCATTCTCTTTTACATGTGCCTTTACTCGGGATGCTTTGAGTTGGGTTTTGGGGTTTTGTGCTACCAATACCGATCAGCCTTGAGTAAAATTGGCCGATATCGATCACATGGATTAATTATACATTTTTCTATTTATTTATGATGGGCTTTTGGCCAGGGGGGCTGTATGAAAGGGAAATGTCAGGACAATTCCAAGGTGTCCTGACTGTCAAGGGGCCCAAAAAAATAGGTAATTACTAATAACATTAGTAATTAATAAAAAGAGGGCCCAATTGGATTTTTTTTCATGTGGCCCAGAATTCCTCTCTGAATTATATGAAAAAAAGGAACCATAAAATCCTCTTAATTTAGACAAAAACATGTTTTCTTACTTTTGAAGAGAACATATACAACTGGTGAAACTCACAGAGGATGAGACACATTCTTTAAGGAGACTTTCAAAGTAAGAGTACATTGTCTGGTGGAGCACTAGCAGGACTTCCAGGTAGCACACAGCGGGGCTCCAGGTGAACCCAATGTCTTTCACCGCTGACAAAAGTCAGTCATTTTATCCAATGGAATCAGATATTTTTTGGATTATTTGCTTTGCCTTCTGAGGCAAGTGTTACATACATGCATAGTGTTGTCCACATGTCTGCGATCATGTCTGCAATAGTAAGAGCCACATGCGATCGCCGTTGAAAGGCATTTGTTGGTATAAGCCGATCCCAAGAATTTTTATGGAAATCAGCCAATACTGATCTGTGGCATTTTCAGCTTGAGGTTATGAAAGGATGGCCAGACATTGTCCTTCAGGATTTTTTGGTAGACAGCAGAATTCATGGTTCCATTTATCACAGCAGGTCTTCCAGGTCCTGAAGCAACAAGACCACCACACTACCACCACCCTATTTTACTATTGGTATGATGTTCTTTTTCTGAAATGCGGCATTACTTTTTCGCCAGACGTAATTGGATACACGCCTTTAAAATAGTTCCACTTTTGTTTCGTCAGAGTATTTCCCCCAACGAGCTCGGGGATCGTCAAGAGGTTTTCTGGCCAAACTGCCACAAGGCTTAATGTTCTTTGTGTTCAGCATTGGTTCAGCAGCAACCAAGTAGGCTTGGATTGAGGGATGTGCTTTGAGATTGGGAGCTCGGTGAACTTGTTTGCGTGTAAACTCACTAGCTTGTTATGTTAATTTAGTCTACACAGCCCTTGAGGTACGTCCTTTATGCTATTATGGAGGTGAGTAACTTGCCTTTCCAGATAAACGTTTGTCTTGAATTTTGTGAAATTTCGGAATAAATGTGACTTATATGTTTTTTTCCTCTTTCATACTTTTTTTGACTGATGGGACGAATATTCCTATTAATAGTTTGTAAAATGCAGTACTAAAAAGTGCCCGCTTAAGTCAAAGTTGACATGCAACTTGAAAAAAATTGCAAAATGCGTCTGTCTGTCCGCATGAGTTGTAGTATTGTTAAGTTCATCCTTATCCTTCAGCAGCGTAAGGCAACAGCGACAAAACAAGCCGCTTTCTGTTCAGTGCAAAGTAAGTTTCAAAATAAAATCATGGTATGATTAACCTGCTTTCTACTGCAAGATGCACATAACAGTAGGAAAACAGAAGAAACCCAAATCAAAAGTCTGCACAAATGGAAGAAAACCATGTCAACAAATGGCTGCAGGGTTTTTTTTTATTGAAATCCTTAATTATTTCCCATTCTCTTTATGTCTCTGGACAGCGTCACAAGTAAATGTGCGAGCAGTTTCGATTCCGGTTATGTCCCATGAGGGGCATTTATGTGGGAGTAAAGTGACAAATGTTTTTGATGCTTCGGAATGTCTTTCATGTGCTCATATGTGCTCTTTCCTCTGATTGGCTGTATCACCGCAAAGCAAATCTGAAGTATTTTCTCTCTCTCTCACACACACACACACACACATCCTCTTTCTGTATGTCCCGTTGTCGTGGAAACTGCAGACAGAGAGACCTGGCAGCGTCTTTCTCCCTCACACACACACACACACACACACGCACACACACATCAAAACAATTAGGTCAGTACTGATGTGTCCACAAGTAATGCATGACGAATATGCGTGAAAGAAGTTGCGCTTGCATCGCAGCCTTCCTGGGTCGTGGTGGAAGATGCTTGCAAGGCGCCATCATCATCAAGTGACAGAGGAAGATGCATATAGAAGCATGGCGGAGGAATCACACGTGGGCAGGGGAAGAGGAAAAAGTGGAAGAAGGACGGAAAGATGGATGACAGATGAACATGGAACATGGTTGCTGCGCAAAGCAAAGAGTGCACCGGGTGTCGGCAGGAGCTGCAGGCCACGTCAAGCAAACGTGCAAACAACCGGAAGTCTGTTTCTTGGCAACAAATGATCCATTTGTGCGAGAAGCAGATGCGCACTCATTGACGCATTTTGCAGCAGCAACTCCGTAAGCTGAAGCCCGGGTTCTTGTGTACGCGTGCAGAACGCACCCTACCTTGCAGTGGAAGTGGGTCAGAACCATCGTGTCTGAACGCGCCTTCACGCCAAGATAATCATGAAAGTGTTTCATTGAAAGGGAGCTTCCTTCACTGATGGCGCACGCATGCAGTCTCCTCTGTAGTGGGGGGCGGGGCGATCCCAATGTCGATGGTGTCTATACCACCGTGTGACAGTAACGGGTCGATACAAGCGTGATGGGGTGGATATTTGTTAGTTTACTTTCACCGTTGTTCATGTGTTGCTCGTACTGTTACACTGTTGATCATGTTTATAGTATATAATCTGTGTTATTATAACCTGGGAGAATTTGAATGAGTTTTTGCATTTCTTTGCTTATGTTGCAAAATTTGCTTTGTTTTGCCCTGATAAAAAGGAGATAAGGAAATCATTGATTATTTAAGATAACCGTGTCTTACATTATTCTACAGTAGAGCTCAGTGCAGATAATGTCCTGGTTTATTAATCACACGCCCACTTACTTGAATTGTCATGATATTGTTCTCCCTTGTGCACATCTCAATCTTACTTTTTAATGATTCATTTATTTATCAAGTGTTGTATATATGTACATCGAGAACCAAAGTCAAATTCGTTTTTGGTTTTTTTTGTGTAAGCATACTTGGCCAAGAGAAGTGACACAGTTATTTGAACACAATGCAGGTTTAGGCCATACAGTATACTTATTAAATGCATGCAAATTATACTAAACAATACATTAAAATACACACAAAATATTTGTGGAGCTAAAATCTTGCAAATTTGTGGGGCAATGAATACTGTATTTACAGTATGTGAAGGTGTGTGTTTGATTTTGATTAAAATCATGACCCACATATGAAAAGAAAACCAGTTGGGGCACGGTGCGTAAAAGCTGGTAGATTGCTTTAAGAAACGATTCACAAAAATGTCCATTGAAATAAGTAAATGGTAATGAAGTACAAGAAATGCTACAGTTACATACGGAAATCGACGAGACTGGGCTTCTGTGTACTTGGTATTGGTATCGACGCCCGAATTTGCAGTATGTTTCTTCTGCCTCCAATTGAAAGCTTGTTGCAACTCTCCAAGCACCCCGGCGCCTCCCTGTCACACCTCTACGTAGCGTATCAACATGGACCTGAAACAGTGCATGCGGAGCCTCCAAAGCCGGCTGCAAGGCTGCAGCAACCATGGATCCGTCCGTGCGCAGAGCAGGCAAAGCCCCCCACTGGCGCACTGGAAACGGACGGAGCCCATTTTGAAGCGGCGCGAAGACCAGCTATCAATGAGAAGTTTCTCCTAAGGGAGCGTACCTCATAGAAGGGGAACCGCGCTCGCTCCTCGCATCCAAGGAGGCTCCGCTGGGTTCCGGTGCGGCGGTATCAGGCGGCCGGGACGGCGAGGCTGGCCATCACTGGGAGTCCTTTGTGGTTGCTGTTTTACTCTTGGGTCTTAATCGTGCGCATTGGTGCTGTTTACGCTTCAAAATATCATGGAGACTTTTTGGGGGTTCGTCCACCTCTTCACCCACATCTACTCCCAGGCCAGTCTCGGTTCGGTTAGTCCACACCGGAACATATGCATTGTTTATCAAGCACCACAGAACCGCACATGGATATCCAATTCCAGACCCAAGAAAGAGCTTTTATAGCCGCACGCTCCGCCCCCTGACACTGTTTGGGCGCGCTAGGAGCGCAAAGGCACGTGATTGGCTGCTGTCGCTCTACGTGGAGGAAAGGGGCGGACATACAGGAAGAGAGATTGGACTACGCCCCTCCCCCATCTCCTACACAGTGAATTATATCACACACATTAAAAGAGTCTAACCTTTCAGCAGCAAATGAGGTGAGGAAGCTGTCGCCTCACACCGTGGTTCGAATTTTGCGGCTTCACTTCACATCCATCCATTTTCTATGCCGCTTGTCCTCAACAGGGTCGCGGGTATGCTGGAGCCTATCCCAGCAGCTTTGGGTGAGAGGCGGGGTACACCCTGGACTGGTCGCCGGCCAATCGCAGGGCACATATAGACAAACAAACATGCATGTTATGCAATGAAGCTAACATGCATGTTTTTGGAATGTGGGAGGAAACCGGAGTACCCGGAGAAAAGCCACACACGCGCGGGGAGAACATGCAAACTCCACACAGAGATGCCCAACGGAGATTTGAACCCAGATCTCTTGACTGCGAGGCCAACATGCTAGCCACTCCACCACTTTTCAAACATATGAATTAATAATAGTATTACAATAATAATGAAAATACATTAATTAAATAAAAATAACTAATGATAATAGTAGTGGTAATGAATAAAAGACAGAAAAATACTCAGCCAGGGGTGCCCTTTGTCACCAGTTCCATGCTTTACTTTTATGGACAGAATTTTTAGGGGCAGCCAGAGTTTTGAGATGTTTCGGTTTCGGTCTGCTGTTTGCAACTGATGTGGTCCGGCTGGCTTGATCGAGCCGTGACCTTCAACTCTAACTGGATTGGTTCCCAGACGTCTCACTGCGGAGGGTGTTCAGGGCACGTCCGACAGGTAGAAGACCTCTGGGAAGACCTAGGACACAGTGGAGAGACTATGTCCCTCAGTTGGCCTGAGAACATCTTGGAATCCATCGTAAAAAGTTGGACAAAGTAGCCGGGGAAAGGGAGATCTGAGCTTCACTGCTTAGGCTGCTGCCCCCACGACCCGAGCTTGGATAAGATGAAGAAGATAGATGGATATAAATTAAGAACTCATGCTGTTTTGTGGTTAAATATGGCCTCTTTTCTTAGTTTAAAGTGCATGTTTAAGAAAACTAGACATATTTTTGCCCAACTTAAGTATTTTTAAGCATAAAAAAATGAACTAAAATACAATCATAATGTTGGAGTGTCGTGGGTTAGACCCCCAGGATGCATAGGCAGATGGTGAAGGGCAGAAAAATGTCTTTAATATAACTAAAGAAGCACGTCTAAGTGAATACAGCCAGGATCAAAAATCAACACAAAGTGTTTGCAACATAAGGTGGCATCTAGGGGGGAAGTACAATACAAAGTCTCAGCACTAGCTGGAGTGAAGGCACACCAAATACCAAGTATACAAATAAACAGGCGTGGCACCAAATCAAGAAGCACAAATAACTAGACAAAGAATGGGGCGGCACAAAAAGGAAGTGTTTGAAGTTTGTTTAAGGAAACGTAAACACACGAGATGGCAGAAAGACGGGGAGAAAGGAGAGATATTAGCCGTATTGAATAACACGCTACCGGCTCAGTCGTGCAGAGATAATGTTTGTGGGACGTCCCACTGTGATTGGAATTTTATCTCAACATTGCGATACCTGGCCACAGGTCAAATGCAACAATGCAGCAGTGATGACTCGGGTCTGTCACAATCCTGTGTTGGCAGAGTGACCAGTCAGACCATTAAGGCGCTTTCACAGCCATTTATCATTAGCAATCACGGGAATGGCTGAGAGCCGAGTCTGCGTCCAGCAATAATATCAAATGTGTAAAGTAGTAAGATGACCAGCCGGACATAAAACATAATAATAAGCATATTAATATAATGGACGTGTGAATGTCATCATCATCACATAAAATTATCAGAATGATACGCTTCCAGTCCAAGTGGCAAGTGATTGGTTGATTTGACTGTCCATTCATGACGAGGTCGTTCCCGTTTTTTGTAACACCCAATCACAGCTCTTAGAAGACTCTCTAAGATAAGGGATGTCCCCTCCTTGCTCAGAGTTGCACTCAGGAGCTTCCTAAATCAATTATTATTGCTGCAAACTGCTGTACTGGAGTCAAGTGGCAGAAAACACAACATTCAGGAAACATACAAAATAAGAGCGCGGAACAGGAAGTCATTCAGCCAAAGCCGTTACGAAGACGCATCAACTTGTGATTGTAGTATCAGTACTAGGTGTCAGTAATCTCTCAGCGAGACAAGCACCAGGCTTTATCGCCGAAACAACGGACTTTTATTACAAGTTTATTTCACAGGCACAATAATAAGAACGGAATCATAATAACAACATTTGTAATAATAACTTGGCTTACTGTTGCTTCCATATCCCACGACAAGCTGAAACTCGATTCTGAACCCTCCACGTCACTCGTTGTGCTCCCCGATATTTAGAAGGTCGTAAACAGGTTTTATTTGCCAGAACTACAAAAATAGTCCATTCATAAATCCTACTTATCAGGGTCCAACCTGCAACCAATTAGCCGCGATAAATGAGGAATGACTCAAATGTTGAAATGATACGATATCAGTACTGCCGACACTAATTCATTTTTAGTAGAAATTTGTCAAGCTCATTGGATGATTTATTGACTCTCCCAATTATAACCATTATAATAACAATCATTGAAAATGGAAGCCTCCTCTTCAAGATGAGTTACGAGACGACCTTGATCCTGAGCAGCCAGATCTGTTCAATCAAGCAGACATCCTCAGCTTTACGATGATGGTGGACCGATATGAGAGCAGTTTCTTTAGCTTTGCCTCCGTGTTTTCTTTATCTGCCTTGTTCCTCTGTTCCTTTCTACTTCCTTTAGAACTGGGGTCTCGGACAGACACCGCAGGTTTTCTCTTGAACCAGTTTTTCCAGCAGATGAGCCCTTTCCTTCAAATTGAAGAAGGTCATTAAAATCTGCTTGTGACTGGCTGGGAAGAAAAGCTTCAAGGTCTCGGCTGACCAGCTAACTAACTGCTAATGTCCAGAAGTCTACAGAATGGTCTGCAACGCTTCGGGGTCCTTGGCGGAGGGCTAGAAGTTGGCTTGTTGGCTTACCCAAGGCGTAAGAGTGGTAGACCTGTTGAGATAACTCAGCAAAATATTTCGGTATACCTTGTAGCAAGCCCATGACATAGACGACGATCAAAAAAGGTGTTGGGTCTCTGTTGAAACGCAAGTTCACACTGCAGAAAAAATTCTCTGAATTTAAAGAACTCACCTGCAAATGGTTCTGGATGGGTTGCACAAGATTCGATGCCGACGGCTCAGCTTCTAATCTGCAGGGCTTCGCTTTTGCCCAAAGCTGAGCTGGCAGTGGTCTCCGAAAAGACCGATACGAAATATAATTCCCAACAAATGGTCATAATTACCACAACAAAACCAGCAACAAACCACAACACAGGTAAAATGTGCAACACAAAATCAAAAGAAAGTAAGCACATTACACTCGATTCAAGCAGAAACTCGTAACAGATAAACATTTGACAATCAAAGTTTACCATGTTGGGATTTAACACTGCTGTCGGAATGTTAAGGTCTACAATAAAGTTTGAAAAGCGTGTCAAACTGTGTTTTGTACTTCATGTTTCAGATCCGTTGGTACTGATACCAAATCCTTTAACGGCTGTCTCTGGCCAACAACTTTTTCAGCACATTATAATATATTGAGATGCACCTTCATCAATGTCATAACATAATACAATATTCCCTTTTATTATTTGAGCAAAAATAAAGTGAACAGCGCAGAAAGGCAAGAGGACCAAACTGATCAGAGTGAAGAGATTTGACATGGCATAGAACCTTACACATTCGAGCCTGAAGTTACCGATGCCGAATCAAAGCGATAGTGACGCCGCAAGCGCGGGGATTGGCATGGCTTGCGATATGGACCGATTGCAAAACACTGAATGGTAAAATAACCTAGCGCGCTGTCTGTGGATTAACCGTATGCCAAACTCACAGCCACTCACTCAGGTTACAGACTCAACCAGAAATGCCACAAATAGATCTAGCAAAAAACTTCAATGACTCTGAAGGCTGAAACAGAACTCAGTCGGTAACCGCCACTGTAAACTTGCCCTTATCCTTCGGGAACAGAAACATCACCACACTTTGGTGTTTTGTGTTGCCGCATCCCTTCTTCTTTTCTCTTCCACCTCCATGACTAATCAATCTTCAATGACTGGCGACCAGTGCCTCGCACCTAAAGTTAACTGGGATAGGTTCCAGCATACCTCCGTAACCCTGTGAGGATAACCAGCTTGGATGGATGAATGGGCCCCAAAGCCCTCCTGTGCCCACATTTTTCAACAATACAACAACATATACAGTAAATACAACAATGTCAACAATGTCACAGTATGAACACAAAAAACACAAATATATGTGAAAGTAAACATTGAACAACAACAACACATTGATTGTCCAAGCGACCCGGACCGGGATAAGCGGAAGAAAATGGAAAAATGGAAACATTGAAGAGAATTGGAAAATATCACGCTAGTATCGATCTGAAACTGATGTGTTGGTATCGCTACTATCATTATTTGGATCGACCCCTCCATCATCAGCGATGACTCACTGTTGCAGCCCAGGTTAAATGCAGCCTACACGTGATAGTGACAGTATCTCTAAAAGTAAGCCATTCCATTTTCTTCCGCTTATCCGGGTCCGGGTCGCAGGGGCAGGAGTCTCAGTAGGGAAGTCCAGACTTCCCGGTCTCTGGCGACCTCTTCCAGCTCCACCGGGAGGACACCAAGGCATTCCCAGACCAGCTGTAAGACAGTCCCTC
Organism: Oostethus manadensis; assembly: GCA_024372805.1. Classification (NCBI taxonomy): domain Eukaryota; kingdom Metazoa; phylum Chordata; class Actinopteri; order Syngnathiformes; family Syngnathidae; genus Oostethus; species Oostethus manadensis. Next base: position 21,234 of record QODF01000093.1, on the reverse strand, counting down.
CATCGTGTCCTAGGGCTTCTCCCGGCTGGGCATGCCTGAAACACCTAACCAGGGAGGCGCCCGGGAGGCATCCGAACTAGATGCCGGTACCTGTCAGCTGCTTTGGGAGTCTCGCAAGCCATCCATGCTTGATAGGACTTCTTCTTCAGCTTAACAGCAGCCCTAACCCCCGGTGTCCACCATCGGGTTCGGGTCTTGCCACCGCGACTGGCAACATGGAACATGCGGACGCAGGTCTGATGATACGACCACAAAGTCGATCATAGACTTGAGACCTAGGGTGTCCTGGTGCCAAGTCCTTCCCAGAACACCCTCACTACACGTTTGGGTCTACTAGGTCTGTCCGGCATCCTTCCCCGCCATCTAATCCAACTCATCCCCAGGTCGTGTTCAGTTGACAGCTCATGCCCTCCCTTCACCCGCGTGTCCAGAACATGCAGACGCAGGTTTGATGATACGACTACAAAGTCGATCATAGACCTGCGACCTAGGGTGTCCAGGTGCCAAGTGCACTTATGGACATCCTTATGTCCGAACATGGTGTTTGTTATGGAGAAACTGTGATTCACACAGAAGTCCAGCAACAACACACCACACGGGTTCAGATCAGGGAGGCCTCCCAACCACACCCCTCCAAGTCATACTCCAAGTCATTGCGTTCTTCATGTGTTGTGTGCTTCAACATGGGTGTTAAAGTCTCCCAGTAGAACTATGGAGTCACCAGCTGGGGTGCTCTCCAGATCCCCTCTGATAGACTCCAAGAAGGCTGGGTACGCACAAACCAGTCCTTTCCCCAGCCCGAAGGCGTAGGGAAATAACCCTCTCGTTCACCGGGGATGACTCCAGCACGGAGGCACCAAGCCGGGGGGCTAATAATAAGCCCACCCCAGCTCCTCACCTCTCCCTGCAGCAACTCCAGAGTAGAACAAGGTCCAGCCCCTCTCAAGGAATTTGGTTCCAGAGCCAGAGGGTTGAGGTTAGTCCGACTATATCTAGTCGGAATGTCTCCGTCTCTTTCACAAGCTCAGGCTCGTTCCCCACCAAAGTGACATTCCATGTCCCAAGAACAAGATTTGCCCGCCGACGACCAGCTCACCCGGACACCTGCCCTCAACCACTGCCCAAATCACATGGCACCGGACCCTTATGCTTGACCCTGCAGGTGATGAGTCTGCGGGTGGTAGCTCCCGTGCTGCTGCTGCTTCTTCTTCTTTGGCCACTAGGCGCTTGCCTGCAAGCCCCTCCCCCAGGCCTGGCTCAAGGGTGGGGCCCCAGTGTCCCACATCCGGGCGAAGTGCAATCACTCTTCTTGGTTTTAATCATAGTGGCTTTCTGAATCACTCTTAGTCTGGTCCGTCACCTAGAACCTGTTTGCCTTGGGCGACTCTACCAGCCCCCGACAACATAGCTCCAAGGCTCACTCGGGCACTCAAACCCCTCCACCACGATAAGGTGGTGATTCACGGAGGAGTCTAAAAGTAAGCGTTATAGATGCATATGTATACACAACCACACACACACACTACAGCATGTGAATGGATGGAGGATGAAAAAGTGCAAAAGGGAACTACTGTGAGGTCCACTGCAGCAGGAGCATTTTCGTCCTCCCTACATCTTCTCTTCACGCCCACCACATCTCATCGACTAACAGAGGCCGCTCCTCCACAGTGCCCATTATCTAGTGCAGAAGAGCTGATCTAGAGCGCTTTTTTAAATGCATCCCCAAAGAGAATGATGACGCTTGCGGAATAAACGATGAAGGCCTAAATCAGTGCTTAGGGTATGTGTTTCATGACTGATCTCCCACCAAGCCCGTATACAGTACTGTATATACTATACACTCTAATACTATACCCCATATTCATGAGTCTTTTCCTGTTGGAGTTAACAGGCAGAAAAAGGTTGAATATTCAATATTAGAAGCACATATTTATTCAGAACATACAGAATATAGAGTGTATACAAAAAGAAGACAAAATGAACCTATTACAGCTAGGTCAACAGTTATACAACTATTACACAATAGCACACAGAACAAAAGGCGGAATGGGTGTCCGCTATGTTCAGGTACACAATAGCATAAGAGAACATACCTGGGAGGCTGGATAGGCTAAGTTAACATAACAAGCCAGAGAGTCCAACAAGCAAGTTATTGGTAAGGAAGTTCACCACCATTGCTGTGGGCATGCTAGATGCCTGTGTTTCCAGTGTTTCCTGGGTGGCCATCCATCCCCAAATGTTCTCAATTGGATTTAGATCAGAGGAATCCACAGGGTGGCCCAAAAGAGTGACGTTGTTCCTCTGGAAGAAGTACTTTGTCAGGCAGGTGTCCTGTTGAAAACGTTATGCTCTGATGAGGTGTGTGTGTGTGTCGGGACCCCCAGACGCAGAGGCGAAGAGGCAGGCAAGTGAAAAACAGTCTTTTAATAACACAAGGAATGGTAACAAAAGGCGATGGTTGAAAAAACACCATGAAAAAAAGCAGAACCTGGTGGAGACAGGAAGCTGCTGGAGGCACTAAGAAGATCCGCGAAGTAGTAATAATGCTCGAGACGTGGTCTTGGGTTCGTGGAGGAATAATCCTGCGTCTCCCAGGTGGTAGCACTCAGTTTAAGTAGCCCGGACCTGATTAGCGACAGGTGCGTCCAGCAGCTCCGCCTCCAGCCGGCCAGGAAGGACCTGGACAGAGCGCAGGAGGAGAAGGCAGGAAAAACAAGCAGAGTAGAGCGCACTCGTAACAGAAAAAAAACATTATTACAACACAGACGATGGCCTTCAGTCGTAGCAATATCGCCACACGCCAGTTGCCGTTTGACACCCCTGCACAAGCTGAAGGACAACGCAACGCTCACAAATCATTATGAAGCCCCCTTCACGTGTGGAAAACATCTCAGCCATTTTTGCCAACAGGAGTCATCAGTAAAAGTAAAGATTATGTTAAATGTTCATTTATCCATCCATCCGTTTTCTATGCCGCTTATCCTCGTTAGGGTCGCGGCTATGCTGGAGCCTATCCTAGCTGACTTGGGGCGAGAGGCGGGGTACACCCTGGACTGGTCGCCAGCCAATCGCAGTCATTTAGCCATTTAATTCCTCATTATTGTTCATTCCATTTTGTATTGTCACCTTTTGACCTTTTTGTGTTTCCTTTGAGGTCCCTTCACTCCCTGAGTGGGCGGTGCCACAAGGCGCACCTGTAGCCACTCCGCCATCACGGGCTCTTAAACTGCCTGGCTACAGGAGGAGGATGCTCCTTGTCATAACGTCCTGCTCACCAGTGAGTCGTGCCTTTTTTTCCACACGCTGCTTTTACTTTAGCTCCCTAGTTGCACCGGCTACTTCAGTTTTCATTCATTCATTTTCTATGCCGCTTATCCTCATTAGGGTCGCGGGTATGCTGGAGCCTATCCCAGTTGAACTTTGTCTGGCTGTGCTTTTGGAATCTCCACCTGACTGCCCATAACACAAAATCACTGCATGTTATCATTTATTACACTGTGTCACCCATAACACAAAACTGGGGAGGTTTGGTTCACATAGCGTGGCACATACAATGGATTCGTTTCTCATTTGTCCTCATTTGCGCAAAAAAAAAACCTACTAAAGACTGTAACTGGCAATGTTTTTCCTGCAGTGCATTCCAGCAGCCAGTGTCTGGTGCTGTGGTGCCACCGAAAGGTGATGTGTAGTACATGGCGTGAGAGCAGAAACCGGTCTACACGGAAGCTACGGCACCATCATCATATTTATTTGTGCAGACCATTATGATTAGAGTCATCCAGCAATTGAAAAGACTTAAATGAGGCTGCAGTGACTCTCTACTCACTAAGTGCACGGAAGAGGTATTTTAAAACGTTATGTTCCACATAACCATGACATAATCTAACCAAGTACATTTTTTCCATTTTTTAAGAAACAATGCATATAAAAACACATGGAGGAAAAGGATAAATTATTTTGCAATGCAAGTTTAGTCGGTTCGTGAGCTGTGTTGAGCATAAAGCCAGACTTGCCAGTTTAGCAAAGGTCTTCTAAAGCAGCTGTATCACCATGGTAACTTAGGCTGAACTCATAATCAGGGCCCAACCAGGTTATGTCCAGCCACTGTTTAGAGATGGTGTCACCATTTCATCGAGAACCTACAGTGAAAAAAACATTCCCTGATATTATAAGTCTATAAGCGAGATTTTCAGGCGAGGGAATACGCTAGATAGGCTTTTTGAGCCAAGCATCAGCAATAAAATTCAAATATGAAATATTAATTAGGTCAATGTTAGCAGCAACAAGCCGTCCTTGTCGAGTACTCAGGGCCTGTTGGTCTTTTTATATTACATATTTGCTGAAGGAATAATCACTCTGAAGCATCAATCACAATAAAAAATGAAACACTGTTTTAACAAAAAGGAAAAAGTTATCGCAAAGATAGTCGCCACAATGTCAACACTGCCATCATGTCTCGAGCGCACAGATACAAGTCACTCGACCTGGTACTTAGTTGTCACAGACAATGCGTGTAATTAATGTTTTCACTTTTATATGTTCAAGAATAAACCGGTCAGTGTTTTACGTATAAGATTTTATTGTTGAGCACCTCATAATAATCACTTGCTCATATTGTGTAAAATACACAATAATAATACAATGATACATTTTTGTATGGACGTAGAATGGTATGACGTTAATGGTGTTGAATTTAGCTGATAACCATGACCACAGGACCAGTTAAGACTGCAATAAACTCTAATAACTCAAAAACGAAAGCAGCACAAACATTAATTTTAATTCCACAAAACGGCACAAACAAATGAGACTATTTGACCAGAGTTTTGCGCAGGGTGGGGGACCAACTTCACTCAGGTACAAAGAAGACATCTTTGTCACGTAAAAGGTGAAAAAGCAAATATTATAATACTCTTACTTAATAAGAATCATAATAAACACTTGTATTTGTGTTACAAAAGAGAAACTAGAAAAGCAGTAGAGGATGCTGGTATGTACTTAACTTTTTTTTTTTACTCTAGAGCTATATCAGGCTTATTTAAGCTTATATCGTAAAATCTTAATCGTTAATATCTCCAAAATGAAAGCAGCACAAACATTGATTTCCGCTGAACCCAACAGCACAAACCAGGGCGGTCAAAATGAGACTAATTTGGATTTATTCGGAGCTTGTTGACAAGTGCCTGACCTTAGTTGACCTATAATAAACATGCAATAACTCAAAAACAAACCCAGAACAAACGTTAGATTTATTTGAGCAGAGTTTTGCTCAGGGTGGGGAGCCATCTTCACTCGGGTCCCACACCTTTAATCGTTAATATTTCCAAAACTAAAGCAGCACAAACGTTGATTTCAACTGAACCCAACAGCACATATGAGGACGGTCAAAATGAGACTATTTTCGTTTCATTCGGAACTTGTTGACAACTGACTGACCACATCAGTTGACCTTTTAAAAAATGTGTAAAATCTCAAAAACAAAAGCAGCACAAACATTCATTTTAATTGCACAAAACTCCACTAAATGAGATGGAAAAAATTTGACTAATTTGGTTTCAGGAGCATGTTGGGGGGCTGAGTGAGCTTTGATTGACCTTTTAAGAAACGCGTAAATATCTACAAAACGAAAGCAGCACAAATGTTGATTTCAACTGAACCCAGCAGCACAAATGAGGACGGTCAAAATGAGACTATTTTGGTTTCATTGAGAGATTGTTGACAGACCGATTATGTAATAATCCAAAACTTTAATGGTTAATATCTCAAAAACAAAACCAGCACAAACATTCATTTAAACTGCACAAACACAGCACAAACAAATGGGATTATTTTAGTTTCATTTGGAGACAATGGGGGGCTGGATGAACTAAAAGAAACTGTAATAACTCAAAAACTAAAGCAGCACAAACGTAAATTTTTATTTGCACAAAACAGCACAAACAAATTAGACTACAGTATTTGACCAGAGATTTGTGCAGGGTGGGGGGCCAACTTCACTGCGGTCTCTCGAGCCGCATCAGGCCCTTTGCCCATTTTTATGAATGCATAAAAGCTTATAGAAGTTTATGTTTTTTAATATGCGTGTGCACTTTGCTTGAGTTCTTTACAGTATTTTTGCAAAACTCGCAGGAGCATTGACTAAAAATAGATTCCGGGTTAGTTTCCGGGTCGTAACGCGATCTTTTTTGAGAAAATAATCAGTCAAAATTGCTCTCAAAATGGCAACGAGAAAATGCACTGTAAAACGAAAACACGTGGATGCACACATGACGTTTTTACCAGAGTGGGAGAACTCATATTTTTTCGTTGAGCGCAACGGCACGCCACCTTGGCTTTAGTGTCCGGCATCTTTATCACATTCCAAAGCTTCAGCGACACTTCGGCTTCACCACGCTAACGTCGACCTGGAAAGGGACTGAACTTTGCAGTCACGAGTTGGTCCCTTTGAAAAATCTGAAAGAAAAGCAGATGCAGATTCTGAATGAAGCATCCAGAGACTGTAACACTTGCATCATATCAACTGGACTGGAACATTGGAAGGGCCAAAAAGCCATACAATGAAGAGGAATTTATTAAAAAAGTGACGTCGCTGAAATCTCGTGTCCTGAAAACAAGAAACTTACACGAATGATATCAGACCTTCAGCTGTCCGGCCACATTGCACGGCTATTGAATCACGGTTGCACTCTGACCTCCAATCACGGGAGTGTTTTAGTGTTGCATTGGATGAGAGTTATGACGTACGAAACAAACCTCGATTGGCAGTTTTTACGCGGACTGTGTCAAACGATTGTTTGATAAAAGAAGAACTTCTTGATATTGTGGTATTAAAAGACAGGACTCGTGGAATAGTTGGAATGATTAGTTCGTTCTGCCCACTGCAACAGCCACGGATATTGCGCCAGCCATGATTGGATCTGGAAACGGGCTTCTAAAATGTCCTGAGTTTTGGAATTTCCACTGCATGATCCACAGGGAGCAACTTGTATCTAAATCACTGAATTTGGACAATGTCTTGAAGCCTGTAATGGAAATCAGCAGCTACATCTGCGCATCTGCTCTTAACCACCTGCAACTCAAGAATCTCACCGCTGAGCTAGACCAAGAACTTCCAGGTGACATGTGGCTTTACTGCACTGTGAGGTGTCTTTCAAAAGGCCTGGTGCTCTCTCGCTTCTTCCAGCTTTTAGATGTCATTAAACTGTTCATGAAAGAGTTTGAAGGGCAAGGACTTTCCCGAGCTCTTGGACGATGAGTGGATGTTGGACCTGGCTTTTTTGGTTGGCATGCTGTGTCACTTGGACAAACTGAACCCCACCTTGCAGGGTAAGGTAAAAATTTTGCCTGACCTGGTGCAAAGTGTGTTTTCCTGTAAACCTGCAGGAAGGTTTTGTGGCCAAATTCCATGCGGCTGAAGTAGAGATCATGGATCTTTGTGAGGAGGACCAGCCGGAACCTGCCATTAAGGGAAGGCAATATTCAGTTCTGGGGTGTGCCAGAAATACCCCAATATTACATAAACGGGCTGCCCTGAAGATACTGTCAATGTTTGGGTCAACATTCATCAGCGTGTCTGTATTTTCTCCCCTGAAACACGTGAAATCAAAGCATCAGTCTGTTCTGACCGACACCAAGATCTGCTTCAAGTGGCAACAACGGAATACAAGCCAGATTTGGAGAAAATTGATATAAACCACAATGTGGGTGGATCTACGGCTGCACTCTGAGGGCTCTAATGTTGAAACCGTACTTAGAAGGTTGTCAATAGGTTTTCTATGCTTTAAGAACCTTTTATATTTATTAAAAAGGAATGTGGAAATTAATTGTACAGTCTGGAACCAGTGAACTGCAATAGGAGTAAATTATCCATCCAGGCTTTACATCATGTGAATTTAATGTTAGGAGCAGCGCCATGGCACTCCTAAAAACCTACCCCGATGAATCATAAAAAGTGATAAATGCCACTTCAGCGTGACTTACATATTTGTTTTCATCTCTATGACTCATTTTTTGACTGATGCGACTTAGTGGCTTACAGTCGTACTGTCTACAAATGAGATACTATGTGTCAAGCGTAACCGCTCCACACAGTGACATGAAGTATGCGCCTCAGTCTGCTTATCAGATCTGCGAGTCGTGATTGTGTGCAAAAGATGAGAGCAGGTCCATTGTATGGAACAAAATGATAGCCTGCAGCGAGTCTGGGTTCAAGACAAATGGAAATCAGGTTTGATCAACTCTGAACCCCACCACATGTCCAAAATAATTACCATAATTTGTCAACCAAAGATAAAAATAGGTGGTCTTTAAATATTTTGCATTATTAATGGTCTGCCGGTGCTAATGTCATCAGGCCCACAGCAGCCTCAATTAGCCCCATGTAAGATGGAGGTCCAGCTTGTTGCGCTCCTCTACTTGTGTCCTGGTGACTATTCTATTGTACCTACTGTATAAAAACATGTCAAATATAGTGCAACCTGTTTAAGTTCACATCCACCGGATTGGCTGACTCACGTCGACATCAACGGTCGTCGGCATCACCAAAAATACCCGTTTTGGCACATTTACTTGTGACTTTGGCCAGAAAGAAAAGCAGTGATGTTAAGGCATTTTTGAACCTCCAACAGTGTGTAGATGTACAGTCGTGTTCAAAATAATAGAAGTCCAAAGAGTAACCAGATTCAGTACTGTTACTTGTATATTTTTATTGCCATATGGCAAATAAGTCACGAGCAGGTGCAGTAGATTCTCAGAAAACAAACAAGACCCGGCATCCATGATATGCGTGCTCTTAAGGCTGTGCAATTGGGCAATAAGTTGAAAGGGGTGTGTTAAAAAAATAGCAGTGCGGCATTCAATCGGCGATCAGACATCAATAAAACGGGTGTGAATCAGGTGGCCCCTATTTTAGGGTGAAAGCAGCACTTGTTGAACATGCTCTTCTCTTTGAAAACCTGAGGAGAATGGGTCGTTCAAGACATTGTTCGGAAGAACAGCGTACTTTGATGAAAAAGTTGATCAGGGAGGGTAAATTATATGAAGAGGTGCAACATTTTTTGGGGCTGTTCAGCTAAAATGATCTACGGTGCCTTAAAACGGAGAGCAGAACCAGAGACGCGTGGCAGAAAACAAAAGACAACTATCAAAATGGATGGAAGAATAATTTGAATTTCCAGCAGAACATAAGAAAAGCAGTACACAGATGAAGAATAAACAGTGAACACTATGCTAATATATAAAATCAAATAAAAATATATAAGAAATAAATATACATTCCAAAAAAAGCATGCATGTTAGGTTAATTGGTGACTCTAAATTGTCCGTAGGTATGAATGTGAGTGGGAATGTGCCCTACGATTGGCTGGCGACCAGTCCAGGGTGTACCCCGCCCCCTGCACAAAGTCAGCTGGGATAGGCTTCAGCATCCCCGCGACCCTAATGAGGATAAGCGGCATAGAAAATGGATGGATGGACAAAAAATATATAAATAATATATAAATAAATATATATATATATAATAAAAATAATGTATACATTAAATGAAAATTAAGTAATATAAGTAAATATAACAAACTGAATATGGCTTGCATAGAATATACTGTAATTCAAAAAATATATATATATTATTATTGCGCTCTAGATGAGAGTGAGGTTATTACACCACAGAAAGAAGTTAATATCTTGTTTGTTTTCTGAGAATCTACTGCGCCTACTGGTCATTTGTTTACCATGTATCAATAAAAATATATATTAGTAACAGTGATTAATCTGGTCAGTCATATTGGACTGCTATTATTTGCAACACTATTGTACATTCCGTCTATTAAATTTGTGTCTTTGGTTCTTTGCAGGAAGAACGGCTAAGAGGTCTTCCACAAAAAGACCTGTGGTCCTTTACCAACGCCTTGAAGGTAGGTAGCAGCTTCTTTCCTGTTACCCTTCCCACCCTTCATTTGTTATTGATTTTGACATAAAAAACATTTTGGTGGAAAACAATAAAAAACACAGATTCCCCAATCACATAATGTAAATATACCCCCATATGGCACAATCCCGACTTTCAACTGTACAATTCCGCAATTTATTTTCCAATTTGGCACCTAAAGGGAATCACTCACCTTCAGCACCTGTTAAATAATACATTATTTTAAACAAATATACAAGCATATGATTTCATACTTTAATCCAGAAGTACAGGGTTGGGAGAGAAGAATTTTTCCTCTATCAACAAATAGTCATTTGAATTATATGTTTAACAATTAAACATATAATTCAATCTACAAATATTTTTACACTACAATCCCCTATAGTAATAGACAACATTTTGAAAGTCATCAAAACTGTATTAAATAATAACAACCTCAAAACATCGGCTAACACTACCATCCACCCGGACATATGTAGAAATATTTATTCCATGTTTATAAACACAAACCTACAACTAATACAATATAAAACTATTGACAAAGCTCATTTAACACAAAATGGTATTGTCAGACACAGACGCCTGTACGACGTGCACTTTGGGCTGCACAGATAATTACCTGCATGCTGCATGGCTCTGCACACCGGTGTACTCCTTTTGGTCATCAGTAACTGACAGCCTATCAACCATCTTGAACTGTGGGATCCCATTACACCCATCACTATGTCTGCAAGGAGAAAGCACACAAATATACCTGCCTAATAAATATCACAACCCCCTACTCGTCTCTTCAACTATTGCTAAGAAAACAATCTTTCAAAACTGGGAACCCAAAAAAGCATGCAATATTGTCCACTGGATCAGTTTAATAACAAATTATACATCAATAGAAAAAAAACATAAGCAAAAGCATAAATCAGCCTTCACTGAAAAATTGACCCCAGTTATAGATTACTTACACTTCAATCATTCAATAAACCATATACATAACATGAGTGAAAGAGAAATAATAATTATTATTATTATATTTTATGTGTCGATTAGTTATAATTATTATTCATTTTTTTTCTTCTTGCTTTTTTTTGCAAGTTTTTTATTACTTCTCTCTTCCTTTGCTTTTTCTTCAAAGTATTGTTTCTTTCACCTCATTTATCACTCTTAATTATTCTTACGTATAATATCATATAGCCTGGGGAGGAAGAAAGTAACTCTCAATCTTATATAAGTTTAATGTGTGTGTAGGTATACAGTACATGTATGGTATACCCTGTGTGTAGGCATAGACATATGTGTGTAGGTACAGTATATACTGTATGTATACCAGTTCATACTCCCAGTTGAGTGCCCAGTCCGCCTCGGCTGTGGGATCGGGGCTCCTCCAGGCATTCCTCCTCTACATTGAGATAGCCGCCTCACACGGCCGACCACTCTTATTAATGCACTACATCAGTACAGGCATAGAAAGGGGGAGGGAGGAAAAAGTACCCCTACCAACTGGTTGGCTCACCCTTAGCAGCACCACTTCAGTCAAACATTTGCAGTGAGCTTTTAAGGAATTTTGGCCCACTCCTCTTTGCAGAATTGTTGTAATTCAGCCACGATGGAGGGTTTTCCAGCAAGAAGCGCCTTTTAATGGGATCATGCTCACAAGGATTCGGGTCAGGACTTTGACTAGGCCATTCAAATGTCTTCATTTTGTTTTTCTTCAACCATTCAGAGGTGGACTTGCAAAGGTTGGATCAGAAAGTTGTTTTCTGGCCAAACTGCGACAGGCCTTAATGTTTTTTTTTTGTTCAGCGGTGGTTTTCATCTTGGAACTCATCTTGGAGTTATGAACACGGACCTTAACTGTGGGATGTGAGGCCTTCCGTTCTGCATGTTGGTGTGAGGTCTTTAGAGACCTCTTGGATGAGTCGTCGCTGCGCTCTTGGGGTAAATTTGATTGGCCGGCTGCTCCTCGGAAGGTTCACCACTGTTCCATGTTTTTGCCATTTGCGAATAATGGCTCTCACTGTGATTTGCTGGAGTCCAAAAGCTTTACAAAAGCCTTCATAACGTTCCAGACTGATACATTTCCATTTATCCCAGTTATGTTTAACGGGAGTTGGAGTTCAATCAGTTTTTCACACAGGGCCATGAAGGTTTGGATTTTTTTTTCTCTCCTAATAATAAAAAGTTTCATTGAAAAACTGCATTTTGTGTTCAGTTTTGTTGTCGGTGATTAATACTATATTTACATTAGTTTGACGGTCTTATGCATAAAATTAAACATTATCCAACCTACATAATGCATTTTATTTGTAACCGCCTTTCAAAGAACTCAAGGACACTACATAGAAACACATGGAAGCATTTGGAGTGACATCAATGTAAAGGGACATTAAGTCAGTACTTTAAGGGCCATTCATGTACTGAGAAGGCCACTGATCAATACTGCTGACCCGTCGACTCCCCCAGCCTTGTTGTTAGCATTGAAAGTGGTGTGAGCCAAAGGGGGAGTGGTCTGTCTGTTAAAGCTGGACTTCATTGGTTGAAGTGTTGGGTGGGGCTGAAAAACTGTTATCTCCAAAAGGAGATGCAAAATGCAAGTATACAGTTTAGTAGCAACTGCAAATTGCAAAGCATTCTAATATTGTCGCTTTTGACTTCCATATTACACAGTTACATAGTCAACAATTTCCTCACCTACAGTCTCTGATGCTTCTCCTTCACCTTGAATGACACAGAGCATACTGGACACTTTTTGTTACAAATGACTTTTGACGATGCTTCTGCCTTAGAGCCTAATAGTCCTTAAGTACGGGTAATGTGCAACTATTAAGATATGATACCTGTGTGGATGAAGAAATGTGCTATTTTAGACAGCAGCGTTTAATTAGGAGACTAATTATGTCTAGCTTTGAGACTTTAGCTGCTTTGTCAGCCAACTAAATACACGCATATGGTTATCAGTCCGTTTTAATTCCTTTGTTGTTGAAGTTCACCTCTCTGAGTCACCACCTTATCGTGGTGGAGGAGTTTGCATGTCCCAATGATCCTAGGAGCTAAGTTGTCGGGGGCTGTCATGCCCCTGGTAGGGTCACCCATGACAAACAGGTCCTAGGGGAGGGATCAGACAAAGAGTGGCTCAAAAGACCCCAATGATGCACAATAACAATGGACTTCGTTTTCCCTCGCACAGACACGGGTCACAGGGGCCCCCCTCTAAAGCCAGGCCCGGAGGCGGGGCACGATGGCGAGCGTCTGCTGGCCGGGCCTGCCCCCATGGGGCCCGGTCGGGCACAGCCCAAAAAGGTAACATGGGTCCCCCCTCCCATGAGCTCGCCACGAGAGGGTAGTTTCCCTACGCCTTCGGGTGGGAGGACGGGTCCTGACTGTTGTTTGCGCTTATGTGCCAAACAGCAGTTCAGAATACCCGCCCTTTTTGGAGTCCTTAGAGGAAGTACTAGAGAGTGCTCCCTCGGGGGATTCCCTTGTTCTGCTGGGTGACTTGAACGCTCATGCTGGCAATGACAGTGAGACCTGGAGAGGTGTGATTGGGAGGAACGGCCCACCTGATCTTAACCCGAGCGGTGTCTTGTTATTGGACATCTGTGCTAGTCACGGATTGTCTATGACGAACACCATGTACAAGCATAAAAGTGTCCACATGTGCACTTGGCACCAGGACAACCTGGGCCGTAGTTCAATGATTGACTTTGTGGTTGTGTCGTCGGACTTGCGGCCACATGTTTTGGACACTCGGGTGAGGAGAGGGGCAGAGATGATCTGAGTTTGTGTCAGCAACTGATCACCACCTGGTGGTGAGTTGGTTCCGATGGTGGGGGAGGATGCCGGTCAGACCTGGCAGACCCAAACGCATTGTGAGGGTGTGCTGGGAACGTCTGGCAGAGTCCCCTGTCAGAAGGAGTTTTAACTCCCACCTACGGCAGAGCTTTGACCATGTTCCGAGGGAGGCAGCGGACATTGAATCCGAGTGGGCGATGTTTTGTGCCTCCATTGTCGATGCGGCCGATCGAAGCTGTGGCCGTAAGGTGGTTGGTGCCTGTCGTGGCGGTAATCCCAGGGCCCGTTGGTGGACACCAGTGGTGAAGGATGCCGTCAAGCTGAAAAAAAGACTCCTATCAGGCCGTCTTGGCCCATGGGACTTTGGAGGCAGCTGACAAGTACTGGAAGGCCAAGCGGTCTGCAGCTAAGGCGGTCGCTGAGGCAAAAACCCGGAAATGGGAGGATTTTGGAGAGGCCATGGAAAACGACTTCCAGATGGCTTCAAAGAGATTCTGGACCACCATCCCCCGTCTCCGGCGGGGGAAGCAGTGCACAGTCAACATCGTGTATGGTGGAGACGGTGTGCTGCTGAACTCGACTCGAGATGTTGTGGACCAGTGGATGGAATACTTTGAAGACCTCCTCAATCCCATCGACACGCCTTCCAACATGGAAGCAGTGCCTGGGGACTCTGAGTCGGGTTCGCCTATCTCTGGGCCTGAGGTCACCGAGGTGGTCAAAAAGCCATGGTGGCAAGGCCCCGGGGGTGGTCGAGATCCGCCCGGAGTTCCTTAAAGCCCTGGATGCTGTGGGCGTGTCTTGGTTGACACGACTCTGCAGCATTGCGTGGACGTCCGGGTCGGTGCCCCTGGACTGGCAGACCAGGGTGGTGGTCCCACTTTTCAGGAAAGGGGGATCGGAGGGTGTGTTCTAACTATCGTGGGTTCACACTCCTTAGTCTTCCCGGTAAGGTCCATTCAGGGGTTCTGGAGAGGAGGATCCGCTGGATAGTCGAATCTCAGATTCAGGAGGAGCATGTGGTTTTCGTCCTGGTTGTAGAACTGTGGACCAACTCTATACTCTCGGGAGGGTCCTTGAGGGTGCATGGGAATTTGCCCAACCAGTCTACATGTATTTTGTGGACTTGGAGAAGGCATTTGACCGTGTTCCTCGAGGAATGCTGTGGGGAGTGCTCCGGGAATATGGGGTCTCGCAGCACCTAATCCAGGCGATTTGTTCCCTGTATGACCGGTGTCAGAGTTTAGTTCGCAATGTTGGCAATAAGTCGGACCCGTTTCCAGTTAGAGTCGGACTGCGCCAGGCCTGTCCTTTGTCACCGATTCTGTTCACTACTTTCATTGACAGAATTTCTAGGCGCAGCCAGGGTGTTGAGGGGCTTCAGTTTGGTGGCCGCAGGATTTCATCTCTGCTTTTTGCAGATGATGTGGTCCTGCTGGCTTCATCGAGCAGTGACCTTCAACTCTCACTGGATCAGTTCGCAGCTGAGTGTGAAGCGGCTGGGATGAGAATCAGCACCTCCAAGTCGAATCTGAGTCCATGGTTCTCTCCCGGGAAAGGGTGGAGTGCCATCTCTGGGTCGGGGATGAGGACCTGCCTCAAGTGGAGGAGTTTAAATACCTCAGGGTCTTGTTCACGAGTGATGGAAGGATGGAACGCGAGATGGACAGGCGGATTGGTGCGGCGTCTGCAGTGATGCGGACTCTGCACCGATCTGTCGTGGTGAAAAGAGAGCTGAGCCAAAAGGCAAAGCTCTCAATTTACCGGTCGATCTACGTTCCTACCCTCACCTATGGTCATGAGCTTTGGGTAGTGACCGAAAGGACAAGATCGCGGGTACAAGCGGCCGAAATGAGTTTTCTCCGCAGGGTGGCTGGGCTCTCCCTTAGAGATAGGGTGAGAAGCACTGTCATCCGGGAGAGACTCGGAGTAGAACCGCTGCTCCTCCGCATTGAGAGGAGTCAGATGAGGTGGCTCGGGCATCTGGTTAGGATGCCTCCCGAACGCCTTCCTGGGGAGGTGTTCAGGGCACGTCCAACCGGTAGGAGGCCTCAGGGAAGACCCAGGACACGTTGGAGAGACTATGTCTCTCAGCTGGCCTGGGAACGCCTCGGCATCCGCTGGGAAGAGCTAGACGAAGTGGCCGGGGAGAGGGACCTCTGGGCTTCCCTGCTTAGGTTGCTGCCCCCGC